>JAJOZX010000121.1:977500-1082500 GCA_023014485.1 Bathynomus jamesi | reverse complement strand
CAAAGAATATCCATATCCCTATTCAATTTATTGCAGTTTTCGTTAGTTTGTATTGCAGACACCCCCAGTTATTATCAGTCCTGGTGCATGATTCTTCAGGAGCAAAATGCACCTCAAGTTTGTGTTTCCTCCCTAAGGCAGCACAGATTTACCCTTATCATTCACAGTTATACTCGTACTACCTCAAGTTTGCTCTACGCAAACTGGATGAAAAACCACAAGTATCCGTAGTCATATAATATACGTATTACGTATAGTGGCAGTTAGTAGTATGGAGACAAAATGATGCAGTGAACAAATCACAACAACAAATACAGATTCTTTGAAGGTCATTTTTTTTTATACAGAGAAAAGGTTACAATCATTTATAATTCTTTCGAAAAGGGATTAAGAAAAGGTTTTAATCGATAACCGGTTTTGCCCCCGAAACGCGTGTGTATGTGGTGTATATTAGAGTAGTAAATGGGGTCATGGAGATGTGAATTCTATATAGCTTCTCACTCTGCAGAACGAACAAAACAAATAAATTTGGTTGTTAGCGATTGCCGAATTCGAAGGTTTTAAAAGCGAGATCCAATTTTTTTATTTGGGGGCGTGGGGGGCGGGGAAATGCACCCGTTTGATAAATTTCATCTCAGATTTTCACGATCAGTTATTTTTCATCTTTTTTTTTTCTATTTTTACCTTTCAGGGAGGAAAAGTTTTTTAATTTAGTCCAAAAATCTCTGAAGGATTCGAATCCCGCACCTTTTTTCGTCTATATCGTATAGAGTTAATAAAGACTTTTTCCGTAAGTTAAAACTTTTCAATATTTCATCTTAATTAATTAAAAACTAAAAAAAAAGTGACTGTATAGACACAGTATTGATTTAATAAAGTTGTCAAGTGGCAAAAGTTTCAAATTTACGGCTAGTATATTTGCAGGACGGACTCCAGCTGAGAGAAATTGGCTCTGCTTTCGTACGTTCCATACAAAAAAAAAAAAAAAAAATCTTTTTTGAAAAAAATAAGTATTTTTAAATTAAATTCCCAAATTAAAGATTTAAAAAAAAATTTCTTTCAATATTTCTTTTAAGTGAGATTAATTTTAATGATTTTTCTCATTTTCTCAATTATCTTTTATTGTTATTTCTCATTATTTATATTTTAGTTTTTTTTTTTCGTCGTTGTCATTTACTACCCTTTCTCTTAAGTCTCCTTTCGCGTTTTATCTCTTGTTGTTACCGCGATCTCTCCACGAAATCCGTTCTTCTTTTGTCTTCCCGTTTGTTATTGTCTCTTTTTCTCTTAGTGTCGCGATAATTAAGTGACACAATTAAGAAAATTGCGTCGGGGAGGTTTAGCGGCAGCTGGCGTCTCTTTCTCCCTCTGATTGAAGCCTTCAATCTTTCTTCTTTTTCCTCTTCCACGCTCGCTTCATCTCATTTATTTCCCTTTCAACCATAATTCAACCTCTCCTACACTATATACAGGGTGTCCCATAAGTCCGGTCTCATAGGTAATTTTATTTTAAATTAAATTTACAAAAGTTATACATTAGAACTAAAACAAGTGTTCAAATTGATGTTTTGTTTTGGAACCTTCTTTTTTTTTGTTGCAGGTAGAATAACACGCATTGGCTAATATGGAAGTGAGTTACACTCGTGAGGAAAAGGCCTCCGAGGCCTCAATCAATTTGAACATTTTTTTTTAGTTCTAATGTACTTTTGTAAATTTAATTTAAAAATAAATTTTCCATATGAGACCGGACTTATGGAACACCATATATATATATATATATATATATATATATATATATATATATATATATATATATATATATATATATATATATATATATATATACTACCAGTCAAAAGTTTAAGTACACCTACTAATTTCCAATTTTTGCTGCTTAGCTCATGACATAAACTTCAAATGTAAACTTAACAGGTACTAGAGATGAATTTGCTTACCTGGCTTTCATAGTGGATGCTTCACTGCATCTGCCCTATGCAGTGTGTTGTAACACAGAAGCTTCTTCAAAATAGCCTTCAAAATGTGTTAATTTACGGCTAGCATGCAAACTAAAATTAATGCCATTAGCTCTGCACAAAGGTCCAAAAACAGTTTAAAAGTCTTTACTGGGGTAGTGTGTTTCTTCAGGAGTATGTTAATACATGTGTTCAGTTATTAACATGCGCTGCAAGTCTTTACATATAAAATCCTTGCAGAAGAGCTAACTGTGTAGTTTAAGGTATATTTCTGCGTTTCAAAAAGCAAAAATGGGTGCGAAAGCTCAGTTAACAACAGAAAAAAAGACAGTCGATTGTAGCTTTGAGAAATGAGGGTCAATCACTGAGGCAAATTGCAAAAAAAAATAAAAGTTTCTGTGAATGCGGTTGCTTGTGCCATTAAACGGTACGAAGAAATTGGTCAAAATAAGGAGAGAAAAAGGTCAGGGCGACCAAGAACCACAACAGACTCATAGGACAAGTATATCCGAGTCACCAGTCTGCGCAACAGACGCCTCACAGCACCTGAAATCAAAGCCCAGCTGAACAACTCCAGAAGTACAACAATTTCAACATCAACTGTTCAGAGAAGACTAAGAGAGGCAGAATTAAAAGGACGAACTGCAGCAAAGAAACCACTGCTGAGACTCCAGAACAAAAAGAAAAGGCTAGCCTGGGCTAAAAAACTCCGAAAGTGGACTGTTGAGCAGTGGAAATTTGTCCTTTGGACTGACGAATCAAAGTTCGAAGTTTCTGGATCCAAACGCAGAGTATTTGTGCGGCGCAGAGCGGGTGAAAGAATGACACGGCAGTGTGTTGTGCCAACAGTGAAGCACGGTGGAGAAAGTGTGATGGTGTGGGGATGTTTTGCAGGGGAGCAAGTTGGAGATCTCCACAAAGTCACTGGAATACTAAACCAACATGGCTATCACAGCATTCTACAGCGCCATGCCACCCCATCTGGACTGCGACTAGTTGGCCAACAGTTCATAATGCAGCAAGACAACGACCTTAAACACACTTCCAAGTTGTGTCAAAATTACCCGAAGCACAAAGAACGGCAACGTCAGCTCACAGTTATGGAATGGCTAGCACAGTCCCCAGATCTGAACTCCATCGAGCTAGTGTGGGATGAACTGGATCGACGAGTGAAAGCCAAGTAGCCATCCAGTGCTCAGAAGTTCTGGGAACTCTTACAAGAGTGCTGGCAGCAGCTTTCACCAGACTATCTTCTTTCTCTTGTTGAGCGCATGCCTCGAATTTGTTCTGCTGTAATTGCTGCTAGAGGAGGCTATTTTGATGAATCTAAAATTTAGACTTTGCTTTTGGTAAATTGTCCTGATTTGTTGTTATTTAAGTTTCCATGTTTGTACTTATGAATTTGTGTCATGATAACTTAGTTAATAAATATAAAACTTTAAACAAAATTTGAAATTTATGAATATTTCAGGGTGTACTTAAACTTTCGACTGGTAATATATATATGCTAAATTTTAGCATTTCCTGCCTTTTACACTTATAATCGATAAAAAACGATAATTTTAGGGTCAAGCAGAAATATTAATAATTTTTTAAATATATAAAAAAAAAAATCTTCCGAAAACTATTTCAATTATTTAAGTTGACAAAGATAACAGCATTTTACAGTAATCCTTAACGCAAACGACTTTCTCAATAAAATGAATAATACTCGTATATTAGATGATAAATCAATATTTACAAAAGTCAAAGGTGAAAACGTTTAGTAATTTACTAAAATTAGAAGATAAACTAAATCATGAATAAATGTAGAGAATATAATTACTTCATTTGAATCGAGCTCTCAACCAGGGATAATGTGCCTATCGGCTTCCTAAAGTTTATGAAAGTTATATATATATATATATATATATATATATATATATATATATATATATATATATGTGTTAAACACAGACCGTGCATGGAACAAGGAACTCTTCTGGGAAAATTAAATCCACTATAGTCCGAATAAGTAATGGTAAATGACAAATACCATAGTTTTTCTTTTTCATGATGCTAGCCCGACGTGGGCAAGGGTCTCTCGCAAAGACTCCAGTGACTCCAGTGAGGGAAGCTATATTTATGGGACCTCTTTGCGAGAGACCCGTTGCCCACGTCGGGCTAGCATCATGAAAAAGAAAAACTATGGTATTTGTCATTTACCATTACTTATTCGGACTATAGTGGATTTAATTTTCCCAGAAGAGTTCCTTGTTCCATGCACGGTCTGTGTTTAACATATAAGTTTCTCAGGGGACCATTCTGAGTTTGTGTATGTATATATATATATATATATATATATATGGCGAAAAGTCAGAACACATAGGAACTGCTTTTTCAACGCAAATAAACATACTGTATATATTTGTATTGAAAAGCATAGTTCCTATGTGTCCTAATTTTGCGCCACCCTGTATATATATATATATATATATATATATATATATATATATATATATATATATATATATATATCAAAGCTATCTCCTTAGGGAAACGGAGCTTACAGATGAAAAGAAGGACCAACACAACAGCAAACATTTTCGTTTATTTTTGTACTTCAGACGTTTCGACAAATTTTTTGTCATCATCAGTGAATTATAAACCTTAAAACCTCAAAACAAAATAAGAATAAATAATTAAAATTACATCAATACAAAAAGGAATTAAAATCATTAAAGTTAAATTAAATTAAATTAGAATTACCTCAACTGGTAAATACACAATAATTACGTCAACCTCCATATTCGGCAGATACTGAGAGAAAACTGTATGAATGTCAGTTACATTTGGGGGTATAATATATCTATGAAAGTAGGTTGGTTGGTTAGTTAGAAGAGCTGTAATTTGTAAGATGAACTATTGTTGTTAATGGAGGGTTTGTTTCTATAGATGTACAAAGATTCTAAAATTCGGAGTTCTGTAAGGTTGTTAGTTCTTGTTAAAATTTCAAACTAAGTTTTGTGAAGGGGATGGTTGTTATCATTACTATGGTTTCTAATTGCGGGTTGTGGTGCGTTACTAAGGGGACGGTTGGTACGGACTGATAAGCCCAAATGTTGAGAAAGGCGTACCTCCAGTTGGAGTTGAGTACTGCCGATATACGCGGTCTGACAGCTGTCGCACGTGTATTTATAAACAACATTAGGGCATACAGTTTTGGGGAATTTGTCTTTGAACTTAAAAAAATTTGATAATTTAAGTGGGTTGACGAGGGCGAATCTAAAATTTATTTGGGGATATCTAGACTTAAGAAGTTTGGATACTTCATTTCGAATACGTAATGATAAATAACCATGAAAAGGTAATTTAATATATCTGGTTTCTTTTTGTACTGGTTATGGGGAGTTTAGTATTAAAAGTGTCATTTCAAAATTTCTTTAATTAGTTGTCAAAAAGATTAGAAGGGTAGTAATTAATAATAAAGTACTGTCTTAAAAATTTAAATTCTTCGTTTAATGAAAAGTAATCTGAACAAATTCGGTAACTTCTTGTTATTTAAGTTGTATGTTTTATAAATATAAGGTCAGTGCTATACTAACATTATTAACAAGAAGTTACCGAATTTGTTCAGATTACTTTTCATTAAACGAAGAATTTAAATTTTTAAGACAGTACTTTATTAATAATTACTACCCTTCTAATCTTTTTGACAACTAATTAAAGAAATTTTTAAATGGCACTTTTAATACTAAACTCCCCATAACCACTTCAAAAAGAAACCAGATATATTAAATTACCTTTTCATGGTTATTTATCATTACGTATTCGAAATGAAGTATCCAAACTTCTTAAGTCTAGATATCCCCAAATAAATTTTAGATTCGCCCTCGTCAACCCACTTAAATTATCAAATTTTTTTAAGTTCAAAGACAAATTCCCCAAAACTGTATGCCCTAATGTTGTTTATAAATACACGTGCGACAGCTGTAAGGCCGCGTATATCGGCAGTACTCAACTCCAACTGGAGGTACGCCTTTCTCAACATATTTGGGCTTATCAGTCCGTACCAACCGTCTCCTTAGTAACGCACCACAATCCGCAATTAGAAACCATAGTAATGATAACAACCATCCCCTTTACAAAACTCAGTTTGAAATTTTAACAAGAACTAATAAACCTTACAGAACTCCGACTTTTAGAATATTTGTACATCTATAGAAACAAACCCTCCATTAACAACAATAGTTCATCTTACAAATTACAGCTCTTCTAACCAGCCAACCAACCAACCAACCTACTTTCATAGATATATTATACCCTCCAATGTAACTGACATTCATACAGTTTTCTCTCAGTATCTGTTGAATATGGAGGTTGACGTAATTATTGTGTATTTACCAGTTGAGGTAATTTTAATTTAATTTAATTTTAATAATTTTAATTCCTTTTTGTATTGATGTAATTTTAATTATTTATTCTTATTTTGTTTTCAGGTTTTAAGGTTTATAATTCACTGATGATGACAAAAGATTTGTCGAAACGTCTGAAGTACAAAAATAAACGAAAATGCTTGCTTTGTATTGGTCCATCTTTTCATATATATACCTTAACCTTACAAAGGTTCCGCGCGATGATTTCTTATATGTGTGTGTGCGTGTGTGTGTGTGTGTGTGTGTGCTCCGTTCAAAAACCTAAATTAGGGAAAGGAAGTGAGGATTGCCATAATTTTCGGGTTGCGTGTAACTTTGTTTTCGTTCGAGACTAATAAGCAGAGCTGGGCACTTCCGCAAACACTTCCGCAAACCGCAAATTCCGCAATTGCGGAAGTATGTTTTTCGTTTGCGGATTTGCGTTTGCGGCAAAGTCATCGCAAATTAGTGAATTTGCGTTGCGGAACTAAGACCGCAAACGCAAATCTTTCCGCAAATTTCCCAAAAGGGCCAGCCTGACCTCTGACAACTTCGAACGTCTCGTGTTCATGAAGGGGAACATGGACTTATTAAAACTGGATTTGGCTCAGTTACTGGAGGAGGACGACTGAACTTGTTGACAAAGCCAGAGGCGTACACTTGTAGAGGCTAGAGGGGTTGAGTTGTACAGTGAGTTCAAGTTGTGTACAGTCACAGTGTTAACTTAATTTAACTTGTGTAATGTAATGTGTACAGTTACTACAGTTACAGTACAGTCTTCTCTAACGTGTCTAAGTCTCAAAATTTATGAAATTCAAATGATTAAATTTATTATTTAATTTATTTACTATTTACTTGCAGGAGGTGTTTTTGTTCAATATAATATATCAATATATGTAGTATTTTTATTTCTTCTACAATAGTGATTTATTGTAATAAATTATTTAGCCTTGTTTTTAATAAAAACAAGGCTAAAACATTAAACATTAAAAAGATATAAAAACTTTTTATACCTCTTTAATGTTTTGGATACTATTTATAGTTAAAATTGCGATTGCGGAATTTGCGGTTTGCGGAAGTGTTTGCGGAAGTGGCCAGCACTGTAAAAATTGGAAATATGGTTTGCGTTTGCGGATTTGCGGTTGCGGAAGGTAAGGTTTGAGTTTGCGGATTTGCGATTGCGGAAGTGATTTTGAGTTTGCGGTGCCCAGCTCTGCTAATAAGATTGTCTCCAATTGTTGGCAGAGGACACAATTTTGGCAGGTACGTCTTTTTGCAGGTGTTCCTCAGCAATCAACTCAGACGAAAGATATTAGCTTGAAACTAGACACTAGAAAACTAAAAAAGCATAACCATCTTCTGCACGGGGCTAACGACATCTGATCGACTTGACATAAAATCGACAAGTTATTGTGGCTAGATTGTTAGCTTAAGTTAGGTTAGTATAGGATAGGGTTCTCAAGTGTCCTTATTTCTAAGAAATTTGTTATTATTTCTTAATTTTTAAATTTTTCATTTCACTTCACTATCAGAATATATCATTAACATTTTATTGTGTGGCTAAATGAAATGAAATGAAATGAAAAATTGAAAAATTAAGAAATAAGAACAAAATTGTTCTTAGAAATAAGGATACTTGAGAACCCTCGTACAGGTTATAGGTTATGCTAGCTTAGGTTAGGTTCGGTTCGGTTCGGTTCGGTTCGGTTCGGTTCTTAGATTTTTAGTGTGTCGGTATTATGTTTTATCGATCAAATGGGTATAGAACCTTCCGCTTCACCTTTTAGGACATAAATGAAATTTATTCGGTTGTTGCTTTTGTGAAGATTGAAGAATATAAGAAATTCGTTTTGCTTTAAAGTAATGCAATTTTAAGCCTTTTATAAATCCATTTTATGTATATTTAATAATAATAATTAATAATTACTGATAATAATTAGGCGAATTTTTTTCACTTTGAATGTAATGGACGAATGTAGCATATTGAAAGTGTATTCAGAAAGCTTTTACAGATGTGATGTATTGTAAAAGTGAGAGTATTGTATGGTTGGAACATTGTGGAAGTAGAATGTGAACGATAGGTGGTGAAGTGTTTGGCTAGAGCAGGGGTTCCCAAATTGTGTTCCGCGGAACACTTCTCACGGTATACAAGTGTTCCGCGGAACACCAATTTGGGAACCCCTGGGCTAGAGCTTAGTGCGAATGATTTGAAAGTACACCAGGTAGAAAGGTTGTGATGAAAGTTTTGTGGTTTTTCGTATCTGTTTTCTCGACGACAAGAGTTGGAAGTGAAAGATTTGAAGATTGTACAGAATATTTGTGAGAAAGTTGAAGGAAATTTTAAAATATTTTGGAATTTGTTGGCGTTAGAACTGTGGTCACTTAATGTAATTGTTTTATATACTTTATATATTAAGTTTTATATATTAAAGTATATGTACTTTAATTTTAATGTATATTTTTTGTTACTAATTGGATGTAGATTACTTTGAATTGAGATTAATTTTGAGTTTAGTTTTTTTCTTTAACGTAAGACATAAAATTTTAAAGTAATTGATAAATATAGTGATTATCGTGCGGGCCTAGAACGGAGTCGTGTCTGTGAACATTGTCTGTAGTACGAGTATCGGAGCCTTTATATGAAGTAAGGTATAATTAAAACTGCTTTTCAGCAAGATGAGTGAAATATTGAGTTGCATTTGATATTTGGGAATTTGTCGGTTTTATTTTCAATTGTTGAAGTTTTCCACAAATGACTTTTATTATGGTTTCAAATTCGCCTAAGTGACACACTCCAATCTACTTATTATTTCAATAAGCTTCAAGTTTGGAATTTAAGACCACGCCCATATTCGGATGGGAAGCCGAATTCTTGCTTTAAGTTCAGTTCGATTTTGTCCAGCGGAGCTTGAACAAATGACTTTTATTATGGTTTCAAACTCGCCTGGTAAGTGACACACTCCAATCTACTTATTATTTCAATAAGCTTCAAGTTTGGAATTTAAGACCACGCCCATATTCGGATGGGAAGCCGAATTCTTGCTTTAAGTTCAGTTCGATTTTGTCCAGCGGAGCTTGAACAAATGACTTTTATTATGGTTTCAAACTCGCCTGGTAAGTGACACACTCCAATCTACTTATTATTTCAATAAGCTTCAAGTTTGGAATTTAAGACCACGCCCATATTCGGATGGGAAGCCGAATTCTTGCTTTAAGTTCAGTTCGATTTTGTCCAGCGGAGCTTGAACGAATGACTTTTATTATGGTTTCAAACTCGCCTGGTAAGTGACACAATCCAATCTACTTATTATTTCAATAAGCTTCAAGTTTGGAATTTAAGACCACGCCCATATTCGGATGGGAAGCCGAATTCTTGCTTTAAGTTCAGTTCGATTTTGCCCAGCGGAGCTTGAACATGAATTGCCAAAACATTAACGGCCCTAATCCCGAAGCTGAATTTCGGCAATAAATTTGAAGGCCGTAGTCAGGATCAGAGGTAAATCTTACCTCTTTCCTGCCCATCTACGGTGTTTACAGCGATCTGGACATCACCGCACCTGAACTAGCTCAAAGTGAAAACTGTTTCGGTGTATTATTGCTGAAGGTGAAAAAGTGATAAAGTTCAATCTCATTTTATTCAAAGGAGGACAGGACCAACTTTTTCTCTGTACAGATTTATATTAATGTAAGCGCGTTTGTTGTGGCTTGTTATTATTGACGATTCTATGCAACTTTGGTTACACTAGGAAACACTGGGTAATAAATTAAAGCTCTTACACGAAAGGCCTTGGAATAATATTTATTTTTCCTTGTGGGTTTGCATTTTATATATATATATATATATATATATATATATATATGGGAATTAATATTTTCGGTGCTACTGTAGTATGCGGTCTACCGTTAAGTTTCTACTGTAGTATGCGGTCTACCGTTAAGTTTCTACTGTAGTATGCGGTCTACCGTTCAAAATATTTAAAAGGAATTGAAAATGAATTGAAAGGAATTATAATTTAATTACACAATTAAGGAATTATTAAAGAAGTTAAACATACTACTACCGCATACTTAACGGTAGACCGCATACTACAGTACGCCCTTGATGATTGGTTAGGTTAAGTCGTGATATTTTCGTTAGTTTTAACGAAAATATCACGACTTAACCTAACCAATCGTCAAGGGCGTACAATTAACCTAATAATAAAATAATAAGAAGATAAGAAGCTATAATTAAAAGGTAGACCGCCGAATCGTAGGTAGACCGCATACTACAGTAGCACCATATTTTCTTTGTGTTGGTTTGTATCTGTAGATTATGTATCACGTCCGTAGCGTACCCTATTAAAACTTAACGAATTAACTTAATGATGGAATTATTGGACTGGATATTCTTTTAGAATACTCTTTACGCCAATGATGCACAAACCCTGGCCCGCGGGCCAAATGTGTCCCCCACGGGTCTTTTCAGTGTCCCCACGGGTCTTTTCAATTCAATGAAAAAGTTAGAATATAAAAGTGACCCAATTTATGACGTAGATGGAAAGTAAGTAGGCTAATACATTTAGTTATTTTCTTCGCTTGGCCCTCACATCAAAAAAGTTTGTGCACCACTGCTTTACGCAGTTTACTTGAATAGATTCTACCTTCATTTCACTCCTAAGCAAATAAATTGGAGTACGGATGATGGCTTCGCATCTCGAAAGCATCGAATCAACAAGAGACTGTATAACCTTTTCATAGGAATTGATTGCCATTTCTAATGGACACGCCGGAGTTTTTGTAGGCCTATTAGCTTTACTTTTAAGGCATAATCTTTAGGTGCTTCCACTAACGTTCAGTAGGGTTTCGATTAGTAATCTGTGGTGGAAACATCAGCACTCGGACTCCCCCACTCTGCTCGTATCTCTAAATAAGCCTTGTTCAATGTTCAATACTGCAGTATGTTTCATTGTTTTCAGGTTCATCATTGATATTGTTATAATGTTCTCTTAGTTGTGATAGGCACAATCTTCTTCATCAGAATCCGTGCTGGTTCTCGCTGAATCTTTCCCGTATCTCCAAAAAGTTATAGATTTTCTCTCTAACTATACTTTCAAACATTTTGGTGAGATGAAATGTCAGTGACACACTGGTCTGTAGTTCTTTACTCGAGACCTATCTCAAGACAGAATTAAATAGACATCACGATGATTATTCTTAAGAACAAATGGCAAAGCTCATTAGTGGAATGCCAGAACGTGTGTCAACTTTACATCACGGAAAGGGGAAAGCAACACAATTCAAAATGTATTGATTCAGTAAGTTTATTATTTAATGACATTTTATTATCAATTCAAAAACAATGGAAATAATTACTTTTGTCAACTCTTCTATTATTTATATATGGACAATGTTCGCCCTCTTCAGGATATTCGGTATTTCTCTTTTGTCCAAAGATCTGTACAGTATATCCAATATAGGGGTTTAGTCATATTTATTCTTACAGCTTTTAATCACCGCGACATTCCATTTGTCGGTGCCTACGTCTAAATGTGATTTCATTTGCTCTATAGCTCTCGTACTTTCTCTTCAAAGAAGGTATTTCTATCAAATAGCCCCCCTTTGTCACCTTTTGGAGTACTGGAAAGTGATTCGTACTGAGCTCTCAATATTCCAGATATTTCTTTAAATCATCAGTTAGTTCATTAGTTTCTAATTTTCTAACATATATATCATGCAAACCCACAAGGAAAAAGAAAAAAATATTGCAAGGCCTTTCGTATATTCAACAGTACACCTCATCAGGGAATATGTATATAGTAGGATTTTGCTGCATCATCGGATTTGGATTATATTTTCCAATATTAATGAAGCCTCCTAAAGTTTTTATTATTAAATTTAAATTATTTTCTGTGTTTAAAGTATTGATCAGATTTTGTAGAACTCGTATATATATATCTATATATATATATATATATATATATATATATATATGTGTGTGTGTGTGTGTGTGTGTGTGTGTGTGTGTAATTATTGAATTCCTATATCTGTTCCCTTATCCGTTCCTCTATCCTATATGTGGCTGCTAAATCCCGTATCCTTTTGTAACCGTTCTCTAAAAAATTTTGTTAATTAACCAATTAGCATTCGAAGGGTAAGTTCGGATCGGGACCAAACCGGAATAAAAATTTTAAAAATATCCGCACCATTTTAATCCAATAATGAGAGGTTCAAAAACCAACCTAATTCATCAGTTTAGATATTGATACAAAATTAAAGAAAGATAAAAATAAGATTCTTACAGAGATCACCAACGTTTTTTTATACTTTAATTTAACTTCAGCTTATAAACGTACTTGATATAATGTAACTTAAGCGGGGATAATCTAACCTAACCAAGATATGGAGAGGTCTATAATTTGACATGTATCAAAAGTGAACGCGTGTAGGTTCATAAACTACATTTTGTAAAATCTTATTAACACTAATATTACTAATTAAAACTGACATTTTCGGATTATTATTATTAAGTTCAAAATCAAACTTAATTTACCCATTCAATATTTGAATGAAATGAAGCCCTGAGGCCTAAGCCTAGTACACTAGTCGGAAAAGTTACGGGTTTCTGAAGATCTTAATTCACAGTTTAGTGATAAAGGAAAACTGGAAAGATGTCGTTCGTTGTAGTTGTGTTTCCTAAAATTCGGAGATGTATTTCAAACATTTTCAGTATCGAAAAAAAGGAAAAAGAAAAAGTGAAGCTGAAACTTCTTAACAAACGACACTGACGCATTGTCTGCAGCCAAGCACATTATTATTATTATTATTAGTTGTTGTTGTTGTTGTTGTTGTTGTTGTTGTAGTATCAGTATTATTGTTACTTATTTTTTTCAATTTGTAATTCCATTTTTCTATTTTGCAAACCACGTGTTCCTTAAACTTTTCTTTTTTGGTCTTCCTCAATCCCTTTTGTAACCCTTAACCCTTTGTAATCCCTTATGTAACCGACCATAAATTTGGAGGGGCCATACTGAATTGCACTTGTACGAGTACTTCCGTTTGTCAGTCTATCTGTCTGTTCGTCACACTTTGGTTTCTGGGCTATAACGTCTGAACCGTTCAGCATAAATTGATGAACCTTGACACCCATGTGCGTCATCACGAGATAAACTGTCCTGAGTAAGAATCGGATTATTGCATCAAAAGTCAAGGTCACAAATAGAGGTCAAAGGTCAAAAGTCGAATGGAAGTTCGCGCCATAACTTTTGAAATACTCAAACAGATGAAACTCTACGCACATATGGATCATCGCAAGAGGATGTATCGCGAATGTATCATGGTCTTACACCAGAGGTCAAGGTCACAGATAGAGGGGGTGGGGATTTGATGTCGTTGGGACATAGTCCTTGTTCCCCTTTCTCACTTGTGGTCCCACTTTCCTCTGGAACTCGCACCAGTTCTGATGAAGACCTTTGTATGGACCGAAAGCTCGTGCTCGTAATAAATTCATTTTTCATTGTAACTATTCCCTTAAAAAAAGTTATATACACACCACAGTTGAAGCAAAACGTTTATTGAAGTTGTGGGATCAGTTCTTTTTATTATTTATATCAATGACATCGACTCGGGAATTAAGAGTATAATTTCAAAATTTGCGGATGATACCAAACTAGGGGGACGAACAAAATCAGCGACAGAACGTTTGCAGATTGAAGATATTAATAAGTTGCTCGAGTGGGCACAAATTTGGCAAATTAACTTTAATATAGATAAAGGTAAAATGTTGCATATTGGTAGAAACAATGTTAACGAGTGTTACGGAAGAGAGATTTAGGTATTGTTACCGACATTCTTCAACCGAGTAGACAGTGTATCGAAGCGGTTATAAAAGCAAATAAAATCTTAGGATTTATTGGTAGATCGTTTGAATTTAGGTGGGAGAAGACGATGCTAGCATTATACAATTCCTTAATACGCCCCACCTGGAATACCGCGTTCATTTATGATCCCCATATTTACGGCAGGACAGAAACAATGAAGAGAGTGTAGCGACCGGCGACAAAGATGATTCCCAGACTTAGAAATAAATCATACGCTGCCCGTTTGGAAACATTAAATTTATTCTCACTTATAAAAAGGCCGATTCGAGGAGATTTGATCCTGGTGTTTAAAATGATTAATGGTTTTAATAACGTCAACGCCGAAAAGTAATTTATCTTCAGAAATGCAGATAGAACTGGCGGTAATGGTCTGAAATTAGTGGGTAAACATTTTATTTCTAATGAAACTAAGCATTTCTTCGTCAATCGTACAGTTAATTTGTGGAATGTATTGCCAGCCGACGTAGTTCAAAGTAATTCGGTTGAGTCCTGTGAAAAGAGATGCTTATCTTTCTTTAAACCCCCGGTTAGAAACATTTGTTAGCGCATAAAAGTATCGTAGAATTTTCACTCCTCTTCGCTTTAAAATTCTCACTTATCTTTAAATCAGAGCTGGGCACTTGCGGGTTTTTTTGCGGTATTGCGGTACTGCGGTACTACCGCACTACCAAACCGGTACCGCATAACGCAGTACCGCAAAGGATCGCTGAAAGTACAGCCTGTACTTTCAGCGATCCTTTGCGGTACTGCGTTATGCGGTACCGGTTTGGTAGTGCGGCAGTACCGCAGTACCGCAAAAAACCCGCAAGTGCCCAGCTCTGCTTTAAATTTCCCTCCTTCTTTCCTTTTAACCTCTCTCTTCTCTGCTTTACTTTGAAATATTCACTTCTTAAATTTTATTCCATCTTTTAACCTTCCTCCTCAAACAGACAGACTCGTAGACCAGCCGGTCTGTTGCTGTTTGGTGTCCTTTGTGTTCCTTCGTATATCTTTTTACTTTAAATGGAATCCAGCTATAAAACTCGTACATTTTCTATACTAAAAAGGCTATAAACGTAAAGTTTTATTTCTGGTTATGCCTAAAGAAATCTGAAATTATAGTGCGAGTAAAGGAAGGTCAAGGTAAAACTTTATGTATTGCTGCAGTAATTTAATGTAGGTTCCACAAATCTGCAGAACAGGAAAAACTACTTTGAATATACCTTAAGTTCTATCTATGGAATACATTTGTGCTTTACAGAAATACAAATGTTGGAATAGGAGAAATATCAAACAAAATACAAACTTGGATACGTAATCATACTGTAGGGAAGACCTAGTTACTTAGCAGTTTATCCCTACACCTATGAAATTTTCTAAAATGGGCAAGAATATTTTAAGCTACCATAACGTATAGGGCCTAATTCATGCTAATCAGTGGTTGACTCGTAAAATTTTAACGAGAGGGATGGTGGCGAGGGTGGATAGGGTAGGGGGGTCCGGGGTCAATTTTTGTTTTCGTGATTTCCATATTTTTTCATGAACGTAACGTGACTTGGAACTTATATTTTGAAATATCATGATAAAATCCAATTTAATCACAGTCAATCCCCTGTTCCCTTCCCTTAATCACAACACATTATATAACCATGAAATATTTATTTTAAATCATTTAAATCGCATAAAAACCTATAAATATATTAGTCTTTTAATAATGAAAAAGTAATACTGAAATATTTTATTTACTTTTTTTTTGCTTTAGTCGGAATTAGGTTGTTGTTAAAGCGTATTTTATTTAGATAACAAGGGGGGATACCATCACCCCTCATCCTCCCTCAATTAGATCCCTGATGCTAACGATAGATAAATAGCCTACTCCAAGCAGTAAATCTATGACAAAAAAACCTCAAACATTCCGCTATTAAAATCTAGACCAGTTAATTTCATTATATTCATTAACTTTATTCGCGTAGTAATAAAACCTTTTTTTGTCATAATTATTAATTAAAATACTAACTATAAAATATATATTAACGTTTTTTCTCTTTAATTTAATTAATCCATAAAACGCTCTGTTTGATTAAGTGAACAAATCTCTCTTCGTTTTGTTTGCTATTTGAATTCGGTCTATTTAACTTTATTTAATAAAACAAAGTTCTCACATTGTTCTTAAGACTTAAAAATGAATGTGGCAGACATTTCATTTCCGCCTCAGGAGAGGATCGTAAGTAATTAAAGCAGTCCGTTGGGGTATCGAATTCTGTATTCTCATGAAACCCGTATTATGTTATCCGATGAACATAATTCGTCCGCCATTTTGAATCGTTGAAATATTTATATAACATTTTTTTTTTTTAAATTTTCCCTTTTATTTAATTGTGTAGTTATACAGGGACATTTATTTATTTATTTTTTTTTTTGAGGGGAGAACGGTATATAAGAGGCTTAGAAAGAAAGATTAAAGCTTTTGTTATTTAATATTTAAAGTAAATGGCATTTAGGAAAATTGGATTTTGTGTATTGGTTATGTAGCTAAAAAATAAAATTTCTTTTCGGGGGGAGGGGAAGGGGCTTCCATAGTTTTATTTCTGTTTAAAGACGGACTTTTGTCTTGGGGTGAGGGGGGTTTCGGACAGCAGTTAAGATACACTTTCGGTAAAAAGTTTGCTTAGAAATTTTTAAAAAGCTTAGTAAGTTACTAATGCGTTAGAATTTAATTTTGATTTTATTAGTGTTACCAAAAAGAATTAAAATATCTCGAGAAAAACAGAATATTACCAATTAGTAATTTTTTATGATTGCTGAAAATTTTACATTTCTAGGCGAACTTTTTTCCGAAACTGTACATTATGGTTTTAACTTCAAAAAAGGCTCGCTCAATCAATTGGTGAGATGACAAGTATAGCCCTTAGTAACTGGGCCCTATTGTGTCGTAAATTGGACTAGACCTATACACAATTAGGCCTACTGACATCTATAAGTGTTCCATGGGAAAAAACATGGAGATTTCACCACAAGTTTTTTTAGCCGACTGTACTGTATTTTCAGAAGAGGAAAAGTACACTCAAGAGAATGGGTGCTTAATACTCATTGTCTTGTATATTACTTTATTAGTAAAATATTGCGGTTTTATTCTTTGCGCTGCATAAAAATCAGTTTTCAAATAGTACAAGTAAATTTGGACCAGTTGATTTGATTAGTTGCTTTTATCTATGAGTTGCTGCTACCTTTACGCGACCATCATGGCATATCGGTTGTTTTTCGTTCCATTCGCTATTGCTAATAGTTCATACTCATTAATTTTAGGGCACGTTGAACCTGTAAACTTTTTTTCGTGTTGGCTTTTAACTTGATAAGAGTTAAAGAGTGCAACTTATATAGGTATTCATTATCTAAAATGAAAATGTGATGAAATGCCCTGTATAGTGGTAAAAAAAAAGTAAACGAATCTTTAAGCCTAGTCGGTTGCTATAGAGCAGATACTCATGGAGTTATTTTATCAATAGCACGTAACTCTTTGTCGGTGACGCTTCTATCTTTGCAACTTATCATTATTATTCTCCTTGATGTATTCAGTTCTTAACTAACCATGAATAGAACTAGAGTTTAAGGAGGGTTTATATTTTTCCTTAGTTCCCCTTAGATTTTCCTTTCTTGCTCATTATTCTGTTTGTCATCTTTTTTGTTTGGGTTTTCATATAACGCCCCTCAGCTTTGTATTACTTTTCTTTTATATTTCCCCTTTTCTTTTTTTATATTCCTCTCATTCATTGTTCCTCGTATTTCATTTCCCCTTCTTTGATTTACTCTTTTTTTTCCCTTACTCCAGCTTTCTACCCGTATTTTCTTTTTCCTGTATTTCCCCTTTTCCCTTTGTATTTGTTCAATTTTCTTTTCGTATATCCATCTTTATTTGGATCTGCCATCTTATTTCCCCTCCTTGTTCACGTATTATTCCCTTCATCAGTGTGTTTCTCCTTCCCCGTTTGATTACTATTGATTACAAAATATTCTCAGAGGTAAACAAAAGAAAATTTATTAGGGCTGTAGAAAATACTCTATTTGACTGTGACAAACCTACGAATGACTCAGATCATATGTTTCAGTTCTTCTACGGCGCCTTATTCCATATTCTTAATACTTGCTTTCCTGTGAGGAGGAAAACAGTTTCGCCCAAAAGTGTCGCAAATCCATGGATCACTTCAGGAATTATCACTTCAATAAAGAACAGAGATAAATTATTCAAATTGCAATTACAGAGCAAAATTCCTAAAGTACAATATATACTAAATATAGAAACAAATTAACTAAAATAATCAAAATTGCAAAATATGACTATTATAACAATCAATTTTCCAAACATAAAGGAGACATGAAAAATACTTGGACAACCATAAACAATCTTCTCGGAAACTAAATTGAGAAAAATTCAGAAGAGAAACTAAATGTTGATAATAAAAAAAATTACTGATGATACTTCTATTGCAGACTCTTTAAATATACGTTTTGCTTAAGAGCGGACAAGCTTCGCTCACAGTTACTACATAATGATCACTCACTTCTAGAATGTATGCCACCTAGCCCACTAAATTAATTTTCTTTTGTTCCTGCTACTTCTACTGAGGTCCGGAATATTGTTGGTAAATTAAAAAATACAAAAAGTAACATTCATAACATTCCTGTACCTATATTCAAACTTGTTAAAGATAAGATATCTGTAACTTTGGCTAAAATTATCAAAGTATTTCCAAAGGAATATTCTCATCAATGCTAAAAATTGGTTGTATAACACCCCTTTTTAAAGGGGGTGATCCTAATGGCTTCCGTAATAATAAAACAATGGAAATGGCTGTTTTAACTCTTGTGGAAAATGCAAATATAGCTAAAGAGAACAAAGAGATAATGATATCAATATTTATGGATTTGAATAAGGCGTTTGATAGAGTAAATAGACCATAATATTCTACTTAATAAATTATATTGTTATAGCTTTAGCGGAACAATGAGTGATTGGTTTAAAAGTTATTTGTCCAATAGATATAATTTTGTATCAGTAAATAAGGTTTGCTCAACTAAAGCGCTTGTCAAACATGATGTGCTACAGGGCTCAGTTTTGGGTCCACTGTTATTTTTATTATATAAAAATGACCTTCCACGTTCATCTGATATACTTAACTTCATAATGTTTGCAGATGATACAACTTTTTTTTCTTGCAAAGTTGTTAATTCAGCTAAGAATATATTTAAGTCAGAATTTATTAGTGTAATGAAATGGTTGCCCACCAATAAACTCTTCCTAAATACCAGTAAAACAAATTTCATGATTTTTGTTAATAAAAGAAATATGTATCTTGATGAACTTAATGTTGATGAAATTGCTGTAAAGGAGTGTACTGTAACAAAATTTCTTGGTGTATGCTGGATAAGAATTTGCAATGGAGTGATCATGTAAATTATATCGCGAAAAAGATTTCAAGGAGCTCTGCTATAATATTTAAACTTAGAAATGTAGTCCCTAAACAGGTTTTATTAACTTTTTATCGAGTTATATAATGTACTGTACCTTGTTTGGGGAAACACGGCTAACAACGCTTTAAACAGTGTCTCTGTCATCCAAAAATGAGCAATAAGGTTACTATCTGGTGCTGATTTCCTTGATCACTCTAGTACATTATTTAAAGAGCTAAAATTATTAAAGCTCGATGATGTAATCAAACTGGCACATTTTATTTTTATTTACGAATGTAAGAACAAAATCATTAACTTCCAATGGGTAAATAGATATTTTGTAACTCATCAAGAAATCCATTCATATCACACCAGAAATAGGTCAAAGCATGTTATACCTCAATTTAGATTGTGTTCATCTCAAAAACTACCTATTAGTTTATTAGCCTATTACCTTAACGTCAATTGTCGGTAAACTTTCCCTAACGCGCTTTATCCTAGACATTTGAAAGACGTTATAGTAGACCCCTCAACAAAATTTTTTAAGTCGCTGGAAGCGGGGATTATTCCTGAAGACTTCAGATTAGCTAACGTTACGCCCATTTTTAAAAAGGCGACCGCGCAGTAGCTAGCAATTATCGGCCTATTAGCTTAACGTTAATTGTCGGTAAACTTTTGGAATCCGTAGTTAGGGACCGTATCGTCGATCACTTAGAAAGTCGCGATTTGATTAATAGTAGTCAGCATGGGTTTCGACGCCATAGATCTTGTTTAAATAATTTGTTAGAGTTTTATAACGAAATAGTGCGCGAATACGATAGGCATAGAGCGGCTGACGTTATTTATTTAGATTTTAAAAAAGCGTTCGATACAGTTCCGCATAGAAGATTAATTGCGAAGGTTAAAGCGCACGGTATAACGCGGTCAGGTAGCTAACTGGTTAGAGAAATGGCTCGTGCTAGGAAACAGAGGGGCGTTGTGTAATGGTAGTGATCGGGGTGGTTTGGATGTAGTAGCGGTGTCCCAGGGTTCAGTGTTAGGCCCATGCTATTCGTAATCTACATTAACGACATAGATTTAGGCTTGACCAGTAACGTGTCAAAATTCGCGGACGATACTAAAATAGGCGGTAAAGTTCTTAACGTGGACGATAGAAATAGGCTTCGAGACGATGTAAATAGGATTATGGAGTGGATGGATAAGTGGCAGATGCAATTTAACGTAGACAAATGTAAAGTTGGACCTTTTCCAGTTTGTGTACCGTTTTTCATATATTTTATTTTTGAGAATATTTTTGTTAAAACTAACGAAAATATCACGACTTAACCTAACCAATTATCAAGAGCGTACAGTTGATCTATTAGTAAATAGTAAATACTATTCCAGAAACAACAATGTTATAATTAATAATAGATCAACTGTACGCCCTTGATAAATTGGTTAGGTTAAGTCGTGATATTTTCGTTAGTTTTAAGCAAAAATATCTCAAAAATAATTATATGAAAAACGGTACACAAACTGGAAAAGGTCCGTAAAGTTTTGCATATAGGTTCTCGTAACAATAATTACACGTACACGTCGGATGATAGACAGTTAGCGAGCGTTGACGAGGAAGTAGATTTAGGCGTACGCGTATCTAAGGATTTAAAAGTTAGGAACCAGTGCCTGGAGTCTTTGCGCAAAAGCTAATAGGATGTTTAGGCTTCATAGCGCGTAATTTCGAATTTAAATCGAAGAATATTATATTCAGAGCTGGGCACTTGCGGCATATTTTGCGGTACTACCGCACTACCAAACCGGAACCGCATAAACGCAGTACCGCAAAGGATCGCTGAAAGTACAGCAGTACCCTACCGCATTCAAATTTCCGCGTACCGGTTTGGTACCGGTTTGGTAGTGCGGTAGTACCCGCAGTCAGAGCTGGGCACTTGCGGCATATTGCGGTACTGCGGTACTGCTGCACTACCAAACCGGTACCAAACCGGTACGCGGAAATTTGTGAATGCGGTAGCGGTACTGCGGTACTTTCAGCGATCCTTTGCGGTACTGCGTTATGGGGGCCCGGGGTGGTAGTGCGGTGGTACCGCAAGTACCGCAGTACCGCAAAATATGCCGCAAATGCCCAGCTCTGACCGCAGTACCGCAGTACCGCAAAATATGCCGCAAGTGCCCAGCTCTGATTTATATTGCCCCTTTACAAGTCTCTAGTCAGGCGTCATTTAGAATATGCCGTTCAGTTATGGTGCCCGTATTTGCGTGAGGGTATTGATATGTTAGAAAGGGTTCAGCGTCGCGCCACGAAACTAATTCTGTTATTACGCAACAAGTCTTACGAAGATAGGATTAAAGAGTTAGACTTGCATTCACTCGAAACTTGGAGATTAAGGGGGGAGCTTATTGAAGTTTTCAAAATCGTTAATAACATCGATAACGTAAATTTTGACAAACTGTTCACTTTCGATAATAGCAATACTCGTAATAACGGATTTAAGTTGCGTGGCAGACGTTTCATTACTAACATCGCAAAAAACGTTTTTACGTTTAAAGTAATTGATAAATGGAATAATCTTCCCACGTCCGTCGTGAACTCTACCAGCGTTAATATGTTTAAAAACCGTTTAGATAGGCATTTTAATATTAACGTTGTTTAAAATAATAAAACAATTAGTAACAGGAGCTCTGGGGGTAATGGTCGAGGATGAGTCTGTTGACGATTAATACCAGCTTGTGATATGCCAGCGTGTGATATGACAGCAATAAAATTATTAAAAAAAAATTAGACTAACACGAACTTAGATGTAGCTCGTAGCGTAAACTAACCCACTTTTTGTTGTACTCTTCCTACTTTCTTTTCTTATCCTCTCTTTACTTGCATGTCTGCAGTTTACATGGTATGACAGTGTTTGAGTTAAGACTGTGTTTGCATGGTTTGTAAGCGTTCTTATTTTACTTCTTTTCATCTTTCACCCCTTTCCTATCCTCTCCGACTATTTTTCCGACTCGTCGGCAGTGGCCGGCGGATGATGATGGTGAGTCTTTCTTTCTCTTTTTCTGAATGAATGTTAACCCACGAATGATAGGTTTTGCTACTTACTTAACCCCTTATTCTCTTCTCTTAACCCCCTACTCTTTCCTTTCTCTCGGGCTAACCTTAGAGTGGATCTTAGGGTCTTTGTTAGCCTTAGCTTCTCTAGATCTGTAGATTCAAACTATGGAATAATTTAAATGCTGATATGAAAAATATTGTGGATCAAGTAAAGATAATCCCTCCCAGGTCACACTAGTAAAGCAAATCCCTCCCAAAAATGACCAAGTAAAGATAATCCCTCCCAGAAAGTAAAGTAAAGTGAAGCAGTCTGACATAAGGATAAAAATTAAGAGAATCTTTTTTAAAAAAAATGATTTATTTGAAAACAAAATTTATTAAAATTCGTTTATTACAATGGATCAAGTAAAGATAAGCACCCCCAACCTTTTTTAGTTAGCTTTATAAGGCTAACTAACGAAAATATCACGACTTAACCTAACCAATCGTTAGGTCAACTGTACGCCCTTGACGATTGGTTAGGTTAGGTCGTGATATTTTCGTTAGTTAGCCTTATAAAGCTAACTAAAAAAGGTTGGGGGTGCTTAACTTTACTTGATCCAAAGACTTTAATTAAAGCGGTATTGCGGTATTGCGGTAAAGCGGTATTACCAACTTTACCAAGTAAAGATGATCCCTCCCAAAAAATGATCAAGTAAAGATAGTCCCTCCTTTTTCTGTTGGGAGGGATTATCTTTGCTTGATCCAATATTGTGAATGTAAATTCGTTTAAAACCAAGTTGAAATCTCGATTAATAATGGCATACTAATAAAAATCTCGGATTAATGTACATTGCTGTTGTTTATTCATTTCTCGCGTGTAATCTAAAATTAAAGACACATTACTCGATATTCTTCAGTTCTTATCTCCCGTGTATAATATTGATTTCTTTGTATGGTATTGGTATAATACCCTCAATAATGACCTTGCATTTGTTATATCGATAATGATAATTTAAAATTAATACATATTTTAATTAATAATGAAGATTCACGGTTTATGTATTCTTAATAATTACTATGTTTTACTTTTAATAAGAGCCCAGTAAAGCCTAAAGCTTAAGGATCAAATTAAATAAATAGTCCAACTTCACAACTATTTATGCCATTGTGAATTGTAAGACTATTGTATTTATTTTATTATCAATAAAAGTTATTAATTTTAATTCAAAATTCCATTGTGTGTCCCCTTCCATCGTTTCTCTTTTCCCCTCATTTCCTTTCCTTCCTTCCTCATTTTTTATTTCCCTTCTACCCTTTTCTTCGTTGTTTTGCTTATTGGGTTCTCTCCCCTCCACCATTCCCGTCTCTCTTCTTCCCTTACTTCTCCCCTAACCCCTCTTTGTCTCCCATCTCCCCCCCCCCCCCCCCCCCCCCCACAAAATTGTAGACGTCCCAGATGCGGCGAATAAAAGCATTAAGGATCAGCTTAAAATAGTCACTATAGCTTTGTTTGTTGTTGTTTTTTTAGTTATTTTTTCAACGAATTTTTTTGGTTTTGTTTCTTATTTTCCTCCGATTTAAGTTATCCGCTTAGGACGTGAAGTGTGTGTGTGTGTGTGTATATATATATATATGCGCTAAAAAAATTGGTATCACTTGCAGGTTTCTCGTTCATGTTCGACACTTCATGATAAGGCGTCATTTCCCGTATCAGATTGATCTATGGATCCTTATTACAGTGCGTGGTTGTCGTTACAGACTCTGCTCTGGGCAGATTTTGATGAAGTTCTCTTCCTTTCACGATTTACAACTCATTTCGTCAATGTTGCTTTGTGCTCACTATTATGCTTGCTTGTAACTTTTTTCTTGCCGTCCATGATATCATGACCTTGGAGGTTATAGTCCTCTTGAAACATGGACAATCTCGGTGTCTTTGGTCACTAAGGTACTATCCAAACGGACCCCTGTACATCATGCCTATTTTAAGGTAATTTAAGTCTCTCGTAAGGGCCATTTTTATATTTATTCTGAATGAAAAGCAAAAATCAACCTCGGCATATTAAAATAGGTCGATTTGATACAGGATATGACGCCTCATCATCAAGTGTGACATGACCGAGAAACCTACAGGCGCTTCAAAACTTTTGAGCGGTAGTATATTATATATATATATATATATATATATATATATCGTAAAGAACGACGCTTTGTATAGGAGAATTATCCGCGCAAGATGAGAGCGAAAGAAACGAAACAAATGAAAAAATGAGGTACCCACCCGGGTGGGTACCTCATTTTTTCATTTGGTTCTTTCGCTCTCATCTTGCGCGGATAATTCTCCTATTTCTTTACGTTAATTATACTGCGTGTTTGCAGTTATAATGTATATATAATATATATATATATATATAAATAAAATGTTTACTAGTCCTTTCCATGTTCAAATAAATACATGTAATGCTATTTTAAATGACATCATTCCAGTTGCTTATTACGTAGGTAATGAGTTCCACGTCGGATGGCATGACTACCTTTGAAAAGGTGTTTTGGAATTTATCGAAATCCTTGTCTCATCAGACGCCGGAATTTCAAAGGGATTTCTTCGCGTCTCTGCTGTTCAAACCTTCCTGTTAGTGTGGTTACTATGGCAACCCGTTGAGCCAATTTCCTCATGGAGGAAGGTGTATCTGTTAGCTGAATTATGTTTGTTGCCTTCTGTCTTTTGGTGTCACGATAAGACAAGATAAAGTAGGAAGGGTGAATTTTCATATTTTGTCCAAAACTCGACTTTGTCTTGATCGTGAAGAGTTTGTATATTATACTTTTTTTAAAACATTTTTGAGAATGAAATTCCACGCGAACACACACACACACACACAGATTGTAAATTTGGTAAAATTATTATCTCCACGAGTTTGCCCGGCTGTTCATGTATATATGGAGGTCCTTTAAAATGCGTGGAATTATGCATTTTTTAACGTCACACGTAACGCTTAAGCTCATCATGTAAAAAATCATCAAAATAAAATTTAAAAATAGATTCGGAACAGAAATTTTTATATTCCGTCGAGCCAATTATTTTTTCTTATATAAATTATAAATTATTCAACGGCACACGAGAGGGGAAACCGTTGGTGGTAAAAGGCCGGGTCGTTCGTTTTTCTGAAGGTTCTGGGTTCGAATCTCGACTCGGACTTAGGGTAGTAGCGAGTAAGGCGAAGATGCTTCGGTTTTATCCTTGAAGTAGTAGTAGTAGTAGTTTGGTGTGTCCTCTGCGTCATATGATCTTTATATTGATGTTACGAAGGACGTGATACAACCCCAATTATTATTTATTTAGTGAATGACCTTTTCATTATCATCTTGTCATTATTACATCGTCTTCGTCGTTCATCAGTTAGTAGGAGTTCCAGCCCGCTAATCAATACCGTGATTCAACAGTATATATATATATATATATATATATATATATATATATATATATATATATATATATATATATATATATAACAGAGCAAAGAGAAGAACTGGGCAGATACTGAGAACCTTCAAACGAAGGATAGGAATATAATGATTCCTCTACTGAAAACACTGATCATACCCAAATTGGAAAACTGCTCGGTCCTAACATGCCCATACAAAAAAGAAGACATTAGACAGCTAGAAGGGATTCAGAGAAGCTTTACAGCCAAGATCAAGGGGTGCAAAGAACTAAATTACTGGGAAAAGTTATGCGAATTAAACCTGGAGGAGAATATATGAAATACCATTTATCGTAAAAGAAATACCTTAATATAGCGGACATACTTTCTCAGAGTTGTATTATTTTCTGGAAATTGTCTAAAACTGAGGTGGACGCAGACTTTTGAACGCCACTATATATATATATATATATACAGGGTGTTTGAAAACTTTCTGTACAAATTGTAATGGGGGATAGGCAACACCAAGACAAACCCTTTTCGTCTATAAGTGTATGTCCGCTGACGTCACCATTCGGCGCGAGAGGGCGCCGCTGCAATTGGCTAAAAGGTGAAGTGAGCTAGACTCGCGCTTGCCGCGGGCATTCTTAAATCGGACTAGTACGCGTAACATGGAGCGCTTCACGACTGCTGAGATGGCTGACATGCATATGGTGTATGGGGCTGCCAATGGAAACGGAAGAGCTGCTGTGAGGTTGTACCGACAGCGCTTCCCAAACAGACGTGTGCCAAACCACCAAACGTTTGCGCATTTGCATCGGCGACTGCGAGAAACTGGAACATTCCATGCAAACATGCATGACACTGGTCGGGAGAGAAACGTGCGCACTCCTGACATGGAAGAAGAAATCCTACGGCGATTTGAGGACAATCCAAGCGCAAGCACGCGAGGTGTTGCACGTATCCTCGGTGTGAACCACGACCTGGTCTGGAGAGTGTTGCACGAGCGGCAGTTACATCCGTTTCAGCGTCAGAGAGTCCAGGCATTACAACCTCGGGATTACCCTCTTCGTGTGGAATTCGCACGCTGGTTTCTGCAGCAGACAGCGGTGCAGCCTAATTTTCCGGCTTATGTGCTGTTCTCAGATGAGGCCTGTTTCACACGTGAGGGTGTGTTTAACATGCACAATTCTCACGTGGGCGCACGCAAATCCACATGCTACACGGGTGCATGCTCATCAAGAACGGTTCGCCGTCAATGTTTGGGCGGGTATCGTCCATGGCAAGTTGATTGGGCCGGACCTGCTGCCTGCCCGACTCGACGTCGGGAGTGCGCACGTTTCTCTCCCGACCAGTGTCATGCATGTTTGCATGGAATGTTCCAGTTTCTCGCAGTCGCCGATGCAAATGCGCAAACGTTTGGTGGTTTGGCACACGTCTGTTTGGGAAGCGCTGTCGGTACAACCTCACAGCAGCTCTTCCGTTTCCATTGGCAGCCCCATACACCATATGCATGTCAGCCATCTCAGCAGTCGTGAAGCGTTCCATGTTACGCGTACTACGTCCGATTTAAGAATGCCCGCGGCAAGCGCGAGTCTAGCCCACTTCACCTTTTAGCCAATTGCAGCGGCGCCCTCTCGCGCCGAATGGTGACGTCAGCGGACATACACTTATAGACGAAAAGGGTTTGTCTTGGTGTTGCCTATCCCCCATTACAATTTGTACAGAAAGTTTTCAAACACCCTGTGTATATATATATATATATAAAAGCAAACAACCACAGGCAAAAGGAAACACGAAGTCCGAGCGCTTTCGTGATATATATCACGAAAGCGCTCGGACTTCGTGTTTCTTTTCCCTGTGGTTGTTTGCTTATTAATAAGATCAAGTGTTATTCTGTGATTTTAGTGCATATATATATATATATATATATATATATATATAGGGTGTTCCATAAGTCCAGGCTCATAGGAGAATTTATTTTAAATTAAATTACAAAAGTAATACATTAGAGCTAAACCAAATGTTCAAATTTATGTCTTGTTTTAGAACTTTTTTTTTGGTTGCAGGTAGAATAACACGCAATGGCTAATGTAGAAGTGGGTTACACTCGTGAGGAAAAGGCCTCCGAGGGCTTTTAAAATAAATTTTCCTATGAGACTGGACTTATGGGGCACCCTTTATATATATATATATATATATATATATATATATATATATATATATATATATATATATGCAGGAGGAGAGAAATAGCGGTACTATTTTCATGTATTAGATGTATTAGAAAGTAGACTGCAAATGATGATATTGTTTGAACTGAAGACGTAATTTTTTTTATATACATAGTTTAGAATTGCGCTCTCTCTCTCTCTCTCTCTCTCTCTCTCTCTCTCTCTCTCTCTCTCTCTCTCTCTGTGTGTGTGTGTGTGTGTGAGGAGGACTCGGGCAGGGTCTTTCTGCTTCGTGTGCGGTACGTCGCGTGCCGCAAAGTCTCCCTCTCCCAAAGTTTTAATCTTTTGAAACGGTTACCTGCAGGAGGTCGCAAATGTTGCATGCATCGCTAATTTTTCTACCCCGAGTTTTTAAGTCCGCTTTCATCGTCCTTTGGTTCGTTGTTGTTTTTATCGTTTCATTGTTTTAATTAATAGTCGGTGTTATTGCGTTGCGGTTTTTAAGATTTGCTGTTGTTATTATTGTTGTTGTTGTTGTGTCACCGGTAATTGGTGATTGTTGTCGAGATTGCTTTTATCTTCTCTCATGGCGAACGTTGCACCAGTTGGTTGTGTGATTCGAATCAGGTCGTCAACATCGTTTCAGAGTTTATTTTACATCGTGTTTGAGCAAGTAATTAAAAAAGAAGTAATTAGTCTTTGTAAACAAAACGCTGATTGAGCAGCAATTTTTAGCGTTAAAATATTTTATATCATTAAAAATAGGTGTATGTATGAAGAGTATATATATATATATATATATATATATAATATATTATATATAAAAATTACATTAATAATATTTTATAATTAATTTAATTTGAAGTAATAATAATAATAATTTCATTAAATTTTATCAGTATAACGTACGCTTTTGTCCATAAATTTGTCGATTCATATATATATATATGATGCAAACGTACAAGGAAAAAGAAAAAGTGATTCCAAGGCCTTTCGTGTACTCAACACTACACCTCCCTGACGAGGTGTATTGCTGAATACAGGAAAAGTCTTTGAATGATTTTTTTCTTTTTCCGTATGGGTTTCCATCATTCATTTATTTATTTCAGGTGTTTAAGTGCGAAATTCATCCCATATATACAGAGTGGGCCAAAAAAAACTATTACCCTGATTTTGAAGAATATAATTGTACCTTTATCAAATGTTATTTGTACAATCAATATATGTGTCCTGTATAGAATTTCATGGTCTATCTCCTGGTGAAGCTGGATTTTTGCTAACTGTAACCATTATTTTGTAATTCGCTGTTTCTATACAGTTACCTAATTGAGTCCAAGATTATGCGAAATGTTCCCTCCTCCATTATCAATGCACGCTTGCAACCTTGCTCGCCATTGATCTATTGCAGCATTTATGAATCGTTGTGATAGCTTTCTGTAGCCTGCAGTAATACTTTCTTTCAGATCTTCGACGGAATTGATCTCTTTCCTTTATAAACCAATTCTTGTAGAGCACCCCAGAGAGCGTAATCACATGGGTTTAGATCCGAGTTATTCGGCGCCCAGACTTCTGGTTCAATATAATCCGAAACATTTCGGTCGAGATACTCCCGAGTTGCGCGAGCTATATGGCTTGTGGCACCATCTTGCTGGATCACAAAGTTGTTTCTTGATTTCTCCCTTATCGATGGCAGTACCGCATCAAGGATTTTTTCGTGGTAATAAGCAGCAGTGATTTTGAAATTTTGATCAAAACAATCTCTGACTTCCCTAATTTTGAAGTAAAGATGGAAACCATGACTTTTTGAGAAAAATGCGGACGTTCCCTGCAAAGTCGATCTACTAGACTGATAGATTTTTTGTCCTGTCTTCCATAAACTCGGTCATTTTGTGTGTTTATTGTTGAAGCAACCGTAAAGGTCTTCTCGTCGCTGAACCATATTTTCGACACTTCTCTGTCTTGGAATCGATCTAACAGAGCACAACATTTTTCAACTCTTACTTGCTTATTTGATGCAGAGAGCTTATGAACTTCGACTCTTTTAAAACATTTAAGACCCAGATCATCTTTTACTATATGACGAACACTAGAGCGAGAAATACCAGTAGTTTTTTAAATTTCTCTAACGGACTTGTGGGTGTTGGGCCGTTCTTCTTGACTGCAAGTCATGGATGAAACCAGGGTTGTGGAGTCGGTCCAAAATTTTCCGACTCCGACTCCGACTCCGACTCCACACATTGTAAAAATTCGACTCCGACTCCGACTCCACACATTGTAAAAAATCTAAAAATCCGACTCCGACTCCTCACATTTTAAATATACGACTCCGACTCCTCTAGTGTTTCACTCTATAATTATCATAATAATAAGACATTTCATCACCACCACATGAATCGTCAGGTTACTTTCTAGGATAAGGGAACATTCAAATATTAAGAAGGATATTGACTTGTAGATATTATCATATTAAGGGATTTTTATTTTTTACAATAATATATATATATATATATATATATATATATATATATATATATATATATATATATATATAAATGAAAAAGATTCTCTTAAACATAATTAAGGTCTAACCAGTAGTAGTGCTACTTAAAATTGAATAACCCTTCTTAACCTAGTGGCTATAACCAGGGTTGTGGAGTCGGTCCAAAATTTTCCGACTCCGACTCCGACTCCGACTCCACACATTGTAAAAATTCGACTCCGACTCCGACTCCGCCCTGAAACGTGCGACTCCACGACTCCGACTCCACGACTCCGACTCCACAACCCTGGATGAAACCGTGTCAATATTTTCCTCAGTACGTGATGTTTCTGGCCTTCCACTGCCTTCTTTTCGTTTGGTCGTCCCTGTGATATCGATTTTCTGTATGAGATATTGAAGTCTAGGTCTCGTCCATCGTTTATTTGGAAACTCTCTTCATTCGTTTTGCACCTCAATGTTTCTCCTTACGCAGGTTCAATATCAATGCTTCATCTTCCAAAGAGTATTTCATTATGTTATAACTTGTTCACCAACTATAACAGAATGATGTCTGAAATGAAAAAGGAAATAAATTAATTATTTTGTGTAAAAATTAGGAAACTTGATTATTTATGGAGTAACTGACTGTCATCTGAAAGTATCAGTTGCTGACTTTGATCGCCTTTCAATTGAGCACCATATTTCTGATACCTCCCACCAGTTGTGAGCCTGTACCTCTACTCCTGGGGCGTTGAATCTAGATTCAAAGCCAGCGTTTGAAAGAATAAAAGTATGGGTACAACATACGGCCTCAGCAGTAAGATCAGTATACAGGGTGAGCCACAATATTTTTTCAAAAGTTGGGTAATAGTTTTTTGGCCCACCCGGTATATATATATATATATAAGTAGCGGCTCGTGCATTCCTTAAGTGGTGAGGCCAAAAAAAAAAAATATATATATATATATCCGTATAATAACCTAACTCGTGGCATAACACATATATAACATATGACAAACAATGAACATCATATGGAAGTATTTCACCAGTGTTTGGAAGTTTGGAAAGATACTACTACAAAAAATAAAATCAGGAAATGCTGAGGCGAATATTCATTTCGCCTCAACCAATAATATTTCAGCAGTGAGTGACGTCATCGGCGTCATAGCAACTAGTTTATATTCGTAGCAACACTGAGCATTTTGGTTGTCTCGCCTCATGAAAACGAGGCGAAGCAAGTTTTTTCCGAATGCTAGCTAGCACTTTATGCATGAAATATAGGACTTTTTGTGTACAAAATGAATGGGAAAAAAACTTATGAATAATATTTTTATGCATTTATATAAATTTATTATATATATATATATATATATATATATATATATATAAGATGGAATATTTGTTTTTATTCGGTGAGGCGTCGCCTCACCTGCCTAATCTAAAGAACCGCCACTGATATATACTGTATATAAATAATTTCATTTAAAGATTTGCTCTTAGGGAATCGCAGTTTAAGAATAAACAGGAAAACCCAAACATTTATCATTCTTGTTTAATATAGAGACGTCTCGGAAATAATTTTCCATCTTCAGTGCTTCTAAAAATTATAAAATATTAAAAATGTAAAAAGTGGTACAAAATATTAAAATATAAATATATTTGTGGAATGAAATTAACATTAAAACAGAGTTAATGATAAAATCTTGCTTTATAATTACATGAGTATGTCTCATAATAATAAATATTGGCACAGAGCCATAATACAAAAACTTTAAAAGTTTAAAATATTTTAAAAATTAAAAATTACAAAATTACAAAATTACGAAATTGATGTTATCATGTGATTACCAGGTCGAAAGCGGAACTGTAATCATTTAGGGTGGGTTTAACTTTTCGAATGTGTAACGATTCTGAAATGTAGAGGCTGGTTAGTTGGTTGTTGTTTGTGGTGGTGTTTATTATTTGGAAAGAGGAGGGGTCAGTGGTGTAGTCTGTAGTGGGGCAGTAATTGTAATTCTGTAATTTTTCATGGTTTTTTTTTAATCTTAAAGTTTTTTGTATTACCTGAAGTGGTAATCAAAAGACGATTTATGGTACCTTCATGCTAAACCCAGAATAGGACCAGTTTTCAGAGTATGTGTAGAAGTAGGGGTCAGTATAAATCAGTCATAGGTGATGTAAACAAGAAGATTCTATTCGAGCATCAAAATCCTGTGAGGTCAACTTAAATAATGACAAAAATTTTTGGAAATTTGTTAAGACGGAAACGTGTCCAAACTGCCCTCCCACCAACAATCGATGGGGTGTCGAAGTGGAAGAAATTGCAAGGCCGTGGAAAAACCACTATTCAAACATTAACAGTGTGCGAAAGGCTAATCTTAAGGTAGGCTGCAACGAAACGCCAGTGGGACGGACCAGGGAAGCTACTTGGATGTCAGTTCCTTAAATTAAGAGTCTGATTAAAAAGTTAAAGACTGGTTCTGCTTCAAGGGTAGATGACCTATCGAATGAGCACTTAAAATATGTCAGTGACGTGGTGAGTCTGCATATCTCATTGCTCTTCTGAGCTATGCATGCAGAGTTTATGAGGTTATCTATGTTTGCCCCTTATCAGAAATAAGTATGGGGACATTCTATCCTTCAATAATTATAGGCCTATTGCTGACGCCTCCTGCTTCTCGAAACTACTAGAGAAACTTTAACTTTGCCGATTAAATAATTATTTATGGACACCTAATCAGTTTGGTTTTAAAAGGTTCTATTCAACTGATCTGTGTATCTATGTAGTGAAGGAAATTATATTTAAATACACTGACACTAATTCCACTATTTATAGTTAGTTGTTTCTCGGATATAAGTAAAGCATATGATAGAGTGAACCACACTATTTTATTTAAAAAAAGCCTAGAGGACAGGAAAGTTCCTGTGTACATATTAAATTTATTGAAATTTTGGTATACCCACCAATCTCTTACGTTTAGTTGGAGCAATGTACTGTCCGAGTGTTTTGTTGCTTCCTGTGGAGTGAGGCAAGGTCCTTTGCTCTCTTCTCTGCTGTTTAATGTGTATATTGATGGGTTAAATGCTCTACTTAATGAGGTAAAGGTTGGATGTTGTATAGATAACATGAGGCTAAATAACTTAGTCTATGCCGATGATATGGTATTAATAAGTCCTCGTGTTAAAAGTCTGGATTGTCTTCTAAAAGTATGCGAATTATATTCGCAGAACCATGATGTTCTTTTTAATGTTACAAAAACTAAGGTTATGCAATTCCATCCCAAAAGCTCGAATCAGTCAGCTGATCTTAGTTTCAAAATGAGAGGTAAACCAATAGAGGACGTACAAGAATTTAAGTATTTGGGTCTAATTTAGTGATGGGACGATACCAAAATTTTTAACGATTCCGATTCCGATTCCGATACCACTAAAAAGTCTCGATTCCGATACGATTCTCGATTCCGATTCCGATTCTCAATATTTTTAAATGTAATTCTAAACTTGTTTTTCTGGAAATTACTTAAGTTGTCATCTTTCGCTCGTAATCGTAATCACTTATTAGTTATTACCTAAAAAGATTTTTTTTTTTCATCCAACGGCCCTTTCCCAGTTTAGCACCAGGGTGGCTTCAAGAGAACCGTTTGTTATTAAAAGTTAAAGAATCGTTTTAAGAATCGGAAATCATGGTACAATTCTCTCGATTCCGATTCCGATTCCGATTCCTGAAAAATGCTCGATTCTTCCGATTCTCGATTCCGATTCCGATTAATCGTCCCATCACTAGTCTAATTATCACCAGATCCCTAACTGGTGACTCATATATAAGAAAACAATACCGAAGCCTCTGTGCTAAAGCAAACATGACTATAAGAAACTTTCGGACCTCGGTTCTGTACAAATGAAGCTAATGACACACTCTTTCATATTTTCCGCATTAATATTTGTGGGTAGAAACTCTAGGTAAATTATAAAGAAGGTACAAAACCTTAAATTTGCTTTATGACATCTTTCAGACTCCTAAATGAATTACCCCCGAGGTGCTCAGCTTCGCAAATGTTTGCTAACCAGAATGTCTCGAGCTTCTCGGAGGTAACAAGACACGCTCAATACAGTCTAATACAAAAATTTAAAAAATCAGCCAACCCAGTTATCCAAGTTATTTATCAATCTTGCCATATGTCGTCTAAGGTATAGAATTCATGGTATGAAATCGTTTGTCCGCGGCTCCATTTAATTTCGACATTGCTATTTTTCATTAATTGTATTTCTGGATGTACTTGAATTTTCAGTGTATTTTATTTCCACTTTGTGTTGTTAGAAGTTGTCATATGAACTAATGGTTTACCAATAAACTTTTTTCTCTTTCCTCTGTGAAACCAGGAGTGTTTGCAATGCTAGCTAATGACACAACCACGGAAATTATTATGAATTTAGTCGTTAATTTGATTATGAAAAAAACAGAGCATTATTGCTTCCAGTGGTGATGAACCACGTTAGTGCGTTTACCCTCTTCGTACTTCGCGATGGTGCTGAAAGCTGCAACACCCTAAATAGGTGTATGGGCTGAGCGGTGCTTTGTGAAAAACTGTGAAACTTTTCTTCCATCTAAGACCTAATATATTAACAAATGTGGTTTGAACATTATATATATATATATATATATATATATATATTATATATATATATATATATATATATATATATATATATATATATATATATTGTAACATAGGTTATACAAACAGAACGTGTCGCTCTTCGAGGGAGTTTATAGATCGTTAAAGATGTCTCGTACACTCGACACTCGTGAATTCGACAATGAAAGCGAGAGAGAGAACTCAAAATCTCGCCCTCGCAAATTGGGAACTTATAACATCGTCGCAAAATTTCGTCAGACAAATAAACAAGAAACTAACCATCGATCAAGACTTCCATTATTAAATTGAACACAAAGAGACCTTCGTATTCAGTACTTACGAGAGCGCTTTATACAGACGTTGCAAATAATGTTGATTTGTCAAAGTGAATAGCGCAACATTATCCTCGTAAACCGGGCTATAGTGGACGTGTGTGGCTCGGCTAAAACTCTCGCGTATATTCACCACGAAGATTACTTTATACGGGCCAAGAAGATCGTATACATACCTTTGGCATTTTGCGTGTCTGTTCTCTTCTTGTACGAATCTCAGTTTAATCACTTTGCGCCGAGTGGATGCATAAGGGTATATAGAGAATGGCTAAATGAAGCATTTCAGGAATCCAATTTGTATTTCACAGTTCAACACGGGCCATTTAGTGTTATGGTACGGACAACGGTTTGGGATGCCGAGAACTTGACCTGGAATTCATTGAGGGACGCCTGAATTCTGCTAAAACATATTCAGTGTCGCGATAATTATAGCGGCACGTCAAGTTAAATGCACAGTTGCTTGAGGATTGTGCCACGTGACACATCCAAAATTATCGGGAAAGGGACTGGGGGGGGGGGGTTCTAACGACGTTATTAAATACTTTTAGGAGTAACTTGATCGTCATCAACAAAGACGAAAATCTTTACGATAACTCTTTACCAAAATCTTCACCATACCTTTACACAAAAATGCCGTATGTATGCCAAGAGGCTTTTCATGAGGACCGTGGAAAACATTTCTCCTTGTTACACGCCCTTTTTTTTCCTATTTTTCAATACCTCTTAAGTTCATATATGGACTTGTGACATAAACAATTTACTTCTTTCGCAAGGAATCTGATAGATTTTTTTTATCGATATTTATAACGTCTGTTTTCACGTGTGCAAATGTGAAAATTAAAATAGAGTACAATCAATTTAATTCCGCTTTGCAATTACTCCACAATCGTTCGATTTAGAGACATTTTTTAAAAGGGAGATTTACAGTCCACCTCATCATAAATTTAAAACTTTCTTTTGGAGAAGCGAAATTAAGCAAATTGAAGACACTTTCAATAATTATTTATTTATTTATGTACAGAGAACATATACTGCAAATAGAACGTTTGCCCATGGCTCCTCATTCCTCCCATATATATATATATATATAGGGTGAGGCAAAAGTCGCTTTCTGATTTGAAATGTCTGTAATTTTCTAATGTATGATTTTGTTTTCTTTTCTTTCAGATTTAATTAAAGAACGAGCCCTTAAGCTTTATTATGAATAAGTACACTCCGCAGCAGCGTGCCAATATTGTGGCAATTTATTGGAGAAACAATTCATCAATTATACGGACGCAGAGAGAATACTGTCGTGTTTACAACACAAGAACTCCTCCAACGGCACCACCGATTCGAAGCTTGATTTCTCGATTTATGTTCCGATGCCATGAATCGAGAAATCAAGCTTCGAATCGGTGGTGCCGTTGGAGGAGTTCTTGTGTTGTAAACACGACAGTATTCTCTCTGCGTCCGTATAATTGGTGAATTGTTTCTCCAATAAATTGCCACAATATTGGCACGCTGCTGCGGAGTGTACTTATTCATAATAAAACTTAAGGGCTCGTTCTTTAATTAAATCTGAAAAAAAAAAAAAAAATCATACATTAGAAAATTACAGACATTTCAGATCAGAAAGCGACTTTTGCCTCACCCATGGGAGGGGAGGGTTAATGCTTTCCTTTACATGCATAATATAGCACTGTCATTTACAATCAAATTTTATGTTTTATTAGCAGAATGGAGTTATTTGGTAAATCATTGTAGATAATGCAGAACATGAAGATTATTTGCAATAAGTTTAAAAACGTATAATTTAAGATTATATATATATATATATATATATATATATATATATATATATATATATATATATACAGGGTGGGCCGTAAGTTTCCATACTACATAGGAAAATTTAAACGTTTGTTTTTATGTTTCAGATACCCTAAGAATATGCGTTTGTAAGATCTTGTTTACTGATGAAGCAAATTTTACGTCAATGGAGAGGTTAATCGGCAAAACATACGTTATTGGAGTAATGCTAACCCTAACTGGCTGAGTCCGACGAAGATGCAAGGTGCCGGTAAATGATGGTGTGGGCCGGGATATGGGGTGACAGAATTATTGGACCAATTTTTGTCAGTGGAAATCTTAATGCCGAAAGGTATCTTAACATGTTGCAAGAAGAGATTTTCCCATCCCTGCTAAACGAGGAAGGTAACTTCCCAGTTTACTTCCAGCAAGATGGAGCTCCACCTCATTATGGTCTTCACGTGCGTCGGTATTTGGATCAGCAGCAGTTTCCGGATGCTTGGATTGGTCGGCGTGGTCCTGTGGAGTGGCCTCCCAGATCCCCAGATCTCACCCCCCTTGATTTCTATCTTTGGGGCACTTGAAGGCCATGGTGTATCAGGAAAAGGTACGAGACATAAATCATCTAAAGGAACGTATCACCAACGCCATTACAAGCATAACGTCAACTGTGCTAATGCGTGTTCATCAACAGTGGGGAACACGTATTGAAATGTGTTTTCAAAACAATGGCAACCATGTAGAGCATATTATATAAATAAAAATGGTTGTCCATAAACAAATGTTTATTTTTCCTATGTATGGAAACTTACGGCCCACCCTGTATATATATATATATATATATATATATAGTGGTGGGCACCGTTAACCAAAAAGTTAACTTCGATAACGATAATCCGTTAACCCCAATTTTTAACTCCGATAACGATAATCCGATAATTTTACTACAAAGTTAACGGAAGTTAACGATAATCCGTTAACGATAACTATTTCTTTACTAACATTTAAAAAAATCAAGGAAAAAAGCTTTAAAACCCATAGAAAATGTTTATTTATGCAAAATCCAACAATAAATAGGTATTTAACTGTATTTTTATCAAGTTTTATCAAGTTTTATCAAGTGAATTTTCAATAGAAGTAATTTTTCTCTATGTAATTATTTTATCTATGAATTATTTAGTCTATAAAATATAAATACTTTGTCCATGAATTATTTTGTCTATGTAATATACGCAATTGTTATTTAATTCGACGACAATATTACAATCAGTGAATAAAAACTATTATTCAAATTTTACATACTATATATACTTTTTTAGAGATTTACTAACGCAGTGTAAAAATACTTATTCATTAGTCATTACTATAAATTAATTTTTCTCAACCGTACATTTTACCATACGTATCTCCATACGTATTAATATATATATAATATTATAGGACTTTTACTAACGTTAAAAGAACCTTCTTACCTTCAATAAAAAGCGCACAACCTCCCCTTGCGAGATCTGGAAGCAGACTGAAGTTATGGCGGTTTGAATTCATTCGCGGAGCGGTGATCTTCCGTGAATGACTCCTCGCAGTTAACGTGTTAACGGACTTTAACAGACTAAATATCGAGTTATCGGAAGTTAACTGGTCCGATAACGATAAATGGAAATTAACTTCCGTTAATAGTCCGTTAAAAAAGTTAACTTCGTTAATTAACTGTTATCGGATTAACACTTTAGTGCCCAACACTGTGTGTGTGTATATATATATATATATATATATATATATATATACACAGACCGTACAGACCGTCTGTATCCGTCAGTGTGTATGATAAAAAACCTCAGGGAACCATTCTGAGTTCATTCCCATATATATATATTTTTTTTTTTTTTTTTTTTTTAAGTTCAGGAAGAACCGATTCGCCTCTATTTAAAAGGGCATATCTCAGCGGAAAAACAAAGAAAAAGGGAGAGGAAAGACAGAGGAAAAAGAAAGGGTGGAAGGGACAGTCGAAGTGGAAAAAGACCAAGGATGACAAGGACTGCAGGGTCGAGCCCCATCATCCTTGGGTGCTAGGGCCGGGAGGGCGCACGTGAAACCTCCAGGAACAAGCACGTACAAACGAGCACAAAGAGCACGAGCTTAGAACCCCCTTGCGGGGATATATATATATATATATATATATATATATATATATATATATATATATAATATATATATTTGATTGAGCTAAGATTACATATTCTTCTTCTGAGATATCGATTCTCTATACAATATTAAATTGTTCTACTCTTAAATTTAATACCTTTAACGATAATAGTAACTGTTATTTTACCGCCAAAGTGAAGACTCGTATTTATCAGCTTGTATTTTATGGATGAAACTTTTTATTATTATTGTTATTATTATTATTATTATTATTATCATGATTATCATGATTATTATTATCATGAATTATTGGAAAACATTTTTGAAGCCTAAAAATTTTCTTTCCAAGCATTTTTGCGAGGGAGAGATTCGCATAAATTTGTCTTTATTATTCCATGGTATTAGGTAAATGTTGTACAGAATAAATATATATATATATATATATATATTATATATATATTAGATATATATCTCTCTCTCTCTCTCTCCTCTCTCTCTCTCTCTCTCTCTCTCAATATATTACTTGCTGCATAAACGCCTCTCATGGCGGGAGACCCAAGTTGAAACTCAACGACTTTCAAAGAGGAGTTGGCGAACACATACACATGATAGACAAGCTCACACCCTCGCGCATGCCTTGTTAATATGTTTAAGAATAGAGTAGGATTAGTTGAGGTAGAGTTGCATTTCTGCCGACACAATTTTTTTTTCTTTTGGTTGGCTGGATGCACGTGACGGGTGAGGGCATGGTGTGTAAAATCTGATTTCTGTTCTTGTTTCCATATGTTCGAGGTTTTTTTGACGATACCGAGTGGTTGATGCGCGATCGGCACAAGTATACTATTGGTTTATACAGTAGTGCTATTTAGTGTATGATCTGTGTGTGCATGGCATACTTGTAGGGCTAGCTTATATATCCTTCTCTTTCTTCTAAAATTTCCTTGGCTATTTTTTGTAGGGTCATGGTATATTCTCAACCTTTTTCAGTACCTGCCTCTGTTGGGGAGGGAGCGGAGAGTGATGAGAGAGCCTTATGCTTTTCTATCCAGTTTCCCACTATTCCCATAATAATTAAAAAATTAACTAGTTTAATGAGAGGAACCTCCCCGAGTGGACCGAAACGGTCTTTGAAGCCTCCTCTTGTCCTTGTAACTTCCGCTGCGCTGTCTTCTAATACGTAACTGAGTACACGAGATGAATGTACGCATGGTATGAATTATGAAGCTATTCTTTTCATTATATTTTTTCTACTTCGCTATAAATCTTCTTTCACCTCTATTTTCTTGTCAACAGTGGCTGGCGCAGGAGGGAGAGAGCCTTGTCTGTTCTCTAATTTACTATTACTACAACTCTTGTGTGAAAGCTTTACACGTCTATACACGTCTAAGTTTTCAGTGTTCTTTTTTCATTGCTATTTCTAACTGTTGTACTTCCTTCCTGGACACGCCTAGAGTGGATCTTAGGGTCTTTGTTAGCCTGTAATTGTCCACACACACACACACACACACACACACACACACACATATATATATATATATATTAGTGTGTGTGTGTGTGTGTGTAATACAGGAACCCTTCTGGGATATTAAATCGACTATGGTCCGAAAAAGTAATAGTAAATGACAAAGACAAATGTTCTTTTTCATGATGGAAGCTTAACGCGGGCAACGGGTCACTAGTAACAGATAGGACCCATCTTTGTGATAGGTATTAGTTTTTAACGTTATTTAATTCCTATTCAAATCCTGTGCCGCGAGTGAGAGTGGTTCACGGGAAGTCCATCGGGTCAGCTTCGAAGTTGAACTCAACCGAAGGGCTGTGATTAAAAAACGCTCTGTGGGAACAAATTGTCAACCTAAATTCAGTCAGTTGGTTGTCAGGAATATAAAGCTCATCTTCTTCCTCTAAAGACTGCGAAATGTCACATAGGAAATAGTGATTGAGGACCTGATGTTGTATTGACAGGGTCTTGGGTTTAAAGTTAACCTAGACAACTACATTCAGAACCTACATAAAAGTTATCTCAGGAGACCATTCTAAGTTGTATCAATATATATATATAAATAAAACTTTTGATAATTTGCATAAACTGTTCAGGATCGACCTGTATAGTGTGTGTGTGTGTGTGTGTGTGTTGATCTTGTACGGTACTGTGTATATATCGTCGTGTACAGTAAGTATAATAAGAAACAAAATCCACTCTGCAGTATAGCGCAGAGTCATTTTGTAAGAATGACTGAGTACATAGTGATTACGTAATCACAGAAAACAATACTTAGACTGATGTTTTACTTAAAACGAACGTAGAAGAAAGAGAACAAAAAAAGCTTCTTTTGAGGCTCTTCTTTTCAAAACTGTTTTGACCAACCGTTGCATGACAAATTGCTTCCAAGCCCCGAAAAAAAATTGTGACTTGCATGCTATTATATATATATATATATATATATATAATATATATATAATTATATATATATATATATATATATATATATATATATTATATTATATAAAATAAAAGTTTGTTTTTGATAAAGAGAAAAAATATGTATTTTCGAAAATAGGCCCTTCTTTCTACCCTTACTTTCCACGCTATACTCAAAATTTATTATAGCTGAATGTTAAACACGACTCTTCTCGCAAAAAGGAAGTCTTTTTGAGGCGTAAAGCGCTCAAGGATCGCTCCAAGCGATTTATTAATCACAGATAATGGAAGGTGATGCTTGATAAATGAAACTCGGCTTCCTTTACTCTACGATACTACACGGAGAAGCCAACCGTACAATCATTTTCGTATACAACTTTTTTCGTAATACAAAAAGGAGGAAATTTTGTTTGAAAATTTGCTCTAATATATATATATATATATATATATTATAATATATATTATATATATATATATAACTGAAGGGTTTGTTTTTAGGTCGCAACTTTGCCATGTTTATTGACAGACGTTTTGGAAAAGTTCAGTTTCCCTCATCAGTGCTTAAAAAGTTAAAAAAAATGAAATATGATGAACAAAAATTTATACAAGAATATATTGCTATAATCATATTATATTAATAATGTATTTATATTTTAAGTACGTAAAAATGAAACGTATATAGAAAATATACAAAGGTAAAATGACAGTTAAAATGTACAAAAGTTAAAAAGATGACAAATATTGTAACAATATCTTACTTGGTTATTAAAGGGGTAATGGAGTGAGTGTAAAAGGGTTCGAAGTGTGTAAATATTGGAAGATTTATATCGGAGTTGTTGAGAAGTTAAGATGAGTGGTTACGCATTTCTTTTCCAGTGGTGAAGCAGGAGAATTTATCTAGCTATGTTTAAGTTAAAGCCAGTACTGTTGTCGTTGAGGGTTGGTTTAATACTAAGAATATGTTGGGATTCTTGGATACGGAGGTCCGTTGGTTGGTTTGCTGCTAAGTTATATGTTGGGATTCTTGGATACGGAGGTCCGTTGGTTGGTGTGCTGCTAAGTTAATAATTTTGAAGTTGGTTGGGAAACAGAGGGTGATTGTGGAGGTGGCAATGATCCCTTATTGCTGATTTCGATGGTTTATTTAAAGGTTGTGATGGTCTGGTGGATATACCTTTAAATAAACCTTAAACTTAAACATAGCTAGATAAATTCTTCTGCCTCACTACTGTAAAAGAAATGTGCAACTACTCATTTTAACTTTTGGACAATTCCGATATGAATCTTTCAACATTTACCCACTTCCAACTCTTTTTGCAATCGGTTTATTACTTCCATAATAACCTCGTAAGATAATGTTCAATATTTATCATCTTTTTAACTTTTGTACATTTTAACTGTTGGCTTTACCTTTTTATATACGTTTCATTTTTACATAATATAAATATATTACTAATATTATATGATTATATCAATATATTTTTTTGTATATATAGGGTGAACCAAATGTAGGTGGACAGTAAATGATAACGTTTATTTTGAGAATACATATTTAATTTTTTTGTATACTATAATACAATATAAAATTTAAATAAATTTAGTTATAATATTTAATATAATAAAACACAAACACCATAGTTATAATGAACACCATAGTTATAATATAATATAACACAAACCGTATTCAACCTACTGTCCACCTACTTTTGGTTCACCGTGTATATATATATATTATGCATAAAAAGGGTTCCTACAAGACAGATAGCCATTTGAAACAACTGTGACGGGTAACAAAAAATCTGTTGAAATAATGATGGGACAATACGTCGGAGAAAGGTGGTTCCACACTAAAAAATGAAGGAAAACATTAATAATATTTGTGTGGCAACTCATCTGTCACCGAATTATAGTGTAGTTATTTCTTTGATATCATAAGAAAGTATTGCAATTATAATGGAGTAAATTCAATTAAATTTTTCAAGGGAAAAAGGAAACTTACACATTTGCCAGTTTCCTTTATCCTTAAAAAGGAAACTTACATATTTGCCAGTTTCCTTTATCCTTAAAAAGGAAATTGAATTTACTGCATTCCAAATGTTATATTTTCGTAAGTTGTCAAGGAAATACACCGCAATTTGGTAACACGATAACCTCTATTTTTACAATGTAGTGGAAAAAGCCATTACTTCTCGGAGCGCTAATACGCTTCTTTTGCACTGAGGTATACAACGCAAATCTTAATGGAGTAGTGCTACAAATGTTCAGTGTGGACATCATCCGTTTTTCGCTACAGGTATCTCGTGTTTGACCGGCATCCGTAATACAGTGCGATACAATTGCCTTTCCCGTCCTACATTACCATATCTATACCGGATTTGCTCTTCTCCATTCTATAGTTCTCAACTTATGCATGTTTCAATAGGGTAAAGTTACTTTATAAAGACCTTTCGGCGTATATATATAGTATATATATATATATATATATCTATATATATATTATATATTAGGGTGGTCCATAACTATATAGGGAATTTTTTTTTTAATATTTCCTAGTTCTCACTCACTGAAATTGTGAGGTTCTGTGAAAAAATGTTGCAGGTAAATTTTCGTTTCGATCAGTTCATATTTAGGGGTCGCTCACGAGTTTCAAAATTTATACTTCTATCACTGTAATAGATATTATATGGTATGCACTACACCTCCACCGCCTTTGGGTCCCCCCCAATCCACGAGCTGATGGATGAGTACTATGCGTTCTACGACAGGGGTATCATGGTTGGCAACCACTCATTGTCGCCCAGTCAAAGAGCTTCCTGGCATCCGGAAACTTCCGACGATGCTCCGACACTACTTGCAGCAGATACTGCAGTTGCTCCTCGTCTTTGGTGTGGCAGCCGTTGTACTGTTGGACGAGGGCCACAGCTCACTCGGCGTGGTCACTCACCACCCTGAGGTTTTCCACAACCCTAATCGCCGCCTGAAACTACTACATTTTTTCCCATTCATCCGGATCTTTGTTCAAGAAACCTGCAGACAATTGCAGTCGTTCGAAGAACCTCATTGAATTCTTCGTCACAAGGCTCTCCAAAGACGAACTGAGAGGCCGGATGACACGCTTTGGAATCTGCTCTCCACCCTCTTGTATAGGGCTGCGACTATCCGACGTTTCGTTGCAGATGGAACATCGGCATCGAAGAAGGCCAGTGGAATCATTTCCTCAGAGAGGTACCAAAGCTGTCCTGCCAGCTTCTGACTAGCTGCTTTGGAGATCTTCTGCTGTGGATACGACCTCAATGATTTCAAGAGGCAAAAGTCCTGGGCTGGAGCGGAAGCGGCCATCGGAGCAGTGAACCATGCCTTTAGGTAGGCGGTCACAGCGAAGCTGCCCATTTCTTGCAAGCATGTTTTCTCTTTCAGTGTGAGACGTTGCAATTGCTCCCGGAACATCTACATCTTAATAGAATACAGAATACAGCGAGCGTGATGCATCAGACCTGGGCGCTTGAATCGAATCGGCAATTCAAGATTTCCACCAAGGAAGACAATGGCGAGTTCCAAAAATTCCTTGTAATCGTCTCGATACGTTTCGCGCTGGATTTGGTCTCTGGCGAACTTCAGAAATTCTTCTCTGACTGGTAATGGGGATGGACCAACACTGGGATCGTCGACACCTGTTTGGAACTTGCTTTTGTCGATGTAGTTCCACTGTTGCTGGAATCCTTTGAATAACAACTTTAGAACCAGAAATTGCGTCATGACACGTCATGAACGCGGCGGCGACAACTAGCTCCATGATATGATGCCTGCATGCAAAGTAGAGCAGCTCTTTCTGCAACTTCTGCTCTAGGAGCAAACAACATCCTGAGTGATGGCCAGTGTTAACAGCGGCAGTTTCGAAACACATCCTCACCAGTCTTTCACTTAGTCCCCAAAGTTGCAAGAGATCAAACACCACTTGTGTCTGCTGTTGCCCACTTCCCGAAGCTATTTTTGGCACTCCCAAGAGCTGGCAGTTGCCATCTGAGGTGGACACTAACGGGAAGCCGGTCCACCTGCTCGTTGTTGGTAAGGTCTAGCAGAAGCTTTCCGTCCCAGTGCACCACCACTGGTCCGGAATGGAATCCTTTTTGGACCGATTCAGCCTGCTGCCTGCGATGATGCTTTCGGCTGCGCTTCACAGAGGATCGGCTGAGAGTCAGTTCCTCGAGGTTTCGGCCAAGGCTGCGAGCTGTTTCCGATACAATGTAAAGCGCCATCCGGTCACTCACCCCCGTCGTGTCTAAGGCTGAAGATAATTCTGCGTTGAAAATATTCTTGGTCTGACGTGTTCTTTTTTGGGGGCGGGAGAAGGACAACCTCCAGTGCAACCTCAAGAAACTCTTCATCGGCAGAGCTTGAAGAAGCAAGTTCACCTGTTTGGGATGTCGAGACTTGGTCTTCGACTGCTTTTCTCTTTCGGACGTCTTCCTCTGCTTTCCACTTTGCAACCTTCTGCTCCTTCTCCGTCAATTTTTTGTCGACGGAGCCCATTGTGCCACGCCTACCTGCCTCTCTTTGAGCGAGAAGGAAGTCGCGATCTTCTTGAAACTGGATCATTTGGAGAGCGTTTCCATGTGCAATGTCGAACAAATTGTTAAGCTTGATTTTGAAAGAATTCTCGTTTTGGACTTGTTTTGGATTTCGCGTTCCCTTATTCTTTTTCAAAGCCTGCCACTCTTTGAACAATATCAAAAGCTTCTCCAAACAGTAGTCCTTCCGACGTGTTGGTATGCGGGCTCTTTCCCAAATTGAGAAAACTTCCTCCAGCACTTCTTCGGCGCTTTGTTTGGTATCTTTCTTATTCACAACATGATGGTGCAAAAAACACCTAGGACCTGGCCATTTGAAGGCAGTTTACTGCCTAAAATCTTTTGGTCCGGTTTGTCCAACAAGTAAAAATCACGTGTTTTTGAAATGACCGTCACCGTAAGTAAATGTAACATATATAAATCAATGTATGGTATACCAATATCTATTAAAATCTATTTCATATAGCTATATTTAACACTCCAACCTGTGAAAGAGCAGAAAACGGCATTAATTAGCACCTGTAATACAGTAGATCATAGTAACGAGTGACTCAGGGAAGAACATATAACCCCATGGAGCGACCACTAATTATGCACCGATGTGAGTGAAATTTTTCGCAATTTACTTTCTGTTATAGTGACACAGATTAGGCGGGTGGAAGCTGGAAAAATCGAAAGTTCGATATTATGGCCCACCCTAATATATATATATATATATATATATACACACAAACTCAGAATGGTCCCCTGAGAAACTTATATGTTAAACACAGACCGTGCATGGAACAAGGAACTCTTCTGGGAAAATTAAATCCACTATAGTCCGAATAAGTAATGGTAAATGACAAATACCATAGTTTTTCTTTTTCATGATGCTAGCCCGACCACGTCACGTCGGGCTAGCATCATGAAAAAGAAAAACTATGGTATTTGTCATTTACCATTACTTATTCGGACTATAGTGGATTTAATTTTCCCAGAAGAGTTCCTTGTTCCATGCACGGTCTGTGTTTAACATATATATATATATATATATATATATGAAATAAATTTAGGAAGGTAATAAATACGTTTCTCTGGTAACAGACCTGATATAGAGGGGTGTGCAAAGGTCCTGCTCCACAATGTACACCATGAACTATATATATAATATATATATATATATATATATATATATATATATATATATATATATATATATATACTTACTGTATTTGTTCCAAATGGCCATAATCCCTGTGTCTAAATCGACAAAATGTCTCTGAATTGCCTCTGGGGGCCACTGAGTCTCCCCTCGGGGCCACTGAGGGTTTTTTAATGTCCTTTTCCAAACGAAATCTTTCAGCACTTTAATTTAATCGACTTCTGATTTAACCCTCGCTCATTCCTTCTCTATTTAATCAATAGAATTTAACTCCCCTCAGAGGGAAATGAGCTTTCCCGCGAACGAGTTGACAATTTCACTCACCGACTATATATATATATATATGTATATATATTTATATAGAGAGAGAGAGAGAGGAAAAATTGCATAAGGATTGAATGTGATTCGTCGTTCGTTTTGAGCTTTCCTTTATTTCGATGTTAATTTAAGGGGCGATCATTTTCCCCTCTGAGGGAAGAGATCACAGGCGTTCTTTTACGCGAGAAAATGAAGTTGTGGAACTTCTCTCATTAAAGGGAACACTTCTTAAAGGGATCTCTCGCTCCCAAATGCTTTCCAATTACAAAAATATTCTGATTTCGTTCACCTCAATCACGCCACTTTTCTTTTTCTTTCATTCACCACTTCCTACAACTGCATTATATATATTATATATATATATATATATATATATATATATACAGGGTGTAACAAAAGTCTGTTCTCATAGGGAAATAAGATATATAACAGAATTGAACGAGAAAGTAGTTTTAACTATACATTACAAACAGTACATTCAACTTATCAATTAATCCAGTACATGCTCAAATTGCATTCCATGTAGCCGTTGACACATTTCTACTCGTCTTTATAAGCTGTCGGTTACGTTTTGAAGTGTTTCCGTACTAATTCTGTTACGCTGATCTGTAATTTTTTTCTTTTAACTGTTGGGTCGTTTGAGGTCTTGACTCATAAATAACGGACTTTAAGTGGTCCGACAAGAAGAAGTCAAGTGGGGTCAAATCAGGGCTTTGGGGCCGCCATTCCACACAACCTCGGCGTCTTATCCATCTGCCACGAAAATTCTCATCTAACCATTGTCTCACTGAATGAACGAAATGCGGAGGTGCACCATCTTGCTGAAACCAGAACTTTCGTCTAGCATCCAAAGACATTTCGTCAATGTACTTTTGCAAAATTCCCTCCAGAATGTTGTTCAAGTAAGAATCCCCGTTCATGGTTTCATCCCATGATGGTTCCTCTATGAATTCCTGCCCACACCGTAATCCTGGTATCAGCCTGCGAATGTGTATCTTCAACCCAATGCGGATTTTCGTCGCTCCAGTAATGATGATTGTGGCGATTCACTGTTCCATTTAAATGAAAACAAACCTCGTCGCTAAATAAAGTGTCGGAATTCTGTTATATCTTATTTCCCTATATGAGAACGAACTTTTTTACACCCTCTATAAAAACACGTTTTGCAAATCGGTCAAACTTTTTTGTAGGAGATACTTTTTGACGTTAAGTTAGGTTAATCTAAGGTAATCTCACCTAATCTAAAACAAATCACTGGCTGTGTAAAAGCCTGAGGTAGCATGAAGTAGGCTTAATTTGATTTAGAGGTTTTGATTTAAAATTGTAATGCGGTGAAATTTCAAAAAATAATCATTGTATACGGTAAAAAAGAACTTTCTCTGAACTTTTTAATGGACCTCCCCATATATATATATATATATATATATATTATATATATATATATATATATATATATATATATATATATCCCAAAGTCGGCCGAACATTTGTGTAAATTTTCGTCCGTGCTCATATTTTACCCAGTAGGTCGAGCAGGTTATAATAAGCTAACCTCACTTTAAAAAAGTCGGTCGTACAAGAAAATCGGACGTATTTACAAAATCCGACTAGATATTTTCGCGTTTCAAATAGTTAAATTTTGCAATTTTGCTTTTTTACTAACTTTTTTTAATAACTCGTATTTAATCTGAAAACAGAACAACAGTTAAAATGGCACCTAAGTCTGCTGGTGATAAAAGAAGTTGTGACTTAGCGATGAATAGTTACACCTACATTATGGTGCTTCTTCCAGCAAAAGTAAAAAACAAAACAAAAAAAAACAAAAATGACGAATGCGTAGGCCTTAAAAGTATGGAAAAAAGCGATTACGTTACTAATGTTTTTTATGTTTTTGCGTCTAAAATTGGAAAAACGAAGTTCAAATAAACTGGAAGCTTATCTACAAACTGAAAGATCGACAAGCTTTGCAATCGCATTGGTCTAATGGCAAGAGCAAGAAAAGTAGTTTCTTAAGTTAAGTCTCCTAGCAAGAAAATCCCCACTTTTAAACCAGATGTAGAGATTATTTTCTGTGGCGGGTGCATTGGGTAGGGCACCCAGATCCTTAGTAACTCCAGGAACGATGGAGAGCCTTCTCTTGTTAAAGAAAACTATCATTTAAGTTTAATATTCAGTATTCATTCCGTAATATTTTGTATATTTGTTTCGTTCACTTAGTTCATTATACATAATTTAAAATTAGTTTTTCATTAAAATCGTTGCACAACAGCCTATTATTAGGCCCTGAGTCACTTTAATCGTACGATATAATTGTCAAAGAATAGGAAACATGTTGAAAACAATGATTTGTTAGTTTTAATTTTTGAAAAATGAAAATGTACCGTTATGCCTCATTCGATAATTTAGTACAGACTAGTTCACATCTACTATGCATCCGGATTCGGATTAGGGCATTGTGGATTCGGATTCGAACATTGTGGACTCGGTTTGGGATTTGAGAATTTTGATATGTTTGGATTCGGATTCCGTCCAGTACTGGCAATACACGATTGCCTCGCATGCTTTGAAGAAACAGAGGGGCACATTTGATTTCACTTCGACGGACAAAGGACGCGAATGGTTGGACAATGAAATCACACCCAACAGCAGTTCAATTGAAACAGAACGCCACCCTGATCAAAACATTTAGAGGCGAAAACGCCTCAGTACTTATTCTGAAGATGACTGGAGACAGGAGAGTATTGTTCCGATTTTCAAGAGTGGAGATAGATCATTAACAAGAACTAAAGACCTTTCTCTCAAATGTCACGCCTGACCAGAATGTTCGAAAGAATAATGAGAAAAAATCTATGGATATATGGAAGAAAAAGGGAAATTCAGTAAGAACCAACATGGATTCAGAATTGGTACAGTGTCAGTCACAATTCATAAATCCGTAATAATATCATTGATGATGTGGAAAGCGAGGCAAAATACAGTACGATGTCCTAGGAAGTGTCTAAGCGACAAAAGTAAAAGAACGCCAGAAAACGCAGTTAAAGTTGTACCAATTTGAAAGTAAAATAACTTTTGAACTTTTAAATATATTTCGACGAAATATCTTCAAAAGTTAAAAAAGTTATTTCACCTTTGTCGCTTAGCCACTTCTTCCGAGGAGGGCCTTATATACACAGAGTTTGTCAGAGCATTCGATGTGTTACCACGGAATAATAATAGCCCATAAAACAGAGATATGGGAATGGCAGGGAAGTAAGGAAATGGATGTACAACTTTCTGAGGGAACGTAAGTTAGTGGCTTCGGTTCAGGAAATGATCTTTGCAGAGCCAGTGGCAAAGTTTCGGGAAAAAAGTTCGCCTATAAAAATTACTAATTATAATAATTTGTTTTTGTTTAATTTTTACTTTCCTTTTGGTAGCAACAATATAATTTCGAAAACAAAACTGAATCGTTTGCCAATTGGTAATTTTTTATGCTCTTTAGAAATTGTACGTTTGCAGGCGAATTTTTTTCCGAAATTGTATGTAGCTCAGTGCCACAATGAACGTTTTTTGCTCCACTATTATTGACAATCACGCTTAATGATATAAATCTGAAATAAAAAGAAATAGCACTGAAGATTCTTTTGCCATTGATACAAAATTCAGCAGATAAATTAAGACCACAGTTAGTATGGTAGCTCAGCTTAGACACACACACACACACCACACACATATATATATATACTGTATATATGCTCATCAGTGGTATAGTGGTTAGCGTCGCTAACTACGAATCCATGAGACCCGGTGACGGTAGGCGGCGTGCAGCAAAACCCAGCTGTTCATCCTTCCACACAATAAAAAAAATTGGTTGGTAGATAAATGGGTACCCGGGGTAACCGGTAAGATGTTGGGCTGCTGGTGGGGCGTGGTTCGGATTTGACGTTAAACTGTAGGTCTAAGGTGGAGTAACAAGCTTGACCTTCGTCAGAATGAACAATTTGAGCGAAAGTAAAACCAAGGTAACCAAGGGTTATGACAAATTGACAAACGATAATAGACACTTGTCTATTCCCAAAAAAATTATTTGATTTTAAAAGTCATTTAAATAATAAATTAATTTAATAAATATATTTAAAATCGTGTTCCTTTTCCCTTTGCATTTATTGATTCAATAAATTGATTATTTATTGACTTATAATCAAATAAATAAAAAGTATTTATTTTTGTTAACCCATTATATACTGTATATACAGGGTGTCCATAAATCCGGTCTCATAGGAAAATTTATTAAAGTCCTCGGAGGCCCTCTTCCTGAGGAGTGTAACTCATTTCGATATTAACCATTCTACCTGCAATAAAGAACGGTACCAAAACAAGACATCAATTTGAATATTTGTTTTAGTTCTAATGTAATGCTTTTGTAAATTTAATTTAAAATAATTTTCCTATGAAACCGGATTTATGGGACACCCTGTATATACAGAGAATAATATGAACTTTACCAAGGCGTGTTTAAATTCCTCGGATATGTGGCAAAAAAGGAGAGCAAACAATGGAATACTATAATGGAGATAGACAGGAAGTCCAGAAGAAGGAGAGACCTTGTGAATAATCGCGAGTGACAACACGAACTTGGATGCGCAAAAACAAGTTACTGTAAACAAGTCTAATGGAATAAATGGACAGATATTTAGAACATTAAAAAAAATATATAGATACGTAATAGTTCTTTAACTGATGATATTAAAAATACAGATCACCCGAAGATCATGGCCCCCATGTATTCTTGTTTTTTGCTTTACAGTACCAAATATAATAATAAATTAAAATGAATGCCCGGTTAGGTCAACTGTACGCCCTTGACGATTGGTTAGGTTAAGTCGTGATATTTTCGTTAGTTTTAACGAAGATATCATTTGGTAATTGAGGCTGGGGGCCCTGATCTTCAGGTGATTCAAAAATATTAATTATATAAACACTTCAATACTACTCTGTTCTAACGACCTAATTTTTTCAAACTATCATTTAAGTTTATGCAATACTGTATTCATTCCGTAATATTTTGTATATTTGTTTCCTTCACGTAGTTCATTATACAGAATTTAAAATGTTTTTCATTAAAATCGTTGCACAACAGCCTATTATTAGGCCCTGAGTCACTTTAATCGTACGATATAATTGTCAAAGAATAGGAACCATGTTGAAAACAATGATTTGTTAGTTTTAATTTTTGAAAAATGAAAATGTACCGTTATGCCTCATTCGATAATTTAGTGCAGACTAGTTCACATCTACAGTACTATGCATCCGGATTCGGATTAGGGCATTGTGGATTCGGATTCGAACATTGTGGACTCGGTTTGGGATTTGAGAATTTTTAAATGTTTGGATTCAGGTTCCGTCCAGTACTGGCAATACACGATTGCCTCGCATTTTCGTGAAAATGTAGAAAATTAACCATCTACAAAAAAAAATAAAATAATATAAACTCAAAGGATTAAGCTACTGGGAAAGGAGAAACAAACTACATTAGATTTACACTCTGCTCTCACACACATATTATTTACGACTATTCCGCTTAACTGGATACTGATACTATAAACTATTAAAGTACTACGAAATCGTTATACGCAGGACTACATAATTTTTTGTTTCTATTTGTGTACTGAGTGAAATATCGTTTATTTTAAAGTTTAAACCGATCACTCGGTCGGGATACAGTTGAATTCTGAAGTGGAAACTTGTTAACATTTTAGTTAGTGTGTGTCGTTCATATCGACAGAATTTCCATATCAGCCTATTCCTTATATATAATATATATATATATATATATATATATATATATATATATATATATATATAAAGTGAAATTAAAGCATTTTCATTCACAATTTTCCATTTAAACTTTAAAATCTTTTGTATTTTCTAATTTCGACTTCATACTTTCATTAAAGTTTTATCGAAACTATTTCCACGCTTTTCGGCTAAATTTATTCAAACATTCTCCCATATTCAACTTCAGTATTTACAAACTTTATATATATATATATATATATATATATATATATATATATAGGTGCTGGTTAAGTGTGCGGTCTACCTACGATTCGGCGGTCTACCTTTTAATTATAGCTTCTTATCTTGTTTACTAATTGTTTGTTTACATCCCATTGTCAATCGCCCTTGACGATTGGTTAGGTTTAGTCATGATATTTTCGTTAGTTTTAACGAAAATATCATGATTAAACCTAACCAATCGTAGGTAGACCGCACACTTAACCAGCACCTATATATATATATATATATATATATATATTAGGGAGTCATTATTTTGGTATCGGTAATATCGGCAGTTTTGCCGATGTATCGGTATCGGGCAAAATTTTGCCGATAGAACCGATACTCTCAGGCGATGTTTTGAGGTTTTACTTTACATATTTATAAAAATAAAAGGGACTTTTAGGTTTTATCGTTGAGATCCTATTTTTTCCTTTAAGATACAGTAAAAAATTAATATTAAAGCTTTAAAATTTAAAGTTTGTCTTGAAAATCAGCAAAAATTCTTAAATATATTTCACTTTTTAATATATATATATATATATATATAATATATAGAGAGAGAGAGAGAGAGAGAGAGAGAGAGAGAGAGAGAGAGAGAGAGAGAGAGAGAGAGAGAGAGAGAGAGAGAGAGAGAGAGAGAGAGAGAGAGAAGTTTGACCTTCGTGAAATTAGGAATCATTCCACGAAACATTTGAAAGGTATACATATATATGAACTTAAAAAATATAACTTCACTTAATATTGGAGAGTAACTTAAATGCTAAAGATTGACTGTCAGGTATATTAATTCCGTCTCATCTTTTCAAGCCAGAATGTCTTTCTTCCAAAAACTTTGTGAATAAAATAGTTTGATGGATAAGAGAAATTGGATCACCTGAAGATCAGGGCCCCCAGCCTTCGTTAATTAGCCTTATAAGGCTAACTAACGAAAATATCACGACTTAACCTAACCAATCGTTAGGTCAACTGTACGCCCTCGACGACTGGTTAGGTTAAGTCGTGATATTTTCGTTAGTTAGCCTTATAAGGCTAACTAAAGAAGGCTGGGGGTCCTGATCTTTAGGTGATCCGAGAAATTTTTTGAAGTAGTTTGTTTTGTACTATCATATTATTTACGACTATTCCGCTTAACTGGATACTGATACTATAAACTATTAAAGTACTACGAAATCGTTATACGCAGGACTACATAATTTTTTGTTTCTATTTGTGTACTGAGTGAAATATCGTTTATTTTAAAGTTTAACCGATCACTCGGTCGGGATACAGTTGAATTCTGAAGTGGAAACTTGTTAACATTTTAGTTAGTGTGTGTCGTTCATATCGACAGAATTTCCATATCAGCCTATTCCTTATATATATATATATATATATATATATATATATATATATATTAGACTTAGACTTAGTTCCCATCTGGAGGTCTCCAGGTTGGGTCCCGTGCGATGCGTCTCCCCCGTCGGTAATCTCGCCACTGCACCCCATCTCTGGCCAGATCCGTTCTCTGGCGCCAGGTTAAACCCGGATTCTCTCTTTCTACCGTCTTGAGCCACGTAATCTTTGGACGTCCCCGGTGCCTCGATCCCACTATTCTTCCGTACATCAGCCTTCTCGGAAGTCGGTCCTCCCCCATCCTCTCCATATGGCCTTACCATCTCCTCCGCGTATCCACCACCCTGTCCACTATGGTGAATTTAACGCCGAAGTTGACTGCATCATAGGGTTTCAATGGCGAAATAGGGCAGCGGGCTCGCCACTCCTCCGCTACCCATACTCAATAATAAACTTACTTCGTCTGAGGATTGTACGTTATAATTGTAAATTTCTTTTCAAGGTTTATTATTATTCATACAAAAAAGATACGCATTCTTCAGACTACTGAAAATTAGTTCTAATCTATGATTATTACTTGAGCTAAAATATATTTTATCCGCACAATTCACAGTTACTTACGTCATGAAATGAAAATAACGATCATGTTATTTTGTATCTTCTAAAAGTTTACTCTTCTTTCACGTACTTGACATGACGATTTAATTAAATACCTAATAAAATACAGAACTCAAAGGGGTCAAATAATGCAGAAAATCATCATCGGCCATATCCTAAGATCATATATATATAATATATATATATATATATATATATATATATATAGAGAGAGAGAGAGAGAGAGAGAGAGAGAGAGAATATATATATATATATATATAGAGGGCATTGTTCAGAGAGAGAGAAAAGTGACTGCAAAATTAAGTTACTGTAAAGATAACAACATCAGAAAAATATTAAATGATAAACTGCAGAATATCGATTGCCTCATAGAGTAACTAATTGAGAAGCATTCAGAAAAAAAAGAAAGCGACGCTATAGAGGCGATAAAGGTTAACTCAAAGTACTTCTATAATTTTGCAAAAAGGCAGTCGAAAACCATGCGACTATTGGACCTTTGAAAAACAAAGACAGTGCTTTATCTGATGATCTAACAGAAATATCCGAAATATTGAGAGCTCAGTACGAATCATCTTTCAATATCCAAAAAAACTGACAAACTGATCTGCGATAGAAACGTGTTCTTTGAAGAAGAACTACAAGGGGAAAGTATAACGGACTTCGACTTTACGACGGATGATATTACACAAGCTATAGGGAAACTAAAAAGCACACTCAGCGGCAGGACCGGACAAACGGAATGCCACACTGATCAAAAACTGCAAGAATGCAATCGCTGAGCCACTATATTGGATATGGAGACGATCACTAGACACGGGAGAAATACCGGGCATCCTGAAGAGCGTGAACAACTGAACATCGTCCCAATATATAAAGGAGGAGATCGATCCGAGGCCAAAAACTATAGCCCAATGTCGCTTACATCTCATCTCACTAAAATATTTGAAAGAATAGTTATAGTAGATAGAAAATCTATGACTTTTTGGAAACTCAGAAAAAATTAAATGATAACCAACATGGGTTTCGGTCAGGCAGATCCTGTCTATCACAACTAATGGAACACTACAACATTATTGGTGCAGTGGAAAGTAATGAAAACTATGATGTAATATACACACTTTGCCAAAGCGTTCGACAAGTGTGACCATGGAATCATAATACATAAACTGAAGTATATGGGAATAAAATGAAAAGTAGGAAAATGGATATATAATTTACTTAGTGAGGGGGGGGGGGTGCAAATCGTTACAGTACAAAGAGTATCTTCATCAGAATCAGAGGTTCTCAGCTCAGTACCATAAGGAACAGTATTAGCTCCACTGCTCTTCATATTCATGTTAACTCACATAGATGAGGACGTTACCAGAGACAGCACAGTAACATCCTTTGCCGATGACACAAAGATCAGTCGAAAAATAAGAATCCCAGAAGATATAGGATCTCTGCAAACAGACATGAACAGAATCTACAAGTGGACGGAAGACAACAATATGAAGTTTAACTGAGAAATTTCAGCTGTTACGGTACGGAAAAAGAGAGGACCTAAAATCCATGGAATATTATACCCCAAATGGACAGGAAATTCAGAGAAATTCTAAAACAAAAGACTTAGGGGTTGTAAACTTGTAATGACTGATGATGTGAAATTTGAAACAGCAAATAAGATAGCAGTAAACAGAGCAAAGAGAGTAACTGGGCAGATACTGAGAACCTTTAAACGAAGGGATATGAATATAATGATTTCTCTACTGAAAACACTGATCATACCCAAATTAGAATACTGCTCGGTCCTAACATGCCCATATAAAAAAGAAGACATTAGACACCTAGAAGGGATTCAGAGAAGCTTCACAGCCAAGATCAAGGGGTGCAAAGAACTAAACTACTGGGAAAGGTTACGCGAATTAAATCTATATTCACTGGAAAGGAGGAGAGAGAGATACACCTTTATTTACACTTGGAAAATAATGGAGAAACTAGTCCCCAATCTTACTTTGAACCCTGTAACTCCCCAAACAACAGTGGAAAGTAGAAAAGGAGTGGGGTGACAGTGGACATCTTCAAAAGAAGACTAGACACCTGGCTCAGAATAATCCCCGATGAGCCGGGCGTACCTGGCTATGTGAGGTGGAGAGTACAAGAAACCAACTCACTACTTCACCAGGCCAACTCGAGAGGAGGGGCGACGAGCTTGACCTTCGTGAAATGAGGAATCATCGCACGGAACAGTTGAAAGGTTGAAAGGAAAGGTGTGTGTGTGTGTATATATATATATATATATGTATATATATATATATATATAGAGAGAGAGAGAGAGAGAGAGAGAGAGAGAGAGAGAGAGAGAGAGAGAGAGAGAGAGAGTTAAATAGGCAATTGAGGAAGGTCTCATATATCTACTTCGAAGTCTGCTCCGAGCAGAGTCCTGAAAGCGATTAATCGGTCGAAAAAGCTCTGTGAAGGAAGGGAGGCAGTCGGGCGGGAGAAGGGTGTGGAAACCTTCCACCCTTAATTTAAGGGTTTGCACCCCTCCACCCAACTCCCGACTATTACGTATGGATGTCGTTTGTCAGTTAAAAGACGTCGACTGTAAATTTATCTTCTCTCGTCGGAGAAGCTCATCGGGCAGTTACTGCATAAGCACATTTTCTTGAGTGCTACTCGTCGTACTCGATACGGTTTCGGGTCACCCCCACAGTTAGTTTCCATACCCGTGCGTGCAGTATTTTTCTAGAGGAAGAGTTCGTCTCCATATGGATAAGGGAATGACCCGCGAGTATTATAATTGCGTAAATCGTGTTTTTTAGAAATCTTTTTAGTGAATGTTTGTTTCATGGATACGAGTCTTGTTTTTAAGCTTGCTTTGACAACACGAAAAAGAAACTTAATTGGAGGGGACTCGACGTTTGTACCCGAAACCAGAAAAAAAGGTATTTTGCTGGAACTATACCCATTTCCTCGACAAGACGAAACAATCGACACTCAAAAAACTAACAACCTAACCTAGCTTAACTTAACCTAACCTAATTTAATTTAACTTGTCAATTGTTTGGTCTCGTCGATCAGATGTCGCTAGTCCGATTTTGATCGCAACAAAATTTTCTGAAAAACCTTTGAAATCAATACGAGGCATCTGAATTCATTTTTTTAAGAGGAATAGTTCACCTATGAATAGTTTAAAGCGTGATAGTTTTTTTATAAAGATGGGGTTTTGCTGGTGGACGCGTTCTTTTTTCTAATAATATAATTATATTATTATTATTCTCCAATTGACGTACCCGAGTGGGAGAGTTTTTGCGAGTCAACCGATTGTTAGGTTTTACCTCATTGTCGTCGTTGTGGTCATAAACTTTACCAAAGTAGTGTGTTTCATTCTAACATTCTAGTTTTGCACTTCTTAAAAGATTGTGCGGTACATCACTACTATACAAATTATTTTCAAAAATCAAAGTTTACGTACTTTTTGCAGTTTGAGATACTTTATCATAGATTTTGGGGGACTTTTCTGAGCACTGGTGGTCAAGAGCAAAGTATTAAGAATTTTAAAACATACGAATTTAATGTTTATATTTTGTGAAAGTATTTTAATGTCAGGCTTTAGGATATATATATACTGTATATATATACAGTATTATATATATATATATATATATATATATATATGTGTGTGTGTATGTATAGAAACGACGTAAGTATAGAGGGTGTTCTGCACACGAGGAAGAGAAATAACGAACAAATGAAAAATGAGGTGACCGCCCGGGAATCGAACCCAGGACTTTCCGATTGCCGGTCAGACATGCTACCACTACACTACGGGCCTCGATCAGTCAGAAGTCGCAATTCTCCTACATGGGGCAGAAACCAATGCCTTGAGAGGGCACCCTCGCAAATCGTGAATATGTACAGTATATATATTATTTATTGTGTGTGTGTGTGTGTGTGTGAAACTCCAACTTGGTCAGTTCACCCGTCTTGACGGCTTCCTAGTTGAGATGTTGCCTTATCTGTGGACAACTTTAGGAAATGTCGAAACCGTGGATATAAATAAGACTAGACGTGGTATGTTCTTATTTAATATCGAGTAAAATGATCGTATTCGTTCGACACATTTGAAGAGGCGAAAAATTAAATAACTCGCGAAAATTAGCTCTGAACTCAGTTTTTAAAATTTAAGAAAAAATAAATGGTTTTATTTTGCTATGGACTGTTCGATCATCATTAAGATAGGAATCAAATAAGTATATTCTAGTTTTTTTGAATATTGAAGAAAAAAATAACTTACATTATTATAAGAATAAACTTAAACACCCCTGGACGTAACTGAAAACTTATATATCCCCCCCCCCCTCCCCAAAAAAGAGGTTTTATTGTTTATTTATTCCATCAGTTTATACAAAAAAAAAATAGCTGAACATAGAAGAACTTTTATACTTGTAGTCTATTATAATTAAAAGAAAAATTAGTCGAAAAAGCCAATTTCTTCATTGTAGATACCAATCTTGTGTTGAAAATATAACATCATCAATTGGTGATCTTGAGCACGCGTCAAAGTGTTTGCTGCCATGTTTGCCTGTACACAAAAAGTGTCTCCCTATTTAGCCCTCCAACGCTGACTGGGTTGAATATGTACCGTTTCAAATACACGCATTTAGACTTAACCCTACAAAAACGTTCGGCGTTAAAGGGTTAGTTGAAAGTCAAGTTTATTGTTATTTATGTCTGTGGTCGAAATTGGTATGTTGAATCGTATTTGTACTCCCATGTTTCGATTGAATCAAGGCAATTACATAGCTTATTATTTCTATGCAGTGCCAAAAATCCTGTATTAGGTAACATATACCCATTCATACCCGTGAATATGATGACACGCAACAAATTTTAGGTAAATACTCTGCACTGTAAATAATAATTAGAAAACTGTAGAAGGTTTTCGACGTGTTTAAACTTGTCTAACTTAGAAAGTTATTTTCATTAATTTTTCTTCGGTTGAACAAACGGGTTCAGCAAAATTACTCGAACTTTGTTCATTTAACAAATTTTAACCTTAAGTTGGACTAATTTTCCTTTACAGTGTATATATATATATATATATATATATATATATATATATATATATATATATATATGAAAATTATTTCACGAAGGTAAACACGTGAAAAATATTTATGATGAATAAAACCACGAAGGAAAGGAAACACAAAAAGGTGCTCAAGCGCTTTCGTCTAATGACATCCTCAGGAACACTGAAGTACATAAAAGGTTACGGCCTATATATAGGTTACAGAAATAAATAAATAACATACATACACAAACATATATATATATATATATATATATATACATACATACATACATATCTACACACATATATATATATATATATATATATATATATATATATATATATATATGCAATAAACGGAGAAGTAAAAATTTACAAAGAGGCATACAGATTTGTAAGGAAAAATATCGATTTTTAGCACAAGATCAAATGAATTATAAAAATACAAATTTATACTGGAAATCTGCCCGGGTTTTAACACTTTGCATTTTATAGTCAAGTTTCGATATATATAAAAATAAAATGAAGATTAAAAGTTAATAAAGTGGCATACAAGTTTACCAAAGATTTAGCGTCCTACCCTTTTTATCTAAATCTGTTTTGAAGGAATTCAAAACAACAGGATCGAGTTGAAAAAGACCTTTGCTTATGTTGAAGTTATTTGAAAGTTGGATAATGGCAGACTCAAGAATATTTCTGTTAACAATGTTGCTAGAGTGAAATAACACTGAAGCATTATTCCAATCAATACAGTGGGATAACTCTGACAAATTTCACAATTAAACACGTGAAATGAATGAATGATGCAAACCCACAAGGAAAAAGAAAAATGATTCCAAGGTCTTTCGTGTATTCAGAAGTACACCTCGTCAGGGTGGGAATCATTTTTCTTTTTCCTTGTGAGTTTGCATCATATATATATATATATATATATATATATATATATATATATATATATATATATACTGTAAATGGAAATTAGTAACCTATATGGTTAAAATTTGTTAAAAGAACAAAGTTCGAGTATATATATATATATATATATATAAATAATAGTATAAAATATTAACATAGCTTCCCATATTTTTTAATGATGTTATATTACTGTGCTACACATTTCATCTCTCTCTCTCTCTCATATATATATATATATATATATATATATATATATATATATATATATATACACACACACACGTATCGTTTTATAGCGCATACCTATTGATAGGCGCGCCCACAGCAGTTTAAATGGTGTAGAGTACATCAAAAAAATGGACGTGTCATGCCATTGACCACTATTTTTACGTGGCACTGTGTTTTTGCTTCTTGAAAATCGGACACAGCAGAGCCTGTTTTTGTGTCAAAGCGAGTAATAATTCTTTTATTAACTAAAATGTATGTAGAGAGAGGTCACGTAGGAAATAAATGAATAATAAGTGAACTGTTCAGGCTGCTAAAAAATTAAAGTTGTTTTTTTAATCAATAAAATATCGGTAAAGAACATGGAATTTAAAAACTTTTTGAATAGGTTGTATTTTTTAAACTATATATTTACTTATTTTTGAACAACCGTAAAATTTCTTGATTTTTAAAAATGCCGAAGTAGTGTAGGAATTTTTTAGTACTAAATGGATCGGAGTTTATTTGACGCCGGGTTAAGATGACTGACCAGTTTTTAGATCGTAGAATTTTAAAAGAAAGGACTTTATTATAGTCATTTAAAACGGATATTTATGTCGAGTGTTCTCTTCGTGTCTTTTCATCAATGAATTTGGATTCAGAGAGTATTTTCTTCTTTTTAAGGACAGGGTGTTTATAAAGTTCCTATTTCAGTGAAAACGTAACAGAAAAGGGTAAAATTTAATAACAATATAATAGAAGGCATACATTTAATGAATACTTAAGCATATGATTCTACATGAGCACCATCAGTATCTTTACAGAGTTCGAATCTGTCAGCAGCATTGCGGAACAAATTTTGGAGCATGACAGGGGTTATCTTTGTAACTGCTGTTACGATACGAGCACGTAAATGTCCCAGCTTCATTCAGATGGCATTTTAAACACCGTCGTCTTTCAACAAGATGGGGCACCTTGTCATTATGCAAACATTGTTCGGGAATACCTAAATGAACGATTTCCAAATCGGTGGATTGGACGTGGAGGCAACAGGCCCTGTGCGGCACGATCTCCTGACCTAACGCCCTTGGATTTCTTTGCATGGGGCTTTATCAAATCAAACGTCTATCAAACGAGGGTTACAGATCTGCAAGATTTACGTGCTCGTTTCGTAACAGCAGTTACAAAAATAACCCCTGTCATGCTCCAAAATGTGTTCCGCAATGCTGCTGACAGATTCGAACTCTGTGGAAATACTGATGGTGCTCATGTACAATCATATGCTTAAGTATTCATTAAATGTATACCTTCTATTATATTGTTATTTAATTTTACCCTTTTTCTTACGTTTTCACTGAAATAGCGACTTTATAAACACCCTGTATATTTAAAGGGTATATTCCCGCTTTATGCTATTCTTATTCTTGATTTTTCCCACTCCTGTCATGGGCTAGAGAAGTTAGATGAAGTTTAGGCTAGGTTAAATCAGGTTTGGTTAGGTTACAGTTCCATTCCACTGCATTTGTACCCACAAAAATGAATTATTAATTAAGAATAAAGGAAGAATAAGGAAATTGGTGTATAATTTGATCAGTAAGCACGCAACGATATTTTTCATCCTAATAAATATATAATCATTATCATGGCTGCTTCATTAATTACAAACGCTTTCTTATAGTCAACATATGATTTTATCTTGGAAAAAACTCTTAAGATGTACTTGATATTAACGTTCTTTTTTGAGTTGTGGACGAATGAAGAATAGTATAGATTTTTCGCAGGCGCTATCTACACATTTGGAAGGTTTATAATATTAATAATAATAATAATAATTATTATTATTTTTATTATTATTATTATTATTACATTTATAAGTACTGTATTCTAGTTTCATCGGATATTTCTGACCATGGTCGTTCATAGATATTTTTTCCATTGCTGTATACAGAAATCATTGCATTACTTACGTTTTTTATCATTCTAATTTTTATGGAATTTCGTAAAAAACGCATTCTGTGAGATTTATGTACATAGTTTGTCAGTTATATAAAACTAAAAATGCAAAAAAAAGAAACTGAAAACTTAATTTTGCAATTTGCGTAAAGTTTGTATGAACGCTGAAAGCACTTTCGGAGAATGAAACCTTAAATATTATATAGAGCCTTTGAAAACAGTAAGACGAAGCAGGAAGGTGAAGATTTCTTACTGAAATTTTATAACTTCTCAAATTGGTGTGTTTTATCAAGTGAGGTTTTATGGTATAATGGAAAAGCCTTTGTAATAATAATAAAAAAAAAATGTGAATTTCCTTTATAGCCAAATGTAAAATGTCTGCAATGTTCTCCTCTAGTATACGGTTACTCATTTTATGAAATTTGAACAAGGCAGTAACCCAGCACAGTTATTTCAAAATTATATATATATATATATATATATATATATATATATATATATATATATATATATATATATATATATATATCAGTGGCGACTCGTGGTATAAATGTATGGGGGTGCGATTTCATAAAATTTATAATTTTTAGAATTGTAGTACATAAACAATCACATGGTGCTTCCGTACGGTACTTACATGTCAAAAGAAGCCATAAATTTGTATTAAAAAAATATTTTAATAAAATATAAAAATAATTGTTGAATATCTTAAAATTAATATATTTTTTATCTGTTAAATTAATATTTATCGTTTCAAGCAAGGGGGAGCGACCGCTCCATCGCTCCATCGCTCCATCGCTCCTATACCCCAGTCGCCACTGATATATATATATATATATATTCGGATAATTTTTATATTATTGTTTTTATTTGTAGTTTTTCTTTCAGCAAAAAATCGGTATTCAAAGCAGAGTCACATTATGTGACTGTAACATAGGCAGACATTTGCATAATATAAATATAAAGAGTTATCCATTAAAAATATTTTATTTCTAGACACTGTATATCGATGTTTATACAGCCAGTGATCCACCATGCTTTGTTACCACATTTTTTGAACATGCTGATGACAAATTCTAAAATAGAATTATATGACCATTACAAATTTGAGAATAGACTAAAAGAAAGATGTACTTTAGATTTGTTTGTATTTAGAGAATTCTACTAGCGCGTACTCGGAATACGAATTTGATTTCTCTATTAATAACCCATTAGATCGCATGGAGGATCTACCAAGCAAACTTTCAATAAAATTATCTTTTGATATCTTGATGAAGAGAGGCCAAATAAAGAGAAAATTGCAATTTCACTTATTTCTATTTTCTCATTTACAAAATTAGTTTGTGAAACACTTGATAAGAATTTAACCTATTTTTTAGGATGTAATGAGCAGTACAGGCCTAAAGAGATAATATAAACCATTAACAGTGTTGCCAAACATTCAACGTGTGCGGGAGTGCCAATTTTGAAGTACTCGGGCGAATACGGTGGAAAAAAAATGGGTTAATAAATTAATAGTAAAGAATAATAGTGTTACGTCTGTTGCACAGTGTGTTTTGTCATTATTAACCGCGTGATTTTTGTCTCCGTATTCACAAACAAGGTCATATCACAGAGGGAACCTACTGCTTAACGTAGAATTTAAATAATCACGGGCCGCTAATCATCTGAACGCGGAGGACAGCCGCTCATTCAAATACAACCCAGATCGAACGTTGGTTAACCTCGCTATTATTCTTACGGGAAGCGGTTTATAGCGACGACGCGACCACACAGTGATGGGCATCGATACACGAAAATCCTTAAGGCGATACCGATACATCGATACTCATAAATCGTCTAAAGCGATACCGATACATCGATACTTTATAGATGGCTAAAGTGATATCGATACATGTATCGCGATACATTACTAAAGAATGAACAAATCTTACTAATATGTAAATAAATTTTTACTTTGTATATTGGGTGTAAAAAACGATCAGTTCAATTAAGAAAAAATGCATTTTATACCAAGTTAGCTTACAGAAAAACTTAAATGCTATAAACTTTTAACGAGGAGCATAAGAAATTGTAGGTGATCTGCCCCTTTAAGATAGTTGTGAATTGTGATATCAATAATAACGAGTATTATTACCCTTAAGAAATACCAGTTGGTGGCAAAACATCTTATCAGATAGTCTACTCCTCTTTGGAGAGTAAATGTGGCCCGCCAAACTGAAAAGCCGTTCTACGGAAGCAGAGGATGGAAGTGGAGTATTGTACTTAGTGAAAACTTTCATAATTCTCGGGTATTGTCGTAGTGATGTGAGGGAATTACTGCTGTCACCCAAGTACTTCAACACTTCCACTTCAGACGAGTCCTGATCTGGAGTGACGGTAGGTGAAACACACTCGTAATCAAAGAAGGCATCTGAACTTCCATCAAATGCAACGTCACTCGGCTCCTGTGGAATGCTCATCCAGATTCTTGACAGCATTTACCAACATTTCTTGAACTCTTTTCTTAATGATGTTTGTGTTGCATTTGCTATTTATCGTCAACCATTTTAATTTAAATTGTGGATTGGATGTTGATGCTAAAATGGCTGCTTCGCAATTGTAATCATAAAAACTATCAACACTAAGGAACATCTCGAAACTTCTTCAAACACGCCAGTGTGTTCACTCATGATGACGTGTTATTCACCCCTTATTCAAGGTTGTTTTTAGATATTATATTTACGTACATTGTCATTGATTGTTCCAATTTTATTGAACAGTAAATAGCAGCACGTTTTACTGTTGCATACCTAATTAATATATACTAAATAATCGTAAATACAGTAATGTGTTGTACGCATGCATTGCATGCACTTAAAACCATATTATTTGAAAAGAACAAAAGTTCAGAAAATTTGCGAATTAAACAACTTTTTACAATTTTACTTACTATTACTTTCAATTACTTGCATGAATGTATTGGTGTATCGATGAATCGATTTTTTTCGATACATTTAAGAAAAATGACCTTAGCGATACCGATACATCGATCAAGTAGCTAAGGCGATACCGTTACCGATACAAAAGTATCACTCGATACGTAACGCCGATAAACGTATCGCGAGCGATACTGCCCATCTCTGCGACCACAGCGTAGCTCCGTTGCACACTGTATTATGGTGTATATTGTTCGAGATTTTTTACGACGCCATTTCGTGCAAAGGAAACTCGCGACACTCTCTAATTATGTCATATTATTTAAAGCAAATAGTAACTGTAATAAAGTTTGCAGCTTGTGTAATGAGAGTGTTTACTTTAATTATTGCCTTAGCTGTTCTTTCACGTTCTCAGTCGGGTTGTATTAATATACACTTTTACATGCAAAAATGTTAGATATTTCTACTACTTGTATTGTTGTGGATGATGGTGATGATGATGATGATGATGGTGATTGTAATAATGATAAAACTTTTGAAAAGTTAATGTCAGCTTGAATTGTTACACTATTTTGTTACGACAATCGCGTATTTCCAAAATAATAATAATAATTAATAATAATTAATAATAATTTCTTACGTTCGGTTTAACGTTTTGGCCATTTACGAAGACATTCAATGGAGTAATTTAAATATCGGAGTTCAAAGAATAGTTAATTTAGCAAATAAATATAATATTGAATTTAAAAATTGCGGTTGTCGGTGGTGCAATTCCAAGATACAAAATAATGATGAAAATTCAACAAAAAAGTTAAAACTATTTTTGAACTTTTATAATTTTTATTTTATATTTTAGAACCGAACATGACATTTTTATTTATTTATTTATTTTTTATTATTATTATTATTATTTATTATTATAAGAATATTTTAAAGCCATTATTAAACGTAGCGTAAGAAATTGTTATCATATTATTATTTTAATGACTGTCTTATTATTATTATTATAAGAATATTTTTGAGGTCATTATTAAACGTAGCGTGTTATTTCGAGGACCCTCCAAACCTGCGCGCAATTATGAGCTTTCTGAAGTACCTTAGTTAGGCTCAGCAGCGCTTCCAAAAGTTCTTCAAAAACGCGCTGAAGAGGGCAACAACGTTATTATTTTTCATTTATGCATTTATATTAATGTTGGTATTATTTTTTTATTTATTTTTTGGTATTATCGAAGTTGTATATTTGTAGTATACAATATATATTAAATTCAAGCTGACTAAAATGCTCTTCTGTTAAGGATAACGCGCGTGTAAGATTCATCGCGTTAAGTGCGTGCCTTTTTGCTTATTTGGTATGTTAATAGATGAAAAAATAGTCTACAACGATCACGTGAATTGGTCATTATTACGGGCTCCAAGGCGGTCTCGTTCAGCGTACGGCCTTTAAAGGATTATCATAACTGTTTATTCCTTATGCTTTGCCTATTCTTACCCACATTATTCTCGTACATGCGAGAAAATAATTTGTTTTATGTATTAATTTCACAAAACTCCATTTATATTTCTTATAAAACTAATCTCCCCTTCCCTCCCTTATCTCCTTTTCTCCTACCCGCTCTCTTCCCCCATCTTTTGTATGACCTCTTAGATTTATTAATTAAAACCGAAACAGGTATTCTGAACGGCGAGCCAAAATAACCTGATTTTAAATTTTTGTTAATTTAATTAGTCTTCCGCAAGATCCTCAATTAAGAACAGAAGTGAATTCTTCGAATTTTTCACTCCAACTAAGATTATAGAAGCCTCTCCAGTCCACACGAGGAGCATTGAAAATTAGGTTTAATTAAATTAGTCAACGTTACAGTTTTCCTTCTCAAGTTGCTCTCGTATTTTTTCAGAAATAAAGGTTTTCCTATAAAATGTTCGTAGTCAAGTTTCAATTGCAAGTTTTTGTACGTTGCGGAAAGAAATTCTCCGAAGAAATAAAAATCTACGGAAAAGCTACTGAAATTTTTTAAATTCAGAACTAATTCAAATTTGGTTGCGAGAAAAATAGCTTCATCAACAAAAACATGAGTGCCAAATACACTGTCCCTCCAGTTGATCAATTATTATTATTGGAAGTAGTAGTAGACTAGTAGTAGTTGTAGTTGGTTAGACTTCTAAACGAATTATTAATTCCGAATTTTGAAATTTTCAGTCTTTTTACCATTGATTTTTTTCATTCGGCAACTGTACAGTGTACATACTGTATTTGGGTCTGCTCAGCAAATGTTCTCGGGCATTGTTTCTCGTCTTTTCAATTCACACTGTGTCGTCTTAATTCAGTTAAAGTCGGTTTTGGTTATTCGATTAAACTGACGTCTAAAAAAAGCGAAGAAGATCAGTATAGATAGTGTACAAATGCGTTTATATTGAACGATAAGTCACCAAATTTCTCAGTGAGAGAGAACACATTTTTGTAGAAAAGTCTTTGACAATGAGTCATTGAATATTCAACTTGAAAAACTGAATCACGATTAATACAATACCGCAAACACGCAGAAATGACTATAATAGACGAGTAAACCATTTGTGAAGTGGCTGAAAAGTTTCGTTTTCGAGATAAGCTGATGTGTGACAAGTGCAAAGATAAAAAAAAAGTGTATTGTGTTCCAAACAGTTGAAATGCTTCAAAGGTCTTTCTCAAAGTTTAAATACGTCGTGCGTGTTTAAATTTGAATTTAATGCAGTTACCTGTAATTAACTGTGGAATGCGCGTTTGTAAATTAATAAACGCGTTTATTAATACCTACAGTAACGAATGTTTGCCTTAATAAAGGTAGTATGTTAATTATCGTCGTTACGTGAATTGGCGACAAATTGCCCTTTCTGCATGATTACTACTTTCGTGGTCGGGCGCCTCCGGGTGCGCTGCGTTGCTCATTCCATGGACAAAGGAAGGTTAAACGTTGACAGTAATAACAAGAAAGCAGTTTTGGAGGTCATTCCGACGGGAGAAAAAGGTCATTCTGACACTAATCGAGTTTACATTCGCAAATGCACCATTTTAAACATCAATTACCTTTATGAAAGAATAACACACACACACACACACACACCACACACACACACACACACAGGGTGTAACAAAAGTCCGTTCTTATAGGAAAATAAGATATAACAGAATTGAATGAGAAAATAGTTTTAACTATACATTACAAACAATACAATCAACTTACCATGATCAAATTGCATTTCATGTTGTCGTTGACACATTTCCACTCGTCTTTGTAAGCTATCGGTTACGTTTTGAAGTGTTTCCGCACTAATTCTGTTACACTGATTTGTAATTTTTCTTTTAACTGCTGGATCATGTTCGTCTCTCCAGTAACGATAATTGTGGCGATTCACTGTTCCATTTAAATGAAAACAAGCCTCGTCGCTAAATAAAATATCGGAAAAGATTTCCCAATGAGAATGGTCTTCTGTTACACCCCGTATATATATATATATATATATATATATATATATATATATATATATATATATATATTAGTGGTGGACTGGATATCCGCATCCGCATCCGCATCATTTTTAACATCCCCATCCGCACTTCTGACTGCGGATGTTATGCGGATATTACCTCTAATAAATTATGCAATTTACAATTAAATTAGCTTATAAAGTAGCTTATAAGGTCCAGTTATGCACATTTCATGTAAAGTATTAATTATTAATGAACAAACAAATATATAAACCTCAAAATATAAATACTTGGTAACACAGAAAATTGAATGAAACTTGTTTCATTGAATTTTCTGAGGCTGAAACTCTTGAGAAAGCTATTATTTTTATCATAATGAAAACATTAATATTAATTTTAATTCTTATGCATCGCTTGCCATAATAGTAATATCACGAAATTTGAAAAATTGTCATATATTCATAATTCTATATTATATTGATAGATTAACTAAATATCCGCATCCGCGGATATTGAAATTAAAGATCCGCATCCGCAGATGTTGAAAAACTGACATCCGGTCCACCACTAATATATATATATATATATAAAAACTGATATGCGCTAGGAACGCGTTCTTTGAAAAAGAACTACAAGGGGAAAGTATAACGGACTTCGACTTTACAACAGGTGATATTACACAAGCTATAGGGACCGGACAAATGGAATGCCACACTGATCAAAAACTGCAAGATGCAATCGCTAAGCCCCTACATTGGATATAGAGACGATTACTCGACACGGGAGAAATACCGAGCATCCTGAAGAGAGCGAACATAGTTCCAATATATAAAGGAGGAGATCGATCCGAAGCCAAAAACTATAGACCATTGTCGCTTACATCTTATCTCACCAAAATATTTGAAAGAATAGTTAGAGAAAAAATCTATGACTCTTTGGAAACTCGGAAAGAATTAAATGATAACCTACCTGCATGGATTCCCTGTAAACAGAGCAAAAGGAATAACTGAACAGATACTGAGAACCTTTAAAAGAAGGGCTAGGAAAATAATGATTCCTTTATTGAAATCACTGATCATACCCAAGTTGTAATATTGCTCGATCTCAACATCCCAATATAAAAGAGAAGATATTAGTAAACTAGAAGAGATTTAGAAAAGCTTCACAGCCAAGATCAATGGATACTAAGAACTAAATTACTGGGAAAAGTTTTGTGAATTAAATTTATATTCACTGGAAAGAAGAAAAGAGAAGTACACACTTGGAAAATAATGGAGGAACTAGCCCCAACTCTTACTCTGAACCTTATAACCCCCCAAACAACAGTGGTAAGTAGAAAAGGAAGAATGTGTGGGTTTCCCAAATTAAAGGGTAGACAGGGAACATCCTCAACCTTGAAGGAATATACTCGTAGTTTTGTTGTGAGAGGACCGAGACTGTTCAACCAGCTGCCCAAGGAACTAAGGAACACGAGTGTTGTCGCGGTGGATATCTTCAAAAGAAGACTAAACGCCTGGCTCAGAACAATTCCAGATGAGCCGGGCGTGCACATAGTGGCGTGTTCTCCACTGTGTGAAGTGGAAAACACAAGAAACCAACTCTTTCATTCACCAGGGATGAACTCCGTGAAATGAGAAAACATCGCACGAAGCAATCTGAAGGGTTGAAAGGTATATATATATATATATATATATATATATATATATATATATATATATATATATATAATTAAAAAGCAATGTAAATGCTACACGATATAAGTAAAAAAAAAAAAAGAACTAAAGGATTGTGAGATCTGATGAAAATATTGCATTGAAAAGTTTGGTCTTGTAAACCGATTTTGTGACAAGAAGTTGGATTGTGTTGCTTAATAAGAAAAAAAAAAAAAGAAAAACCCATCGTCAAACGTAGTTTTTGTTCGTGGATAAAAATTTTGCCATGTTCTTAGTGCCATTTAATTAATTATTTGAAGATTTATATTTTAATTAATAAATAATTACATTTACTTTTCTAGATAAAAAAGTAGATATTTTTTTATGTATATTGTATATATACTTCAATGTTTGTTTTGCTGATAACGGTGGATAGATAGGTTATTGAGGATAAATTCGCGTGTATGTTTCTGTTGTCTCGCACATTTAAAAAAAAAGACCCCCCACCCCCCACCCCATCTACTGCCCCGTTCCGAAACAATTTCCGAATATTTCCTGTTGAATTTTGTCATTGGCTTTACATTTTCGGCTTTGCTAATTGTTCAAAGTGGATTTGGCGAATGATGTGAATTCCGATCAATGAACTTTGATCATATACGAATAAATCCACATCGATGCTCCATCTGTGATGAATAAATCCAATTCATTTCGTTATTTAATCCTCAATAAAAGACCAATTCCATGAATATACATCCCTACTTCTCTTCTTCCCCCACTACTATACTACTTTCAGCAGAAGACCCGTTGATGCGTCCGTGGATACAAAGAAAACTGCTGCAGTTTTATTTGATACACATTTTATGCCCTAAAAACCATGCGCTGAGCTTCCACAAAAACAAGAAAAAAACCACCATTATTCATTTATTTATTATCACATTTCACGAAATATATATTTTTTCTCTTCCTCAACTGTTTATTCCGACCGAGTGAAGATAGCTCGTTTTGAGGAAAATACGAAGCTGTCTGCATGAAGGAACATGTTTGAACTCGACCTCACGTGCCACTTTTTGTTTACGATTCGTCGGTTGACGAAGGTGCAGACGGGGAGTTTTGGGTTTTTCACTTATTTAATCGTATTTAACTTATAGTTTGTATGTAAGAAGTTGTAATTTACCCCCACTTATTTTAACGGTTATACAGGGTGATCCAAAAAGGTGTTCAAAAAATTTAGGTTATATATATATATATATATAGATATATGGGTGCCCGGTAACTCAGTGATTACGGTGGCGGATTTCGAAGTTTGAGCGGTGTGGTGAAGGTTCGCTCCCGGCCGCTAGCATCGGGTGGAGTTGAATTAACTGCTTACTCTGTTTCTGCTCTGTCTCAGCTGACCCTTGGGACACACTCCCCCCCCCCCATGTCTTAAGGCAATGAATTTCTTGGTGTTAGTCTCTCTACCAATATTAATCTGTTTTAACATCATACCACCGCCCACGCTATGACCTATATTCCACCACGTTTCATAGTTGCCTGGAATTAAAGGCCTCAGACGGACTTCTTCCTTCCCACATTCGGCCTCTTAGAAGACTGAGCTGTTGAAATATTGGTTCATTGGAGAAGTATGTACGTGTTTTGTAAAAAGAAGAGTTGGTGATGGTGCATGGACTGTACTGAGTCAGTCCTACCAGTATACTCCGGTTCATTTCAGTAACTGAACCTCATGACGGTTAGTTGGGGCATGGCAACTAAAGGCACGCTACTTTCGCAGTGTCCCAATTTTTTTCTTCCCATCATTGCACTCTTGTTAAATTTTAAAAAAATTATTGGTAACGGATGCGCCTGAAATGGCCACGTTTTTGGCAGTCTGCCCGTTACTTCGGCCACGTTGCGAGTGTCCGATGACACAGGCTAGGCTAAATTGAAGAATGTCGTGAAAAATCTTGGTCCCCGATATGCTGATGATACGAACACCATCCTAACGATGGACGTCGTTTGTAAACACGTGAACAAGATTTCTGGAATGTTTTTTGGTGTCAAAATTATTTCAGTCGTTGTTCACTCAACACTGATTAATCTTCCGCTAACTGTCAACCTTGCATAAGTGTTGTCACCGTTGAGTCAAATTCTTGTCACATCGTTGGTATTACTTTATGGCATATATATATATATATATATATATATATATATATATATATATAAGCAAACAACCACAGGGAAAAGGAAACACAAAGTCAGATCGCTTTCGTGATATATTCACATTATCAAGGAGGAACAGAAAATTTTCTGTTCCTCCTTGATAATGTGAATATATCAAGAAAGCGCTCGGACTTTGTTTCCTTTTCCCTGTGGTTGTTTGCTTATTAATAAGGTCACGTGTAATTTTGTGATTTTAGTGCATATATATATATGTATATATATGAGCTTACAGCCTGCATGTAATACTCGCAAAATATTGTAAGAGACAAATAGATTTAGCTAATACAATTTATTTTCACATTTACACCATAGTTTTATCTAAAATTAGTAATTTAAACTTCTGAAAAGACATTAAAGGCCCTCACCCCCATTCCCCCCCCCCCTTTGAAAAAAGTTCTCGCGTCGTTTCTTCCCATTTTGCAATTTCCCATTTTCCTTTTCGCACAAACTCCTTTTGAAATTTATTCCTCCTCTTTACCTATATTCAACGCCTTATTTAAATTACATATCATTATCGTAATTACGGAAGGGAAGAAATAGTTGAGGGTTAGGGGGGGGGGCGCTGGGCGGAATCTCTCTCTCTCTCTCTCTCTCTCTCTCTCTCTCTCTCTCTCTCTCTCTCTCTCTCTCTCTCTCTCTCCTTTCTTCAAACTTTGTCCTAATTTATGGCCCAATATCAGCCTCGCGATACAGTTCCGGTGCAAGCACAGATTTTCGGTAAAAAGTAAGAGAGAATTGTCTCATATTTGCTTTGAACGTTCTTTCATACCTTATTGACATTAAAGTCAACGTCCGTAACGCGATGGGTAACACCATTTCCCTATAAACAGAGTCAAGATACTGAGATTGGAGGTTCGATTTCCGATGATTCTGGTAATAATACTGTACTGCTGGAATTAGAGCAATGGGCCGCATTAGTTGGCCTGAGCAGTGAGCACTGTGACACTGTAGCACTGAGCACTGTAGCTCTTCTGACGTATTATTATTGTCGTTACCAAGAAATATAGTTATGTTCTTAATAATAGATGAACTTTCAGGTAACCATGCTGATAACGTCATCAAATGCCCCTGAAGACAAATCTGAAATTAGTTATTATTGGTTAATACATGATATACATCACTAATAAAGAAAAAAATTGGTGCTTTGTTTTCATTACAATATTCCCACGGGATTGCATAAGCTTCCTTATTATTATTATTATTATTATTATTCACTGTTAATGTCAAATTTGTATATGAAATCTAAGAGAATTGGAGTTTCACTTCAAAGAAATTATTCTTTTATTCGTTACATATACTATATAACCTTTGGTTTGCTTCCGCCAGAATTTTTTTTTAAACCGTTGGTTTGCTTCCGCCCGAATTGTTCATTCTGACAAAGGTCAAGCTTTTCACTCCACCTTAGACCTACAGTTTAATGTGGAATCTGAACCATGCCCCACCAGCAGCCCAGCGTCTTAACCACTAGGCCACCTAGGGTACTTATTTATCTACCAACCACTTTTATTGTATGGAAGGATGAACAGTTGGGTTTTGCTGCGCGCCGGCTGCCGTCACCGGGTTTCGATCCCGGGGCCGATGGATTCGTAGTCAGCGATGCTAACCACTACACCACCGAGGCGTATATATATATTTTAAACAGATTGAAGGTATTCAAATGGGTCTGCCCCTTGGTCCCACCTTAGCTAACGCGTTTCTTTGCCATCATGAAGTCAAATGGTTGAACGAGTGCCCTTCCAATTTCAAACCTGTTTTTTATAGAGGATATATTGATGACACTTTTCTCCTATTCAAATCACCAGACCATATCCCCTTGTTTCGTAATTATGTTAATTCCAAGCACCCTAATATTGAATTTACTTCAGAAACTGAACCTAATAATTCTTTGTCCTTTTTGGACATTAAGATAACAAAAATTAATTCCTCTTTTGAAACTTCTGTTTACCGAAAGCCGACATTCACTAGTCTTTCTACGAACTTTTCTTCCTTTATCCTTTTAAGTTTCAAACGAAATTTAATTTCGACTCTGACTAATAGAACTTTCAATATCTGTTCAGATTACTTTAAATTACACGATGAACTACATTTCATCCGACAACTCCTCACCAAGAATAATTTCCCTTCTAGGCAGAACCCTAAATAGACTAATAAAACCCACGACTAGAGACATAATTACAGTTCCAAAAGATATCGTGTATTTCACTTTACCTTATATGGGAACCTCAAGTTTTAACATTAGAAACAAACTTTTAAAATTGCTCAAGGAATTTTACCCGCAACTATGTACAAAAATTATATTCACCCCGTCTAAATCGATTTATCACTTATTTAAATACAAAGATGTTATTCCTACACTTCTGAAGTGATCCATAGTTTACCAATACGAGTGTAACCACTGTATGGGGTCGTATATAGGTAAAACTAAAAGACACCTAAAATACCATATTTACGAACATCTCGGTAAATCGGTCCGTACAAATTTACCTCTTGGCAAACCATCTAATTCTCTCATACGCAACCATGCATACAACAGTGACTACCCAATTTCACAGTCTAGTTTCGCCGCATTTGCTGCCGGAAGCTCTGACCTTAAGCTTAAAATTATGGAATCTTTGTTCATTTATAAATTAAAATCAGACCTCAATTCTGATGAATCATCGGTAGATCTGTTATGTTTTGGTTAAGGTACTCGTTTATTGATTTTATCTATTTACCTTTTAGTTTTAATGCTTTTACATATTCTTAGCTTCTTTTTTATAATTTTAACTTTATTTTAAATTGTTATTAATTAACTTGCATTTGCAATTTGTACTTTGTATCTATGTGTGAATTGTTTTTATTATTTTAGCCTTGAAGATGGAATCAGTGCATTCCGAAACGTTGGTACTGATTAAACCTTGAAGGATGTTTATTTTTTCTCTGGTGCTCCTGTTTATATATATATATATATATATATATATATATATATATATATATATATGTATTACTTTTGTTTACTTTTGTTGAGTTGAACGACGGTTCAGGATCGACCTGCGGTCGACCCTCTGCAGCATCCCGCCTCATTTGCGGGACTTGGTGAAGGAGGGAATTGCTCTCTGATCGCCTCCTGCCCTCGTAGCCAGCCACGCATGGCTGGTCAGGGACTTTGCACAAGAATCTGTCAGCTGGTTCTTGAAGTTATTCAGTTTGGTGTGCTGGAGATTCCTCACTTCTTTTGGAAGGACATTGAAAAGCTTTGGGCCCCGTATTCTGAGGGTATTTTCCATCCTCGTTTTCATGGCTCCTTGTCCCACCGCAGCTGGGACCGTACAAAATCTGCCTCTTCCTTCATTCCAGTTTGTTTCTATTTCATTTCTGAGGTTAGGGACAGAGCCCTCAAGTATGTTCCATATGTATATTATTGTGTACCGCTCTCGCCTTCTTTCAAGAGAGTAGAGTTCCAGGGATTGTAGTCGAGACCAGTAGTCTTCACCTTCCGTTTCCTCTATCTTAGACGTAAAAGTCCTTTGTATAGCTTCAATGCTCGCAATGTCTCTTTTTCTGTGTGGGCTTGTGAGTACTGAGCAATACTCAATTATTGGTAGGACTAGACTCTTCCATAATTTGAGCATGATGTTTGCTTTTCTGCTGCGGAAGCTCCTCCAGATGATTCCCATTATTTTTCTAGCCGTTGTGATTTTGATTTTATAGTGCTCTCTGATATATATGGGATGAATTTTACAATTAAACACGTGAAATGAATGAATGATGCAAACTACAAGGAAAAAGAAAAATGATTCCAAGGCCTTTCGTGTATTCAGAAGTACACCTCGTCATTCCCTGACGAAGTGTACTTCTGAATACACGAAAGGCCTTGGAATCATTTTTCCTTTTCCTTGTGGGTTTACATCATATATATATGTGTGTGTGTGTGTGTGATTGAACCATTTTGTTGCGAGATAATTCACGTTGTCAGAACATCAAATGGGGATGTCAATCCCTTCGGATTTATTATTATTAAATCGAGTTCGTCTCGAAGGTTTATACCCGCGGGAAGGGACTTTTCAGTCTGAAAAGTGCTGCTTTGACAATGAAAGACGAATTTGGGAATTAGTTCCAGAGTTGTTTGGAACTTGTGTATGTTCACTTTCATTGTTTACACGCGTTTGGAAATGCTTCACTGATTTTCACTATTTGTACCACACGTCCATATGTACGTTTAAAGGTGAAAACGACGTCTGAGTGTCTGTTTGGAAGAGAAGAAACCCATACTACATCCTGCGTTTCACGAGATAAAACCTTTAAACCCGCGTATCTTTTGTATTGATAAGCGGGATTTCCATCTTTGAATCAAAACTTGTTCCGTGATTTTGTCACATAGATCGTAAATTGCGTCGGACCTTTTTTCTTTCTTTACAAAATATCGTAGTCGTATCTCCAATTTATAGTGTGAATGTTGTCCCAGAGCCACACATAGCGCTCGACCTCGAACCTCGGAGAATGACACGAAGAAACTTTTGGATAAAAATTGGTAAAAATTGTTTCTTTAAAAAAAGTTATTTGAGTGATGGTGATTTAGTGTATAATTGCATGTGAATTTGTAGCTCTGTAAATATAAGTAAAGTTGCAGGAAAAATAATAATCTTTCTACTCGTTACATAAACAGTAAACATCGATATACATCAATTTTAATTTATATCTATCTATCTATCTATACCTTTGGTTAATTTCCGCGCGAATTGTTCATTCTGACGAAGGTCAAGCTTTTCACTCCACCTTAGACCTACAGTTTAACGTGGAATCCGAACCACGCCCCACCAGCAGCCCAGCGTCTTAACCACTAGGCCACCTAGGGTACCCATTTATCTACCAACCACTTACTTTATCGTCTGGAAGAATGAACAAATGAACAGCTGGGTTTTGCTGCGTGCCGCCTGCCATCACCGGGTCTCGATCCCGGGGCTGATGGATTCGTAGTCAACGACGCTACCCACTACACCACCGAGGCGCCTATACATATATACGAGTATATATACACACACACACATTCATTTCTTTTCGTTTGTATTCCTTTATTTTTAATTAATTCATTCGACATATTCTTAACGTATATAAAATTCTTTGGTGTAATCACGGTACGTTCCATACCTTCTCTGTCGTCAATAAAATTTACGTCAACCCTTAAGAATTCATTCCACTCTCGCCCTGCAGCGTCGCCTACACAAGTAATAACTCCATTCCTGATATCAGTTCATTTCCTACGTAGGTTCGTACAACTTTTTTACTTCATTTTGACTGATGGGGGGTACCTCGCGACTTGACTGATACCGCAATTCCTATCGTCGTTTTCGACGTATCTTCAGCCATATGTAGAAAGGAAAGATGTTAGAATATATATATATATATATATATATATATATATATATATATATATATATATATATATGTGTGTGGTGTGTGTGTGTTGTTTTGTCTTTTATATTTAGTCATAATGAGTCAGAAGGGCCAAAAACTGGCATGGCGGTCAGGCCAGACGAATGCGGACTCTATTATTATTATTATTATTATTATTACCAACATCATCGGTGTCGAACTCCCGACCTCATCTTCTCTTTGCTTTTAGGAGAAAACAGTGTTACTCAGTGAACCACGGGCGTTGGTTATGTAAATATGATGTTGTAATTGGTAAAGTTCTAAATGTTAATTTATCATGTTGATTTCTGCACAATAAATATACAGCCAAGATAAAGAAAGTCTGTGGCATAATCGAAATTTACGTTAATATATTCTTGAAGGGTAAAAAAAAAGACTTGATTTATGGCATTTATTTATTTATTTATTTATTTATATGCTTTTAAACTGATTGTATTTATTGCATATCTCGGAAATTACTGTTTCGAAGTCTTCTAACCGAAGATTTACCCTTACATATTTTGGTGGGATCCATTTTAAGCTAACTACGACTAACTGTACTTATATAACCTATAGCGTTAGACCGCTAGAAATTTATTTGCACGCCTATAATCACACGCACATACAGTTAAAATAGTTATTTAATTTTTAATTCTTTATCGTATCCTTTTAATGAGTTTTTTTTTAGTTTTCTTTTTATTTCGAAATATTGGTCGTCCTTTTGTAAACAAAGTATAAAATTGGTGCGAATATTAATTTTGTTTCAGGACACGCACCGACATTGTAAGGAAATTTCAGTGCTGCTTTAGGACAAAAAAAAAAAAATATATATATACTGTATATATATACTGTATATATATATATATATATTTTTTTTTTTTTTTTTTTTTTTTTGCAACCTAAAAAACTAACGTAACGTAACCCATTACAACTTTTCGATTTTATGTCACGTCGATTAGATGTTGCTGGGTTAGGTTTTTTTAAGAGTGCGTGGAAGAGACTATCAGGAGGGATTCTGGGAAACCAAATTGGTGTTACTTTTAAGATTCTGATGCCAAAGAATTAGAAATCAGTGCCAGGATTCCAGGCACTAAACACGTATAGCTTCTACGGCATTTGTAATAAGAATATTTGGGGTTGCTTAAGCTCCGTCGGTGACATCTAAGGTCGTATATCGGTGGGGAGCCACAGCTTTACGCGTGATCCGAATCACTACCCCCATCAAGAAAGACCCAGATAAGCCCCTTAATCGCTGAAGTCTGAAATCCGAGCCGAAATTCGAATTCAAGACCATCAAATTAACAGCCTGGCGCTTTACCACTTGGCTACCGTGGCGGTCAAAATTTGTAAAATGCGTGTTTTATGTGTAAATTGGCTCCAAATTTAAAGCCTTAAAGCTTCGTACAGTTAATACTCATGGAACACACGCAATGATTTACAATATTAAAACCAGAAAAAGAAAACTCGTTTAAATTATATAATTATTTATTCTTACAAAAAGAATATTTTTTAGTAAAAACATTTTTTTTTTTAACCTAACGATTTAAATGCTTGAAATCACACAATATTATATAACTATACTAGGCAGTGCACAATTTTGGAATAAAATAATATGCATATTAATTAAAAAAAAAAGAAGTTTTTAATGCGAATATAAATCTAATTCCCAGAAAATATGATTTTTTAAAGCCAAAATTGTAGTCTTTTAATAGGAAAGTTTCTTTGACTAATAAGTTTTATATGAAATATCAATTTTAAAGAATTCAGTACTTGTTGTTTTCGTTTAAAAAAAAAGTGTATTATTTTACCCTTTAAGTATAAATTTTGTACCTAAGACCAATAATTATTTACAAAAAATTGTAATGCACTGAAAAATATAAAATTTGTCGAGTACATCCACAATTCTTAGTGGCGTAGCAAGAATACTCCTTACCTTTGAGTGATGGATATCTGAGGGATAGCGGTTCGGACCTGTTAAGAGTTACAAAAACATATATACTTATTTGTGTATGTATAATGCGCACAATTTAATATGGTGGTGTCAAATTAAATAAAAATTACAGTAAAACAGTAAAATTTCAGGAAATTCAATTAAACTTCGTGTGATAAATTTCGAAGTAAATTCCAAAGTAAATATAATTTAATGTTTAATAAAAAGAGTTTTCCTTAACTGAACAAATATTTTCCCAAAATTTAAAAAAATATATATTTTTAAACAAAATATTCGATAAAAGAAATTGGATTTGATCGAAAAAATAAATATTTGTAAATTATTCAAATGTAATTTTTTTTACAATTCTTTTTTTAACTCCAGAAAGGAAAAGAAACTGTAGAGTTTAAAGTGATACGAATACACATGTGGTTAGAACAAGTGCATATGTGTTGCCTCGTTGGATTACGTTGATCCGCTATATACTTGACAGTGATGCTGCGAGCTGCTCGTATACCCTGAATGAGCGAAGCAATGTATTGAGAACCGATTCTTAAACCGAGTTGGGTTAGGCCTATCAGCATACGTGGAGGAGCTTTGTCGTCTCGGGGTCACTGAGGCACCTATTCCAAGCCTATCTCATACTGGAGTAGGCCTTGAGTTTACGGAATGTTAACCACGGCCCTGTTTCGGCTTTCGTCCTACCTTTTTATAAATACCGATCTGATAATCATTACACCAAAATAATTTTCCACGACCAGTGAGAACGATACGTTTGAACCTATTGGGTAGATTATCTCCTTAATGACGGCGTCGCAAGTCCCAACGTAATGTTTGTTTGCATGTCATTGATGAACTTACGGTCATTACTTGACCCTCGTATAACACAATCGGGTATGAAGTACGTTGTTAAAAGAATATTATATACTTAAGTCACAGGTATGAAACGAGGAAAAAGAACAACAACTATAAAACAATACATGAATTGGCTTAGATCAAATTTACTTGTCGTCTCCTCGAGGAATCCTACGAGGTCTATTCCTTTATCTGACTTTCTCGCGACTCTTTTTCCTCTCTCTCTGTGACAAACTGTCCTCCACTTCTTTCCGGTCTTCTTGCACGCTCTCTTGTTTCGTCTCGATCGTGATTTCCCACCTGGGATTGCAACTCCAGCCAGAATGTTTTGGGGACTTTCTTTCTCACGATCTTGGAACATACAAAGAACTTTAAATACATTATTTTAAGAGTTTTACAAATTCCTAAGTGTTTTATATTATTTAACTAACCAATTTCACCTATTTGACAATATTAAATTATTTTAATATTTATTTCGGGTACTATTTGAAGTTTTGAACACTATTTACAAATGCACGATTGAATGAAATAAAAGTGTGGCCTCGCGTAACTGATGTTCTCACATCCCATTAGTTAAATAAAACGTCACGTGTTCCAGTAGGATCATGTTGAGATCTGTTCGGATGTTTTACGTGCTAAAAGTCACGTAGCCCGCCTGAGTTTCACTCGTGGCCTACTTGGAATTTAGATCATTCTTTTCAAATCCTAACTTATGTTTAAATATTTTATCTACTTAATCTGTAACAGTCTCTGTCCCAAACTCCCATGGAGGAACCCGCAACTTCTTGGTTATTTCACTGAATGGTGCGGCTGTGATGGGCCACCATCCTTTTGCATGCAGCACATGCGTAATTTAATTGGAAAATACCATTTTCAAACAATTGTTAGCTCCTTGTTATTTATTTATTTAATAAAAAAATAATAATAACAATAGTTTCCGATAATGTTATGAAGTATTTGGGTTATCTGCTTCCATCTTTGACGAATTTTTGGACTTGCATCCACTTCGTCGACAAGACCAAACAATCAACATTCTAAAAAAATAACCTAGCGTAACCTAACCTATCTTAACTTAATCTAACCTAAACTAATCTAACCCACAATATACTTGTTGATAGAATGTCAAGTCAATCAGATGTCGTAAGGCTGAATTTTTCAGTGAAGAAAATGAGAAATGAGAACAAACCACGAACACAAAATGGACAATTCACTCTTTCGGCGCAGGACAAAGTCTTTGCAACCTAAAATCAGACTTTGCGTGTAAAATCTCTCTCTCTCTCTCTCTCTCTCATAAGCACACACACGCACACAATCATGATTATGATGCTGTTACGGGGAAAGCGCTTGTTAACGTATGATATTTGATTCAGTTGAGGTTAAATCGTTCCCCTTTTTTATCGCTTTTCCTTTTCCGCTTTTGTTTTTGTTTGTGTTGACACGTGTTCAGGTAATGGATTTTGTTTCTCAAGGGACTTCTTAATGGCTGACCTTTTCCTATTCACGAACTCGCAATAATTTCAACGTTTGTGGTTATTTTTCTTCTACTGCACGCATTGTAAAGTGTGTGTGTGTGTGTGTGTGTTACAATATATTTATGTTTTCATGTGTAGCACTTTGAAGTAATAATTACGATGTAAGATACATATTATTAAACAGATGCGTGTAATTCGTGTATATATTTGTTGTTGGAATAATCATCGATGCTTTTTCATGCCTTTTTCTCATATCTGCCAATCTGTCTCTTTATGTACAATATATGATATGTACAGTATACTCGTATATTAATGCATTAGTGCCCATTTGTAGAATTTCACTTTTGCGTCATATCAATGACTCGTACCGAAGATCACGTGAATACAAGAAAAAATGATGCAATAATGACGACCAATTTTGTCGGTAGGAAGTTCTACTAATGAGCACTAATAGGTTAATAACGTTAAAACTTGCGACAAAATAATACTTTTTAAAAGACACGAACGTTCAGTAATGAAATAAGTAATAATGAATCCAAATACAAAAATAGGACTAAAAATAAAAATACAGCTAATTAAACGACCAATAATGATGGTAAGTGGAATTATAGACAAACATTTTCATACCATGCATTAGGCCCATAGTTTATAAGAAGACATAAAACCGGATTGCTGTTCATCATATGATGAATAGCTTGGACACTTAGATTGCCGAGTTTTGAATTCTTTGCATTTGACTGTATTGAGCACGTGAGACATTGTGGTTGGTGAACATTTGCGAAGCTTAACATCTTGAACGTGACTTCTGCCAGAACATTTTTTATAATTAGTCCATAAATGTTAGTGTTCGTTTGTACATAATTTGAAGTTCCTTATAACCATGCTTGCTTTATATATATATATATATATATTATATATATATATTATATATATATATATATATATATATATAAACAAACGTCGTTCGTTTTATATATATATATATATATATATATATATAAAACAAACGTCGTTCGTTTTATGGGCCGTTGTTAATACCTTTCTGAGGTTTTCCTTCATCGTTTTCAGTCTCTTTTTGTAAAAAAAAAAAAAAATAGTCGTCGTTCTCCTTGATTGCAATTCGTCTCTCATTCGTTGATGAGATGTCATACCATTCGTCTTGTTGGCTCCCCGAATTGTGTGTCGGCGGTTCAGAACCAGCACTCGATCGATTTAATATATGATAATGTATGGCCATCTCCCTAGATTCGTCGTAAAAAATATGTTTTGTCAGAAAAAGGCGGTCCTGTTCAGTTTAATATATATATATTAAAGAAACAAGGTCTGTTTTATTGCAGAAGTGAACTTTCATATTTTTTATTACGAAGGAAAAACAAAAATAGGCTAAAAAAATGCTAATATATATATATATACACTGTATATCGAAACAGCGAAATTTTTCTCCGTAATTTGAAAGTGAGCGAAAATATTCTTGTATATCGGCGATTTAATTTGATTAGGCGTGTAATTTAATGTTTATCGAATTCATTCATTTATATCGGCCGATTGCAGTGTGAAATATTTGCGCCATTTTCACCTGCTATAGAATTTATATCTTTTGTGAAATGAAAATATTCATTCACACGGACAAGTGAAATGGAAAGGCCATGTACGGCATATATATATATATATATATATATATATATATATATATATATATATAGAGGGTGAATCAAAAGTTCTGGCTCAAAAATAACTATACAATAAGTACTTTTGAGACAGGATTTTTTACTCACCCTCTATATATAATGTATTAATTATGTTATTTAAATGATTTAGATAAAATGCGAAAGATGGACATGGAAAAAATGAGGTTTACATACGAGCATTTGATGCAGTTTTACTGTCTGATGTTGAATTATAAATATTTTATATTTTATTTATTATTTTTTTAATTCTTTCATTTCCTATCGCTTATGACCATTAAAGGATTATTTTTAGGGAAGATTGTAACCAGTATATATATATATATATATGTTAATTTTTTTTGCGAAATCGGTCTTTTTTGCAAATTCTCCGGTCAGTTTGCAAAGAAACCAAAACAGTAGTAATTTTACAAAATGACCTTAAATGTTTGATCATTTTGCAAAAACACAAAAATCGGTCAATTTGCAAAGAACACACAAAAATCGGTCAATTTGCAAAATCACCAATAATCTTGTCGGTGTATTTGCAAAATCTCTTGTTCTAATACTGTAGAACCTTCTAGCTCCTAACCTAACCTAACTACAATGACACTGTTGGTTAGGTTAGGTTAGGAGCTAGAAGGTTCTACAGTATTAGAACAAAAGATTTTGCAAATACATCGACAAGATTATTGGTGATTTTGCAAATTGACAGATTTTTGTGTGTTTTGGCAAAATGATCAAACATTTAAGGTCATTTTGTAAAATTACTATTGTTTTGGTTTCTTTGCAAACTGACCGAAGAATTGGCAAAAAGACCGATTTCGCAAAAAAACCATAACATATATATAGTCAAACGCGCGACATTAGGGACCACCATTGGCAACTTTACCAGATATATATATATATATATATATATATATATATATACAGGGTGTCCGAGAATTATCTATACAATTTTTGGCTGTTATTAAAAGTCAACCATGAAGTGTAAAAATTCCAGTGTTGTCCCATTTTACAGAGAAACTCATTAAGTTTTTTCTGATAACAAGTTTTGACAAGTTTTTTCTTTTTTGTACGCGGGTGACAGACATTGATGATTTAAAAGCAAGAATCACAGCTGCTATTGAGCGAATTGATGTGGATATGCTGCAGCGTACATGGCAACATTTGGATTATTATCGATTGGATGTTTTGCGAATCACTAATGGTGCACATATCGAGTGTTTGTAACAACGTTACTTTAATAAAAGAAACTTTTGAAAATACAGATTCTAAATAATCTTGTTTAAGAATTTTACGTGTTATCAAGAATTTTATTAAAAGATGAAATTGTACAGATAATGTTCGGACACACTGGAATTTCTAAAAAACTTGTAAAAACTTGGTATCAGAAAAAACTTCATGAGATTCTCTGTAAAATGGGACAACACTGGAATTTCTACACTTCATGGTTGACTTTTAATAACAGCCAAAACTTGTACAGATAATTCTCGGACACCCTGTATATATATATATATATATATAATATATATATATATATATATATATATATAAGCCTTTATACCGCATCATTTTTGTTATGTTATTTTTTAATGACTATGTTGTTAAAGTATAGTATATATGGACAATATAAATAATCTTTGTTCAAAGTTTTCTTTTTATCATGCAAACAAGCTTTGATCAAAAGAGTTCAAAACGCGAAGAATTTTTAATATATATATATATATATATATATATATATATATATATATATATATATATATATATATATATATATTATATATATATATAGGGAGCTTATAGATAACTAATTTTTGGTATTGTAGAAAAAATAATTGTTTACTCCGAGTTTTGAGGCAAATATAAACATGTCAAAAAAAGCATTTGATGTTGACATGTTGTTAACTTAATTCCAATTAACGAGTTTTCAACTCGTCTCGTTTGATATTTCCTCCATATTTAATGTGAAGTAAAAAAAAAAAAGTATTCCATCAGTGATTCGAAAGTGTAATAATAGAACGCTTGACAAAACTCGCCTTTTTTCAGTGAAAATGTTGACAAAGGATTATTGTTTATCGCTTTCATCAGTCGTCTGGTTACCAAAAACATACACTTTGCAATTTAGAGTAGATCGTAAAATTGTGTTAAAGTTGCCTTTTCATACGAGTAATAACGTGCTACAATTTCCGTTTCCTCTGCCTTCATCTTCATCTGCCACCAGCCACTCGAAAATTATCGATAGGCTCCCATTAAAACTCTATAGAAAGGGAGTCACGCTTGAAAGTAGCCCGGCAAATCATTTCACATTGTTTCCTGTTAGAGTTTGTCTTTTGTCAAAGGTGCGAAATTTTTTTTGGTACTGCGCGAAAGGCTTGAATACTCTTGTATTTATGTCATCAGCAGCCATATTCAGTATGTGATATAATATATTGCTTCTTGTTCAGTTTTATATATATATATATGAAAATTATTTCACGAAAGTAACACGTGAAAAATACTTATGATGAATAAAACCACGAAGGAAAGGAAACAGAATGGTGCTCAAGCGCTTTCGTCTAATGACATCCTCAGGAACACTCATTGAGGATGTCATTAGACGAAAGCGCTTGAGCACCATTCTGTGTTTCCTTTCCTTCGTGGTTTTATTCATCATATATATATATATATATATATATATATATATAGTGCCCTGCCAGAATAAAATGAACACACTCCTGAAGCAATGGAATAGCTATGTGGTATCGTCCTTTTGAAACATGATCTCCAGGTGAAGTTTCCATTCCGAAACAAAGGCAGAAGGTTATCATATCTACGTTGGATATGTAATCTTGTAAATTAAGACGTCCCTCTACGAACACTGGGTCAGTTTTTTCGGAGTGTCAAGTGCCTGTCCACACCATAACAGCACAACTACCAAATTTCACATTTGGGTTGCACCGATTTGGGACTGAACATATCGCCACAAGTTTCCCATGCCCAGATCCGTCCTTCTGAAACAAACTTTTGGAATGTTGATTCATCTGAGAAAATAAAAGTGTGTCAAAACTGATCAGATATGTCCTTTATCTGCATGGCCACCTCATATCGTTTCCGCTTATTCAGCTCAGAGAGCGTTCTGCATAGACCGTCCTACATTGAAGTAGGTACAGAGGACGTGTAGCTGGACGGAAGACATTGCTCTCTGACAATCATCGTAGTGTCTATTTACTTTTGTCAATCTTTTGTATGTATGTATATATATATATATATATATATATATATATATATATATAGTGTATATATATATATATATATATATATATATATATATATATATATATATGATGAAAATAACCACGAAGGAAAAAGGAAACACAAAATGGTGCTCAAGCGCTTTCGTCTAATGACATCATCAGGAACACTCAAATAAATAACAAGTTCGAGACAATATAGGTCACTAAAAAATAAAAATAAAATAGAAAAATAAAAATTGTAGGAAGAGCATACAAATTTATAAGGAAAAACTACCAGAGTTTTAGCACTTTGCCCCTCTTGTCTAAATCCCTTCTGAACAAATTCAAAACAACAAGATCAAGCGAAAAAAGACCCTAGCTAATGTTAAAATTATTTGTAAGTTGAATAATGGCAGACTCAAGAATATTTCTATTAACAATGTTGCTTGAGTGAAACAAAATTGAAGCATTATTCCAATCACTACAGTGGGATAGCTCTGACAAATGGACGAAAAGGGCACTGGACGACTGTCCCGTTCTAACGGAATATTGATGCTGTTTTACACGTGTGTGTGTAAATCCTTTTCCGTCTGTCCAATGTAAAAAGAATCACATTGTTTACAACCAATTTTATAGATAATGCTTGAATTATTGGTAGGGCTATTTTTTACTATGATATTTTTCACAATATTGTCATATGAAAATACTACATTAATACTCAAAAGTTCAAGTATATTAGCAATGCCTAAAAAGCCTGGGAACTCGTTAAACTTTGCATCAAAGACTGTAAATTCACTTTCAATAGCGAATGTTATCAACAGGTTTTTGGGATGGCCATGGGTAATCCCTTGTCGGCCCGCCTGTCCAATATTTATATGGAGTTTTTCGAAATTACTTAAATTCCGAGAATCCTGAAGGTTGGCATCCTATGGTTGCGGTACGTCGACGATATTTTGTGTATCTGGCCCATGAAGCGTGAGCTGGATGACTTTCTCCCTCAATTAAATAATCAAGTCCCCTCCATTAAGTTTACTTTAGAAGTGGAACAAAACAACTCAATCCCGTTTTTGAATGTGCGTATACATAGGGAAAGCCCAGGTTTTAAGTTTAGTATTTATCGGAAAAACAAACAATTTCTCCTACGTACACTTTTACTCCGGACATGACACCCCAATCAAGAAAGCCATATTTTCTTCAGTGTTTCTCCGTGCTCTTAGGATCGCCAGTCCGGAATACATGGATGCCGAATTAGAAAAAATTAACGGTATTGGAAGTGATTTGTGTTACCCACCTGCTTTTTTGGAATCTTGTCTTAACAAGGCAAAACGAACTTTCTATCCTGTAAATAATACCCTCGCACTTTGTCGAAGAATATTTTAGTACTTCCATTTTTCCCAGACTTTTTAGGCATTGCTAATGTACTTAAACTTTTGAATATTAATGTAGTATTTTCATATGATAATATTGTGAAAAATATCAGAGTAAAAAATAGCCCTACCAATAATTCAGGCATTATCTATGAAATTGGTTGTAAACAATATGATTCCTTTTGCATTGGACAGACGGGAAAGGATTTGCACACGCGTGTAAATCATGCATCAATATTCCGTTAGAACGGGACAGTCGTCCAGTGCCCTTTTCGTCCATTTGTCAGAGTTATCCCACTGTATTGATTGGAATAATGCTTCAATTTTGTTTCACTCAAGCAACATTGTTAATACAAATATTCTTGAGTCTGCCATTATTCAACTTACAAATAATTTCAACATTAGCTAGGGACTTTTTTCGCTTGATCCTGTTGTTTTGAATTCGTTCAGAATGGTTTAGACAAGAGGGGCAAAGTGCTAAAACTGTGGTAGTTTTTTCTTATAAATTTGTATGCTCCTCCTACAATTTTTATTTTTCTATTTTATTTTTATTTTTATTTTTTGTGACCAATATATAGTCTCGAACTTGTTATTTATTTCAGTGTTCCTGGTGACGTTATTAGACGAAAGCGCTTGAGCACTATTCTGTGTTTCCTTTTTCCTTCGTGGTTATTTTCATCATAAATATTATTCACGTGTTACTTTCGTAAAATAATTTTCATATATATATATATATATATATATATATATATATATATATATATATATTATATATATATATATATATGATGAAAATAACAACGAAGGAAAATAAAATACGAAAGAGTGCTCATGCACTTTCGTCTAATGACATACACCCGAGTGTTCCTGAGGATGTCATTAGACGAAAGCGCTTGAGCACTATTTCGTGTTTTATTTTCCTTCGTGGTTATTTTCATTCATCATAAATATTATTCACGTGTTATTTTCGTGAAATAATTTTCATATATATATATATATATATATAGGGTGGGCCGAAAGTCTGGATCCATAGGAAAATATTTATTTTAATTTTTAATACAGTACATAAATTACAACAAATGGTAAATACTTAAAATGAATATCAACTTTAACTCGTAAATGCGTATCTGTGATACTGTACAGTAGTTCGTACTCCAGTATAAATACTCAAATACTTTTTTTATTTCAGCCCAGAAATGGCTTCGAATCTAACAACAGAAGACCGGGTAGAACTTGTGCTCATGTACGCAAGACAGGGCGCTACACACAGAGAAGTTGCTACCGAATTCAATAGAAATCATCCTGATAAGCATCCAGTAACACATGCGACTGTTGGCAAGTTGTTTAAACGTTTCAAAGAAACAGGAAGTGTACATGATCGACGGCGTTCTGGTCGTCCAAAAACTGCAACTGATGAAAATACCTCCGCAATGGTATGTGAAACTTTAACGAATAGTCCAGTAAAGTCAACAAGAAGATTATCAAATGAAACACGCATCTCGAGAACGTCAATTCGAAGAATTATTAAAAATCATAAATTCCATCCCTAAGTGTCTCGATGTCAGAGGCCGCCAATTTGAGCATTTGTTATAATTTGTTGTTTATACTGGAGTACGAACCACTGTACAGTATCACGGATACGCATTTACGAGTTAAAGTTGATATTCATTTTAAGTATTTACCATTTGTTGTAATTTATGTATTAAAATAAATATTTTCCTATGGATCCAGACTTTCGGCCCACCCTGTGTATATATATATATATATATATATATATATATATATATATATATATAAAGCATAACATGCGTCGTTTCTGGAATTGCTAAGGTCTTTGAAATTCCCTGCATACTATTTATGATCGTCGATGAATATAATTAATTAGTGTGCAGAAGCATGTATATGAAGGTGCTGAAAACACTTGTAAGTGACATTGAGAGAGCATGAATCCATCACACATCCACTTGATGAGGGAAATTGGTATTTTGGTACTTTTTTCTCAAATTGATATATTTCATAGGTCATTTAAAGTATCTCAGTTAACATTTTGAAGTGAATTTTATTCTTTTTTTTTTCTTTTTCTTTAATATTGGTTGAAGGTTCGTCTGTCTAATTAGCAAAACGGTTATCGATATGAAAGATATTTGCTGTGTTTTCAAAGCCGCAAGTAAATAAAATGTTAACTGCTAATTATTTTACTTCAGTATATATATATATATATATATATATATATATATATATACTGTATATATATTATATATTATTATAGCTTGTCATTTATAAATGGCAATCATAAAAATATAAATTTATTTAATGATCTCGGGTGGACGATTGCTTTCGAAATGGTCTCGACGAAGAGAATGGTCAAGATTAGGACTTAATTTGGTCCATTATTTTTAGGCTTTGGAGAGCAAACATGATTTATTTATTTCCCTTCTATACAATCTCGAATGACCACTTTCTGCGGCTTCGTTCTCATGATTTCTCTCCATTAAAAGAGGATGACCTTAATAATCATCATAAATAATAACATCGTTACTGTTAAAGAGTTTATTTATGAGTCATTAATTAGACCGTTAGATGCATTCGGTCTGTCACTATTTAGATCAATTTGGCCACATCTCGTTTAGAAACACACACACACACACACACACACACACACAGATATATATATATATATATATATATATATATATATATATATATATATATATATATATATATAATATGATACACACAGACCGTGCATGGAACAAGAAACTCTTCTGAGAAAATTAAATCCACTATAGTCCGAATAAGTAACATCATGAAAAAGAAAAACTAGTGTTTATCATTTATCATTACTTATTCGGACTATAGTAGATTTAATTTTCCCAGAAGAGTTCCTTGTTCCATGCACGGTCTGTGTGTATCATGGAAAAACCTCAGGGAACCATTCTGAGTTCAATCCCATTATGAAACGGACATGTTGTGTGTCTTGAAAAGTGGACGCTCAATTTTGCCAGTTGAGTTTTAAGTTTTTGGTTTGGGCTAAAAATACAATAGTTACCCCTTTTTCTCTGATTATTCAACCCGACGTGAATGCAATGAGTCTTTTGCTTATATTGAGCTTCTGAATATAGTAGACTAGGTGTAGCTGTAAACCCTAGATCCTGTCCCAAAGCTGGATCCTCGTGTTTGTCATTTACCATTACTTATTCAGACTATAGTGGATTTAATTTTCACAGAGTTCCTTATTCCATGCACGGTCTGTGTGTATCATGAAAAACCTCAGGGGACCGTTCTGAGTTCAATCCCATATATATATATATATATATATATATATATATATATATAATATATATATATATATATATATATATATATATGCATCGGTAGTGTAGTGGTTCGCGTCGCTGACTACGAATCCATCAGCCCCGGGATCGAGACCCGGTGACCGCAGGCGACGCGCAGCAAACCCACCTGTTCTTCCTTCCATACAATAAAAATTGGTTGGTAGATAAATAGGTACCCTGGGTAGCCTAGTGGTTAAATGCTGGTCTGCTGATGGGGCGTGGTTCGGATTCTACGTTAAACTGTAGGTCTAATGTGGAGTGACAAGCTTGACCTTCGTCAGAATGAACAATTCGGGCGGAACCTAAACCAAGGTTAACCAAGGTGTGTGTGTATATATTATGAAGAGGAAGACCACAGTTAAAAAAACATCCTTTAGTTATCCAAACGTTTTGAAATCATCTGATTCCATCATCAGTGGAACATACCTCATTAAATTTGAATTCATGTGTTGTGCGAGTTTTGATGTGATGTTGTGATGTCATTTTTCATGAACATACTTCTACAGAAAACTATTGACATCTGTTTGAATTCTTTATTTGCTGATTTAGACATTATTTCAGGCCTTAATAAATCAAATAAAAGAACATTTTTAAAGTTCTCCGTCGAAGATAGTATACACTAGTTATGTTTAATAATGGTTTCTGAAAAAAAACTGATGGAGTGGCTATGGAGTCCCCTCTGGACCCCACTCTAGCTAATGCATTTGCTACCATGAAGTAAGCTCAATTCAAACCACTTTTTTGTAGACGCTACGTCGATAATACCTTTCTGTTGTTCCAGTCTCAAGAACATATTCCATTATTCCTAGATTATTTAAACTCTAAGCATACAAATATTACTTTTACTTCTGAGATAGAAAACTGGAACTCCCTTTTATTTCTTGATATTAATAATAATTAGAGAAACAATTCCTTTGAAACTTAAATTTACCAAAAACCTGCATTTACACAATTAACAACGAAATTTTCATAATTTATTCCAATTACGAGTAATTTTAAGAACAATTGGATTTCTTCCCTGACAAATAGAGCCGATCTACCATGTATGTTATTCTTATCACAACCTACACATAGAATTAGATTTCATTCGTAAACTAATTGCAAACATTGAATTCCCTGTAAAATTCACCGACTCAGTCATTGGATTAACATTAAATAAATTATTAATAACGAGGGAAGATATTCCACAGACTGTGAAAAAGGGCATTTATTTTTTTATTCTTTACATGGGAAATATGAGCTTCACAGTTAGAAATACCTTGCTAAAAATTCTTAGAGTTTTACCCAAAGATCTCGCATAAGGTTGGTTTTCATTCACAGGAAGCAATTAACAGTTTCTTTAAGTTCAAAGAGTCCATCCCTTACCATTTCAGATCTTGCATAGTATATCAATTTAAGTGTAACCACTGTATGGGGCTGTACATTGGAAAAACTACTAGACATATAAAAACCCGATTTCCGAGCCTCTTGGACTCTGTCGGTACAAAATTACCATATAGCAAACCACTCAATTCAAACATAGCTACGCAATCATAACCACAAAAGCAACCATCCAACTCTTCAGTCAGATTTTAGGTTCCTTGCAAGTAATAACAGTGATCTTGAACTTAAAATCATGGAGTTCTTTCTCTACATATACAGTATAAATTGAAACTTGGATGAATTATCTATTAGATTATTGTGATTTTGAACTTGAGGTAATCTTTTTATATTTCTTTAGTTTGTAAATTTTTTTTTTAAAGGTTACATTTTTATATTAACTTTTAATTATATTTCCTGTTCGACATTACTCTAATTTACATCTTTTCGCAGTTTTGTTAATCTTTTATTTGAATGTAATAAATTTTTCTAATATAAATTTAGTTCTCATTTTAACTTTTTAGCCACTGATGATGGAATCGGGTGATTTCGAAATGTTTGGATAAACAAAGGATGTTCTACTTATCTTTGGTGCTACTATTCACTCTAAAAATCTGGTTTCCATCACACAATACCATATATATATATATATATATATATATATATATATATATATATATATATATATATATACTGTGTATATATTCGTACAACCATTATAATTATTTAAATGGAATATCTAAAAACATTCTTGCTGTTATGTCCGGAGGTATGCATATGATTTAAAGCTAAACGTATTAAAAAAAATTTTTTATGGAAAAATGAAATTAATTAATTTTAATTAGATTTTATTACAACTTTTTCTAAACTTGCATTTTTTCATTTAGTAATTATTTTCACATTTATCTTTTCCTTTTATTTGCAGGTAAGAAAGTCGACTGACTCCTGCATTTGTTACTGGATCTGGGTAATGAAGATTATTTTCGCTCACAGGTAAAATGTAAAAGAAATTAAATGTATTCTTTTTTTTTTTACAACATTACTTCGTTTTTGGAAGTATAATGCGGGTTTTTTTGGGGGGTATCAGAGGTACGAAATTAATAGAATATTCTATTCTAGTTAATGTGGCTTTAGGCACTGTTTCGTTTATTTGGGAACGTTGATGTCAGACCAGTTTGTAATGTAATTTCGGAAAAAAGTTCGCCTAGGAACAAGATTTCTGAAAGACAGGAAATTACTACTCTGTATAATGACAATTACAAATTTGGTAACTGTTTTTTTTTTTTTTTTAGAAATTTTGTTGTTCTTAGGTGAACTTATTTTCGAGACTGCTTATACCTTTATCACACGAACCGACATAGTCTTGCGAGTCTTTTATCCGTAGTCAAACAAACACGTATAAAACCGTTGGATGTTTTCTATTTGAACGCAAATCCTCTTGTTACAATCGTACGTTTTACCGCATTATAAACAAAAGTATTAATAAGTATTTGGTCTCTGCTTCGGTGAAATTATTTTCTTTAGTTGTCACTAAAAAAATGGATTTCGATTTCGGAAATTATTATTTTTTTCGTTGGTTCAAGAAAATCGCGTCACAATTCGTACGAAGATAAATTAGTATCTATTATCTAAATTAGTATCTACGATTTGATCAGTGTAAAAAAAAGAAAACGTGTGTGAAACGGTGTAGAATCCGAAACAAAGACAATTTGGTGCATTTAATGCTACGCACCAGAAATGTGTGCGCAAATCTTTCTTCCTCTTTTCTCTCCGAGGGGAACTTGAGGAGTGATGCGCGTTGAACGTTACGTTACGCTCTCCCAAGAGGGTATCGTTCACAGTATCGTTTTCCTAAGCTTTTCGTTCACATTCATATATCTTCCTAAAGTATATTGAGATAACGAGGGGAAAGATATATATATAAAATTAGCTTTTCGCTTCCTAAACACAGTTTCGGAAAGGATGGTCGCTAAGAAACAATTTCTGAAGAGCAAGAAATAAAATAAAATAAAAAATAATTACAAATTGGTAATAATCTGTTTTTCTGTAGATATTTTTTTTACTTTTCGGTGACAACATTAAAGTAAAAAAAAAAGACTGTCATTACTAATTAGTAAATTTTTTTTTTTTTTACTTTTTAGAAAGTTTGTTTGTAGGTAAACATTTTTCCGAAACTGTAAAGGTATAAAGGTTAAGTCATATTTGTTCATTCGTGGCTGTTTTCTACAATGCTGCTGTTAAATTTTGGCTGTGGACTCGGTGCATGAGTTCAACTTGATTTGGCATTCAGTCCTCTCTCACCCTAATTTCTTCATATTTTAGACAAATATGAGCTGAGAGAGAGTTACAAGGAAAAGAAGTACCTCAAAAGGCCTTGCGGCCCATACCAAGGAGGTACCAATGGCAACGGGTGCCAAGGAAAATTTTCTACACCCTCAAATAGTGTGCAAGATTCGGTCTAACCTTTTCTTGAACAGATCCACGGAAGGACTGTTCACAACTTCTGAAGGTAGCCTGTTCCACGTGTCACAGATCTTATACGTAAAGTAATTCCCACACACACTAGTCCTAAACCGTTTCAAATCCAACTTCCAACCATTGTTGCGAGTTGGGTTATCATTTAAACTAAACATGCTCCTAAAATCGACATTGTTGAATCCGCGTAAGAACCTGAAAACTCGATCAGTTGACCGCGCAGCCTACGAGTTTCCAGCGAAAACAAATTCAGGGCGCGTAAGCGTCGATTGTAGCCCAGCTGCCTTACGGAAGGGATTAACTTTGTGGCCCTCGCCTGCACTCGCTCCAGCCTCTCAATATCTTTCCTGAAGGTGGGCGACCAGAACTGCACAGCATACTCCAGGTGCCGCCGAACCAGAGAATTGTACAGAGAGAGCACAATCTCCTTGTTCCGAAATCGAAATTGCCTCCTGATATAACCCAACAACTTCTGGGCTTTCTTTTCCACCTCTACGTACTGTTTGGTAAACTTAAGGTCGCTGCTAATTAGCACACCCAAGTCCTTTTCCAAATCAGTGACCTCGATATTACTCCCCAACATTGAGTAGTCCGACTTGGGATTGGCATAGCCAATGTGCATCACCTTGCACTTGCCCAAGTTAAACGGCATTTGCCATTTTTCGGACCACTCTCCTGTCCTATGTAGGTCCGCACGCAGTTCCTCGATCGCCTCGGGCGTCCCAACATTGGCCCCAAGCTTTGTGTCATCAGCGAATTTGGCGATCCGACTGACGATGCCACCGTCGATAACATTTATGTAAATGATAAACAACAGTGGCCCCAAAACGGAACCCTGAAGAACAATAGTGACCGAGGCCCAACCCGAATTAGCCCCTTTAATTACAACCCTCTGCCGCCTATTCTTCAGCCAGTTTTCAATCCACCTACCTACTTCTCCACCAATACCCAGCGCGCGAACTTTCGCCATTAGCCGGCGGTGAGGTACCCTATCAAAGGCTTTCTGAAAGTCGAGATAAAGTATATCAATCGCCCTACTCTTATCATACTCACTCAACATGACGTGGAAAGACTCGAGCAAGTTGGTGACACGACCTATGCCGTCTAAACCGATGTTGGGAGTCCCCAAACAGCTTGTACGAATCCAAATGGTCAACGATCCTATCCGCTATTATCCCCTCTAATAATTTACCTACAACTGAAGTGAGACTAATGGGACGATAGTTCCCTGGACTTTCGTAATCCCCTTCCTTAAAGATAGGGGTCACGTTGGCTTCCCTCCAGTCACCAGGCACCTGGCCCGTCTCCAACGATTTGTTGAAGACTGTAGCCAGGTGGGGAGCCACCTGGTCGCGCACCTCCCGCAACACTCTGGGGAGAAACTCGTCTGGCCCAGGACCCTTAAACGCGCTCAGTTTGTCTATTCTATCGGCAACGACTGTCGCGGTACATCGAACATTATCCAGAGAGAGAGAGAGAGAGAATGATGCTATTTTCTTAGTTTGGGTATAATGTGGTAAATAAAACGAAATAAAAAAAATCCCGTTTTCTGTTAACATAAATTGTTCATTTTTTGGAATGTTCATTTGTTGCTGTTGGTTTTTTACTATATTAATATTTGAATATAGGTTTTTCCATTTATGGTTCAAGTGAAATTCACAGATGATAAATTTTTCTTCTTAATTTCTATTTTTACACACACACACACACACACACACACACAGAGTGTATCATATATCTATTTCAGTTACTTTGTTATATTTATTTTTAAATTTCAGAAAAAGTAGATAAATTTATGTTTGAGAAATATAAAATGTGACGAAGAAGTATAACATTGAGTTTTTCCCACGAAAAACCGAGGGTTTTTCTTTCTTTTTCTCTTTCTTTGGGGTTTCTCTCAGACGAGTGAAAACATTTTTCTGTCTCGTCTTGTTCTCTTTGTCAAACTCGAGATGATCTCAAAGGAATAGAAAACGTCTGAATCATTTCTTACACGAAATATATACTCTGTGTATATATATATATATATATATATATATATATATATATATATATATATATACATATATATAGTTGAATAATGCTCGCTCTTTGTACATTTGTAATAGAAAATATTTGGTATTAATCACAATGTTGATTTGGTTGTAATATTTTTTATGTCTTTTAATAAAAGTGTTTGGTATGTAAGTAAAGGTTCCAATTGCCATAGTAAAAATTTAATGGCTTCATATTTTTTTTTGTAGAATAGTCGACTCATAAGTTAAAATATGTTATAAGTTAGTCGTAAGTTAAAATTCAACATGTGGTCGACTTAAAATTATATTTTAGTTTGAACATAAAAATATCTAAGGTGAAATTATTCGCGAAATGAGCCTTTCTTAAAGTGCGGTTCAGCGGGTCATTAATTGAGAGGTTTGAAGAGAAAGATTCGGTAACAAACGGCAAGAAGGTGTTGTTGACCCAAAATTCTCTGTGAAAAAGATGAGCCGTACGTGAAAATTACTTCTTGAGGAGCCATAAGAAAATCTAGCCAGACGTTAACGCGAGAGCTTCCAGAATCATGATGGGTGGATGTCCATTCTTCCATTATACAAAGACCTGGGAAGTGGTTTGAAAATGGTGGCTGTCAAAAAGCATTTTCTCCGTAAAAACCCGAAATTCAAGATTAATTCAACGAGCAACAGAAATAAGTTCTTTTGATTGATGAGTGTAAGTTTAGAATTTTTAGGTCGAAAAGAAGATAGTATGTCGGGAGAAGAGCTGGAAAGAAATCAGTCAATGACGAAGCATAGAGGTGGATCCATTTGAATTTCGCGGTTACATCTCGACCGCAAGAGTGAGAGATTTGGTGCGAATCGATGGTAACATGGACGCAGCAAAGTACAATAATATCGCGCGCTTTTCGTTCTGGAACACGACTGACGGGAGATGGGTTCATTTTCCAGCATATTATTGATCCTAAACATATGGCCAATGCAATCGAACTTTACACGCAACGCCAAAAAAAGGAAAGTATAGTAGTGGACGTGATAGAGTGACCTCGGCAAAGTCTCGACGTCAACGTTATTGATTCGATAAATAATTGTATGGACCAAGAAACGGATCAAAAGCAACCAACATCTACGGGCGAAGTTTGGAATTTACTCCTTGACGTTTCAAATAATATTTTATTGTATTTGTAAAGCAAATAAGAAAATTGCAATAAAAGTACCCAAAGGAAAGCATTCAAACGGTATTGAAAGGAAAAGGAGGTCACCAAATGTTAAATAATATATGGCCATAGTTTGAAATTTTGTTTGTGAATTCATGTGAGGTGTATTTATTTAATTTCAATCTGTTCTTTAGTCCAGTAATAAAATAAGTACAGTCCAATTTCAGTTATTTATTTTATGTTAAAATCATGTTAAAATTAATGTAAGAACAAAAATTGTAAAATTCTGTTTATTTTATCAATAAAGGTTATTGACTCCAGAAATTTTAAAAAGAAAACCTTTGACCTTCACCAAAAGACAAAAAAAAAAAGGACTACAGATTTTGCACACTAATGTACGAGTATATAAATTGTGTGTGTGTGGCTATTGTATAAAATTGCGACAGTCTTTTAAAATACACACCGAACTCATCGCAACATGAACGTGCGTGTCGCGACCATAGTTTCAGACTTATTTTAATAGAGATATTTAAATACCTTGAAACGAGATATAATGAATTTTAGGTTGCGTTACGTTACGCTAGGTTAGGTTTTGTTACATTGGTTAAAGTCAGTTAAGTTAAATGTTCCCATCCACAATTGAAAATATGAAAATGTGGTGCTTTCGTAAAGTAGACAAACGTGTGTTTGTATGTGTTTATTCGTTAGATCCACCTTGTATAAATAATACTTTTATCGTTATCGTAAAATAATTGTTTTTTCGATATATGCTGTTTATATTGGTAAATTGGTTGAATATTGGCTTGTTGCGACTGTTCTAAAATGGGAAAACGAGTACAAACAGATATACGAGATAAGCAAACAAAGAAACGTTCGTTAGATGATCTCTGACGCGGTGGAAGTGCGGGGATACCTTCATCGATTATTTAAACCCCTTTATTGGATGTGTTAATATGGTAAATTACATCAATCAACGATTTCACGCAAGAGTTTATTTTATAAGGGTTGTTTTAATTAAACTTTGGCTTATCACTCGTTTTACTTTTTTAGAGAGCTTTTTCCAGTTTCAGGGTCGAAAACTCGCTCTATTACTTTGTGTGTATATGTACATATAGAAAATGATGCAAACCTACAGGGAAAAATGAAAAGAAATTCAAAGACTTTTCGTTTATTTAGCAATACACCTCGTCAGGAAATGAAAGGAAATTGCAAGAAGCCGAATATACAGGGTGCGGCATAAGTCGGTTTACCGAGAATAATGGAATCACCTTGTGAAGAGTAATATTTATCATTTACTACAGAAATTATTCAGTGTCCTCCATCATGTTCAATACATACTTTGCATCTTTGAACCACTGAACAACAAATAGGGCAGCACAGTCTCGAACTCTTGGCGTATCAAAGTCTTCGTGTGATCGAAGTCCCGAGGTTTCTGGCCGTAAAGTCTATCTTTGATTATACCCCACATTGAATAATCACATCACAGTGATACTACAGTGATATCACATCACAGTTTAATACCAATATTCACAACATTGCATAACTGAATTTAAAAATTCATGACAATTAACTTTTAATGCTCTGAAAAACAAAAAAAATAAGGTTTTATGGAAGGTTGGTGGTCACAATAAAAATGAACATATAGGTAATTACTAGTAGGCTTGTGAGAAACCAAATTTAAATTGATTTGCGTGTCTCCGAATTTTTTATCAAAAAATAATAAGCATTTGTTATTTTCCTTTTCAACAGTAAATTTTATTGATGAAACTAAATTACCGAACTTATCATGGCATTCATCAACATCCAAATTAATTATCAGGCCAAAGACGTAAGACATCATCTATATACCGGTACCAAATAATGTTGAAGTTTACAATAAAGGGCAAAATTCTACTTTCAAAACATTTCATATATAAATTAGCAAACACAAGTGAGAGCGGATTCCCCATTGCCAAGGTTTTGTTTTGCTAATCTCTTATAACTGTTTTATTTATATATATATATATATATATATATATATATATATATATATATATATATATATATTAATAATTAATCAGTGAGTCAAGGCTAAAGACATTTTTAGTTACAGTTTAAATGGAAGTAAGATGAAGAGTTTAAAGTTTTTGACATAGAGCGTCATTCCGCCGCCCATACGCAAACGGGGGAATCACTGTACTGACGAGGTTTCCATACGTAGTTTATCACCACTGAAAGCAACAATGTTTTGAGTATCGCAGTTCAAAGAATATCCAAATCCGTATTCGTTTTCGTATTCTTCAGAGCACCATGCGCCCAAAATTTGTTTCTTCCCCGAGGCAGCGCAAATTGACACGTATCAATCACAGTTATATTCGTACTATCCCACGCCTTCTCTACACAAACCGAACCAAAAACCACAAATATTTGCCATCACAAGCCTTCCGTATAAAGGCCTGTGTTTTTACTTGTTCTTATTTTGTTTATTGTATCAGAGTTATCAGAGTTTACTCCTTCAGTAAACTCCCCATTCCAAGATCCTTGTTTTGCAATTTACGTTGTTGTTGTTTAATTTAAACTCAATTAGTGTAGTTTATCCTAATTAGAGGTAATAATTGTCTTGTGTGTGTGTGTGATATATATATATATATTATATATATATATATATATATATATATATATATATATATATATATGATAAATGCTACATTGGGAACGGATCTGTGCGAGACATTTCGGACGGAATTTACGTCTCGAAGAACGATAGTTTTTATTCCTTTATCGCTTTTATCGTAAAGAAATTCGTAAATAATTAAAATTATCGAATAAGAAAATGTCGTCAATGTAAAAATAACCATTATTTGGGAGTGCTTTCGTAGAAAAGTGGTGTATTGCTTTTTAACCCTTTCAGGACGACTGATACAAATTGGTAACGTTTCAAATACAGGCATTCATAACTTATCCTACAAAAACTTCCGGTCTTAAAGGGTTAACCGTAAAAAGTCAGCGTGGCTTATTACGATAAAAGTAAATGTTTTTCTGGAAATGATTTTTGTTATTGTACGCGAGCTAATTTTTATTATTGTTCAGTAACATTGAATTGTTTAATTCAACTTATAAATGTAATTTTCACTACGGAGTTACGTAGATCCAACACTAGTCTCTATATGTGCGGTCCCACACTGGCTTTCTTGGGTTAAGTAAAAATTCGTTATAAATATCGGGACGTTCATTTTCAACGGTAATTATTTCTTACTTCTAATAATAATAGGTCAGGTGAACGTTGTTTATAGAATATAGAATAGAATATAGAATATAGAATTTATCCGGATTTTGCGTTGGTTTCCCATATTTTCGGAAAATTTGGGTACAGACTCCGTTTATCTGAAGTGGCGCAGTCCTCTAAATCTTCTCGCGTCTCCCATGTTTTGCAGTCATGCATATTCATGATTGCATTCATGCAAAACAATGGAACAGTAACGCACGAACAAAGACCGAAAAGAATGCAAATTGGAAGGGAAGAACGCAGCAAGAAATTTCTTTTATAAAATATTAAAAGAAGCGTCGAAATTACTTCAAAAGATAGATAAAAATGTTGTGATTAGTTTTGACACACTTGGAAACACACCATTTTTAAGAGGGTGAGAGAGAGAATGTGTGTGCGTGCGTGTGTGTGTGCGCGTGCGCGCGCGCGCTTTTTCATTTTGTCATTTATGAGATTACTGTCAAATAAAGCGGTAAATAGTTGCTTTGGCATCACATTTGCGCGTCAAAACATTCCAGAAATGATATCTCAATACCTTTGACGATATACACAAACACTTTAGATTCTGATCTAACTCATTTTTCCGTCTTTTCTTTGGTGCTTCAAAAGATGCAAAATGAACCATATCATCGGAGATAAGGGCAAATCAACCCTTTCGAGAGGAAAGATCACCTCGAAGGAAGATATTTCACTGGTTTCTCTTGGTCATACTTTTATGAACGTGAAATTCGGTCAAGGACATAATTTACTCATTACCGAATCAGACTCGATCTGCAGTTACCAACATTGTTCAGAATATCACTGCAAACGTGTTAGAGAAAGACGGAGAACATATTTCGTTTCACGCAAGTTCGTGTAGTGGGAGGAGCGATGTACTCGCTCAGTTATCCGTGGTTAAGGGGTGGTCCATGATCACGGATAACCCGATTGCACGGTTAAATCAGTATACCCCGCCCGTGGGTGGGTGGCGCAACCACTGCTGCCCACTATCACTGACTGGCCTCCCACCTGGCACGCCACCACACACAGTATTATTCTATTACGGTATAATATACAATTAAGTAGTTTGTACGCACC
>JAJOZX010000121.1:967500-975000 GCA_023014485.1 Bathynomus jamesi | reverse complement strand
ATTCTTGACATGGAAACTTTTGGGTTGCTATTCTTAACATGGAGAATTTCGTAAAAACCTGTGAAGCAATTGGTCTCTTTGTCATATTACCCTGACTGTTAGTACCTAGGGTAAATCATGGGATCACCTAAAGAGCAGGGCCCCCAGCCTTCTTTAATTAGCCTCATAAGGCTAACTAACGAAAATATCACGACTTAACCTAACCAATCGTTAGGTCAACTGTACGCCCTTGAAGATTGGTTAGGTTAAGTCGTGATATTTTCGTTAGTTAGCCTTATAAGGCTAACTAACGAAGGCTGGGGGCCCTGATCTTCAGGTGATCCAAATCATGCAATCACCATCGCTATTCTTAACTTGTTGAATTTTGGGTTTGCTATTCTTAACATGTTTAATTTTGGGTTCGCCATTCTTAACATGAGGTAAATGGGTTCGCTATTCTTAACGTGATCCATATATATTATATATAATATATATATATATATATATATATATATATATATATATATATATATATATATATATATATATAGAAGTACCATAATTAATTCGTATAAAGTTGATCGTATTTGCTTGATGGACGAACAATGTCAGCCTTTAAAGATAGAGTGAAGCATTTGTTGTAGTGTCACGATTTCCTTGAACAAAATTTATGTTTTACAGCAGTTTCATTTTTTTTTTGGTTTAAACATTAAATTTAATTTTGTCAATAACGATACCCGTAAATTATTTTGTGTCAACTCGAAAAAGTGTCCCTGAAAACTGATCATATGAAAGTATTTTTAAAGAAATAATTTAATTTTTTTTTTTTTTTGTAAATTAATGAATTTTTTTTTTTTAATTTGTATTTCACGAAATAAATATAAAATCTTTTCTTCGTCTGAAAGTTGTGAATTTTCTTTGTCTCTCTTCTTACATCAGATGTCGGTTGGCACTTGAATCAAGTCTCTAGCATTCTCCGTCATTCCGTGTATGTGTATGTATACAGTTTTCTACACGCGTCATTGGTACGTTCATGTACGTGCAAGGCGTACATAAGGTGCTGACACCATTATTTAAACGCTATATTTTAGAAAACTCAAATAATATACCATTATTTTTATGTATATTTTTAAAGTCAAACGCTGAAATGTTAACATTAATGAAATTAACATGGTTAATAAATTGAGCTAAATTAGAGAAATTAAGGTAGACAAAAAATTTACGTTTTATTATATATATATATATATATATATATATATATATATATATGTGTGTGTGTGTGTGTGTGTGTGTGTGTGTGTGTGTGTGTGTGTGATATTACATGTATAAATGAAACCTTCGGAGTTTCTGACAAAAAGAGTTTCGATTGTATGCGTTTGAATGGCACAAAATACCTGTGGAAGAAAAACTCCGCCTTTACAATACTTGTGCATAAAAAAAAGAGCAAGTGTAAATTAGCCCATTTTTGAGAGTTGTCTGAATTTTATCTTCGTTTTGGGCATGGGATCAAGAGGAAATTCGGGTCACGTGCAGGTTTCAGGTTTCTCTGTCGCTAGACGAAATGAAGAGGGTGCGAGAGGACAAAACGATGTTGGCATGATTTCTTCTCTGGAGAGAAAGAGGTTGTGTGTGTGTGTGTGTGTGTGTGTGTGGTTTGGTGTCCAATTTTGTGAACTCCCCGCCCCCCCAGTTCGAAAGCATAAAGAAAAGTGTTATTTTAAAGCTACTGTTTTTTATGAATTAATGTTTTTTGTAAAATTTTTCCACTAATTTTATTTTAAAAGTTTTTAGATCGTGAAGCGGTATTTTATACGAGAAACGTAATATTAGGCATCGACTATAACTTTATTACTAACCCGTGTCACCCCCTTTAACCCTAAGGAGTAATAGCAATGCAGACCAACGAACCAAGTAATTTCGTACCATGACGCGGCTAAACTGCGTAGATCTGAGATGTTCCAAACAGTTTATCGGAATTTGAGCGAATTTTTCAACTACCAAAAAATCGAAAAAGACTCGCTTTTGTAATTTGCATTCGCTTAAATATTTTTTTACAGACTTTAATATTAATTTTTAAACTTTGTTAAAATTATTTACGAAGTCTCTAATAAAATGAGCGTTGAGTGGTTTTGTAAATTAATATGTTTTTTCTTTTTATTAACTTTGAATAACTTTTAGAGATTGAGGTTAACCGATAAACAACACATCCTTCCTTGTCGTCGTTATACCAAAATTAATGATAATGATGAAGTATTTAAAACCTCCCTTTCAGATACGGTTTGTTTTTGATTTTATAACTTCAGAAATTATCAAGTTATTTTGTGTGTGTGGGGGGGGGGGGATTTTTCAAAGTCACCTTCACTGTAGAGTATACGAAGTTCCTCCTTTTATAGAGGGTTACACTTTTTTTTTTCAAAAGAAATTATTGAGAATAATTCTTTTTGTAAAATTTTATCTTAGTTGTAATATGAAAGTTGTTTTTGCGAGATTTTAAATAGGTCTGTAAAATTTTTATTGGATTTCTTGCGTATCACACGATCTCGTTACCTTTGTCCAATTACGGTTTATGTGTGTGCAACCAAGTGTCAAGTAAGGAGGTTTTTATTTGTTTTTGTATCTCGGAAAGTTCCACTACACACACACACACACACACGGAAGGTTCCACTACACACACACACACACACACGGAAGGTTCCACTACACACACACACGGAAAGTTCCACTACACACACACACACACACACGGAAAGTTCCACTACACACACACACACACACACACACACATATATATATATATATATATGATGAAAATAACCACGAAGGAAAAAGAAGAGATGGAATGGTGCTGAAGCCCTGTTTTATATATATATATATAATAATTATATATATATATATATATATAATATATATATATATATATATACACCTCAGTGGTGTAGTGGTTAGCGTCGCTGACTACGAATACATCGGCCCCGGGATTGAGACCCGGTGACGGCAGCCGGTGTGCAGCAAAACTCAACTGTTCATCCTTCCACACAATAAAAAGAAAGTGGTTGGTAGATAAATGGGTACCCTGGGTGGCCTAGTGGTTAAGACGCTGGGATGCTGGTGGGGCGTAGTTCGGATTCCACGTTAAACTGTAGGTCTAAGGTGGAGTGAAAAGCTTGACCTTCGTCAAAATGAACAATTTGGGCGGAAGCTAACCGAAGGTTAAGGGTTAAACCAAAGACACACACACACACATATATATATATATATATATTATATATATATATATATAATATATATATATATATATATTAATATATATATTTTTTTTTGCATGATTGAAATTCTCATAATAACAAAATAGACATTTAGTAAGTATTAAAATCGTCTATTAAACTGTTTGAGGAGATAAAATTTATAGAAGAGAGAACCCGTTCGGAAGGACGTATATAATTAGTTTTAATCCGAGATTAGGCGGATAATCTGCTAATCTCATGATTAACGTTCATTTTGATGGCAGAGGAAGACTCTCAAGTTCGACGTTCAGTTAATAAATAATTATTAAGAATCAGGAATTACAATAAGTAATTAGCACAATTCCAAATAATGTAAAGATTCATTCACTGCATAGGATAGGATTATGATATATATATATATATATATATATATATATATATATATATATATATATATATATATATATATATATGCCAATTGTTATTTACAGATAGCAAGGTAGATAGGAAGATTGTTTTCCTTTTAGATGCAGTATTTAAAGTGGTATCATCACATTCAACGTCACTCGCATTTCATTGCGTTCTCAAAAGTGAGAATTTTACAAAGGAGGTAATTCTCAAGTCGATCTATTCTCATTTCAAGACATTTCCATTCTTATCAACGGTTTTCCCGCTTTGGTCCACGTTAGGTTAGGTCTGGTCAAGTTCAATTAGGTTAGGAAATATTAGCCCATTTTCATTTCGTGCCTTTACCGTGAATGCGAATGAAGAAACGATATTTCCTCAGATGAAAAAACTTCTTCTCAGATGTTGGTTTTTCACTTTGTGCATTCTCACTTTTGGAGTTCCGGGAATGGGAATGATACTGAGTGGAAATTTACGTTAAAACGGAACAAATTTATTTATTAGTTTTTACCTTTTCGTTTTTCATTAAAGTTCCTTTGACATTCACTTAAAGGTACTCTTTTCATTAATTCTGAAGTTTCACTTCTTAGTAATTGACTAAAATTGAAGAGTAACGGAGTTTTGAGTGAAATGTGGCAGACTGTTCTTGGTGAACGCTGTACGTCGATCGAAGAGCTTGTATAGCTTTTGGATCGAACAGAGATGCCAATGTCTGGCAAAAAAAGCGAGTACTTTTTAGTTGTAGTTCTAAATAAATAAAAAAAATACTTAATAATGATGATAATGGAGGCATACGAGGCTTACAGTTATATAGTGGGAGTTAACGTACAGTTACAGTATCTTGTACATAACATAGTGGAGTAAGGACAAAGATTATTTTGAAGGAAGTTCTCTGGTGTTGTGTGGTTGGGTCTTTCTGCTTTTATTTGTAGAGCAGGCGTGAGAAAAATAAGTTTACCGAAGGGGGATTTTACAGCCTATATTAATCGCAATGATAAAAATACTCTAAAAAACGTTCATTGTGAATTACTCATGAAGTGTTATGATAAATTTGCGTGTGGTTCAGTGAAGCTTTAAAATTGAATGAACCAGGCCTAATCTATCGACCCGTTCAACTGTATGCTACCTACCACACTCTTTTGTTCGCAGTATCACTGTATAGAGGTAGTCTTCCCAAAATACTTAGAGGATTTGACGCTTTGGGTTATTTCAAAAATTTGAATTTGAACGAAGTCCAATTTTATTTTGCCAAATGAGGTATCCTCGTTCCAGTTCCCATTTATAGCTATTATTTATTCATTTATTTCTGAATTTTACTGAAAACCTCTCCAATTCTGTAATGCTATAATCGAGGTCTGCCGTGCTTTATATATAAAGTTTTCACATACTTTCTAGTATTGTAAATCATGCATGTAGTCTTTTTTCATTATTTAATATTCAATAAGTTGCGTATAGGCAATTCTGGTTAAAAATATATAGCAGCGCACACACATAAGTGTATAGAATTCACACTGCTGTATGGTATTTGTAAAACGCTTGCTAGAAAATCTATTTCTGAAAACTATGATAATTTTAGTAGTAGCAAATTTGCAATCAGGTTTTTTTTTAACATATGCATTAAAATCGTAAATTTGTAGCACTTCCTTTTTGTTCGATAATTAATAAGTCATTGATGCGTAAAGTCACGTTATAAAAATAAGATTGGTTCAATAATGAAGGGTTTTATAAGAAAGGAGACATTGGCATTGATAGTCAAGATACGTTCGTGTGTATCTCCTCCTCAAATTCTTTGGAAATATTTTACGAAAAGATTATAGGCCATTAGTCGACATTCAGAACATTCTCATCTTAAATGATGCCTTTGATATATATATATATATATATATATATATTATATATATAATATATATATATTATATATATATATATAGGGTGGCGCAAAAGTCAGGACACATAGGAACTATGTTTTTCAATGCAAATATATGTGTATTTGCATTAAAAAAGCATAGTTCCTACATGTCCTGAGTTTTGCGCCACTCTCCCTGTATACACACAGTATATATTCTTTAGTACCATTAAATATTGTGTTACTCCCTTACACTCGACTGAACCAGAACTCTACTGAGAGTAATGGAAATGAAGATAATGGTTTCTTTGCTCTATCTTTTTGAAGGAATTTCTGAAGCTGTATGCACAGTATATAGGAATAGCTGTTACAAGAAAAGAAATTTACGTCTCTTTTTACTCGAGTTTATACAAAATTTCACTTGTACATTTGAAAAATATTTTCATTAGCAGGCTTCGTTCACACACACACACACACACACACACACACACACACGCACACACACGCACACACGCAGATATATATATATATGTAATATACTTGTATGTGTGAGAAATAAATTTATTAAGGTAAGATTTATTTCTGTATAAACCTTTTGTGGTATAGTCCTTCCGGATGGATTTGGGTGTTCCTGGGAGACACAGATTATATGTAATTATTTTATAGCTCAATGGAAGCCAATTCACGAGAGAAATTCGTCAATATACGACTCCATTTCGTACGATTTTCTATCCCCTAATAGGTATAATGTGTAGCTGGTCCATTCATTACTATCCTTTATATTATTTAAATATCAGATATGCAAATGATGGCGTATACTTATATATGAATCAATACGTAAATAAACTTAATTTGTAAACTGAAAACGGAATAAAATTTAAATAAAACTACACCTCAATGCGGGGTAACATCCTAAAAACTCATATTGCCTCGCCTTTTCTTTATTCTCTTTCGTGTACTTACGATTTTGATATTTTTTTCAGTGTATTTCTTTCTAATTTTTAAAATCTCTTTTTACATTGTGTAAAAGGGAATGCGATTCCATATCTCGCCTATTTTATTTCTATATAGACATTGGTACGCATATAGTTTTCTAGCCCGTATTATATATAATATATATATATATATATATATATATATATATATCTAATAATATATATATATATATATATATATAAACGCTTTAGTGGTGTTGTGGTTAGTGTCAATGACTACGAATCCATCGGCCCCGCGATCGAGACCCGGTGACGGTAGCCGGCGCGCAGCAAAACCCAGCTGTTCATCCTTCCACACAGTAAAGAAAGTGGTTGGTAGATAAATGGGTACCCTGGGTGACCTAGTGGTTAAGACGCTGGGCTGCTGGTAGGGCGTGGTTTGGATTCCACGTTAAGTTGTAGGTCTAAGGTGCAGTGAAAAGCTTGACCTTCGTCAGAATGAACAATTCGGGCAGAAGCTAACCAAAGATTACCAAAGGTATATATATATATATATTTATATATATATATATACAAATAAATAATATGGTGTCCGATAAGTTCGGAAAATTTATTTTAAATTAAATTTACCAAAGTAATATATTAGAACGAAAACAAATGTTCAAATTGATGTCTTGTTTTGGAACCTTTGTTTTGTTGCAGGTAGAATAACACGCACTGGCTAATATGGAAGCGAGTTACACTCTTGATGAAAAGGCGGAGGCCTTTTCATCATGTGTATGTGTGTGTGTGTATGAAATTATAATGCTATGATGAAGTAAAATATTGTCAGTATGATTCGTTCGTGTTCATATTTTGGCATACATATACACTAACAGAAATTAAAGCATTTATGATTTATTTAATAAGTTTCACTGAGGTATAGTCTGTTCTTTTAATACTTCTCATTTAGTCCATTTAGTGATGAAGTAACGAACTTAATTTGATAAGTATTCTTAGGCTCAAATGGTGTCTGGTGGTATTCATGTATTCGGGAGGAGTATAATTAATTCTTTACTTTCAGTCTTTTCGAGTAATTCATAAAAATAGTCTTTGTTATGCAGACTAATTT
>JAJOZX010000121.1:940000-962500 GCA_023014485.1 Bathynomus jamesi | reverse complement strand
TTATGGAGTACGTTTCTCATGTGTGGGGTGGCTGAACCCATACATCTCTGCTTGACCGGGTGGAATTGAAGACTTCTTGTCTCATCAATTACTCGCTTCTTACTGACTGTCTTCTATCTCTCTCTCTCTTGTTGCCATATTCTCTCTCTTTTTACTATCATTATTATAACGGACACTGTTCTTTTGAACTCCTCCTTTAACCCCTTAACGACGAAATTTTTCGTAGGGTTAAGTTATAAGTGCGTGTTTTGGGAACGGTACATATTTGACCCAGTCGTCTACAAGACACATTCTCATCCCTTTTCCGTTAAATTCTCTAACGCAGGAGTTAATCGGTATTCTCAATCTTTCATCTACTCAACGGGTCCGTCAACGCTGGAACAACCTTCCTCAGTCCATCTTTCCCCCCGTCTATCTGCTCAGGCATCTCGAAAACTCTGGACCGTGGTTTTCTCTCTCTTCTTCGTCTCTCTCTCCTTCATTTTGCCGACATAGCCTTTGGCCTTTCCTGCATAAAAAAGAAATAGAGTTGAAAAAAATCTTCCTTCCAGTTTATTCTCTGTCGTATAAACATCGTAAATATATTAGAAAAGTATATTTAAAAAAACGGGTGTTTATACGTTGCCGCAACGAGCCCCCTTGATTGCCGACACTTTTTATACCAAGACACCATAAATAACTAGTGAAATCGGAACTAAAATAGCGTCTGGAAAACAGGGGACAGCGCCCCCTTTAATCTCAGTGATAAATGAGTTGGGTGCGAAGCGTCAAGGCTTTACTGGATTAATTATTACAGTTGCTTTGCTCGTCATTAAAGGGAATAGCCCCTCTTAATGACCAGTCGAGAATCGGCCTCAGATGAATTGCATCTTTAATGTCGTCCGGTCGATAACTTAATTAAAAACTCAAAAACAAATGCTTGGTAATGAATACAAACCTTTCTTACGTTTTTTCTCACTTTAATTAACGAATGGAAGGAAAAAACGTTTTAAGTTAAACGCAGATTCCGTATAATTCACATCGGAAAATCAATGACGAAGGCAAAACTTGGAATTTCGTGCGTTGTTCAAATGTAGTGCCAGTTTATATACAGGGTGTCCCATAAGTCCGGTTTTATAGGAAAATTTATTTTAAATTAAATTTACAAAAGTAATAAATTAGAACTAAAACAAATGCTCATTTTGATGTCTTGTTTTGGGACCTTTTTTTTTTTTTTTTGCGGGTAGAATAACGCAATGGCTAATATGGAAGTGAGTTACACTCGTGAGGAAAAGGCCTCCGAGGCCTTTTCCTCTCGAGTGTTATTCTACCTGCAACAAAGAGAAAAGATCTCAAAACAAGACCAATTTGAACATTTGTTTTAGTTCTAATGTATTGCTTTTGTAAATTTAATTTAAAATAAATTTTCCTACGAGACCGACTTATGGGACACCCTGTATATATATATATATATATATATATATATGTATGTATGTATGTATGTATGTGTGTGTGTGTGTGCAGAGAGAGATAGGAAGGGGCAGGACCACGAGCCTGACATCCGTGCATTGAGGGCTTGACGCACGAAATACTTACCTGGTTACAGATATATGGAAAAAGATTTCCCCTCTTCCCTCGATAACAATGATCTCTTATGAAGCCTAACTTCGTTTCTGATAACATGTAAGGGAAGTACCATTCGTACCTCATTTGCTCCTCATCTATTAAGAAAACGCAGCAAAACTTAACTCTTTCATTCTCTTGCAAATGTGAAAGTCCATCCCATAAAGCGATCGAGAAACTGTCTGTTTGCCAATATTAACTTGCACCATAAATCTCCTTTACTGAAGTGTTTGAAGAGTATGAATTACGGCTGAAGTTTATGATCAATTTAGGTGAAAAGGTAAAAGGAGTTTCATAAGTGGGACAAATGGCTCAAATCCAAGGTTCATTCCACATTCACATCGAAATGTTTGTCTCCCACTTTTTATGCTGAACTTGTCAATATGCAGTACAAATTTTCAATGGGCAGTTGTGTATATATATATGGGCATTTCACACACACACACACACACACACACACCTTGGTTTAACTTTGATTTTGCTTCCGCCAGAATTGTTCATTCTGACGAAGGTCGAGCTTGTCACTCCACCTTAGACCTACAGTTTAACGTGGAATCGGAACCACGACTAGGGTTGCCAGATTTTTCAAATGCCCGTGCGGGACAAAAGTTTTTCTGAGGTTTTTTTTTAAGACCAAATTTTTTTTCAAATTGAAAACTATATTTCTTCAACGGTTACAACAAACAAAATTAGAAAAAAATTATTAAAATAATGTTTAACAATTAAACCGTGAATAATATTGAAATTTACACCTGAACGATTTCTTATGAAAAGTAGACATACCTACAGATTTTATTTGAATTACACAATCTCAAGTTGTATGGTCAAGCAATCGCGGGATTCACACTAATTCAAATCTTACAATATAACTACAGCCGAAAAACTGCCAAATCGTGGCCAAACACATTTTATAAGCGTTATGTAATTTCTAGGATGTTCTAGAACATTCAACATTACAGAATTGTACAGGATCCTACATAATTCAAGAAAATTCTAAATCAACTCATCCCGAAAAAAATTGCTTAAAAAATATTTTTTGCGGGACATTTTGAATACAAAGCGGGACGCTGGATTTTTGGATCAAATGCGGGACTGTCCCGCAGAATGCGGGGCGTCTGGCAACCCTAACCACGACCCACCAGCAGCCCAGCGTCTTAACCATTAGGCTACCCAGGGTACCCATTTATCTACCAACCAATTTCTTTATTATATGGAAGGATGAACAGCTGGGTTTTGCTGCGCGCCGCTTGCCGTCACCGGGTCTCGATCCCGTGGCCGATGGATTCGTAGTCAGCGACGTTAACCACTATACCACCAAGGTGTGCACACACACACACACATGCACACACACATATATATATATATAAAACGGGTGACCAGAGAACTTCTGCAAACATTTTTGAAAAGTAAACCATTGGGTAAACTGGAATGAAAGTTTAATTAAACATGTTCATTCACACCACTTTGCAGGCATTATGTTGCCTGTCAATATAGAATGTAATGAACTCTTGTATAACCCTTTTGTCTTTTGTTCCGGTTTTGCATTCTGAAAGCGTTGAATATACAGAGAGTTGACAAAAATAAATAGACACTTTCAACTTTTTTTTTTTTTTTAAATTTTTAAATTGAAAATAAAAGTAAATAACTAATAACTGATTTATCTAGTCGGTATATTTAGAATCGTGTTGCTTTCCTCTTTACATTTATGTAACATTTATGTAAAGCTGACACACGCTCTGGCTTTCCATTGATAAGCTTTGCCATTTGTTCTTGAGGACAATCATCGTGGTGTCTATTTACTTTTGTTAACCCTCTCTCGATATGGAAATTCTGTGGCACTTGCGGAAGATGTCCCATGACGCTGTATTTAGTGGGGGGAATTTTTAAGAATGAACAGAAAATTTTAAACGCCTGGCGAGGATACAGTAAGACACGACGAACAAATCGACTTTGAACCGCTAAAACGTGGGAAAACTAACGAAGTTGAACAGTTATAACAAAACATTGACTGCAGAGTGACGTGAACACGCTCAAACGTGCGCAACATCACTCGTGTTTGTCTCTAATTTTTATTCAAATTCAACCGAGTGTTATTCTTTTTTAAAACAGTCTGAGGTAATTTTCCGGTCCCCTTCCCTTCGTGTAATATATATATATATATATATATATATATGGTCACAGCATTCTATTTTACAATCGCGGGAATCTTTTAATAAACATAAATGCAATAAAGTGAACCGAGAAACGCGTTCCATCGGGCAACGCCGCCGCAGATTCTGAAATAAAGATTAAAAAAAACAAGAAAAAAAGAAAAAGATATCATTTGTATCGCATTTTTTTTTCATGTAAAATTTCATTTCCGCTGTTTCGGTCTTTATATCGCAATATTTTTATTTTTTTTTTTATTTTTTTTTTTTAAAGTTTGCCAGCCGACCTTATCCACGAGGCTGTCTTTCGTCTTCAATCTCTATTTTTTTCCCCCCCATTCCCACTCTGTGCTCCCACCCACCTCGCTGTATACTTATATTCCTCATTTTTTGAAATAGGAAAACTTAAATAGATTTTTGACTTCGTAATGTCCTGCAAATCGAAGGCGATTTATATATATAAAGGCGCATTTTATATATATATATATATATTATATATATATATATAATATATATATATATATATAATATGTGTGTGTGTGTGTGTAATCGTCTTCCATTTTTGGGGTATTATGATATCACAAAAGCTGGAAATCGAGGCTCCGAATAATCCTGTGGTCGTTGTGCTGTTTTTAGTGTGTTTCAAAGTTTTATCGGAATGTTCCAAATGGTTTGGTTTGAGTAAACGGGTATTGTGTTTTGTTGTTTTGTTTTGTGTTGTGTGAAACGACAGCCGCTTCGTCGAGCGATAGAGTTAGGCGTGTTGAATCGTGTGTAATTCATGAAATGAATTATTTGGCTTGAAAAAATAAAATAGAATCGAACGGTTTTAGGAAGATGAGGGACATAATATATAGTGTATACATATGTATAGACGAAGTGTATATATATATATATATATATATATATATATATATATATATATATATAATTTATGACACATATGTTAATAGATTAAGTGATAGGTGGCAGAAAGGTTTCACAATTTTTTCACAAAGCACCGCTTCTCATACACCCGTTCAGGTACGAGCAGCTCGTTATATTATTGCAAAGTACTTAGAGTCAATGCACCAACGGATTTTCCGTACGTGTTTTATCATGATTGGACGCAACAATACTTTAATAATGTTATCAAAATCCATTAAACAGTCAAATTCATAATCATTCCCTTGCTTCAGATATTTCACGTAGGAAAAGGAAAGCTCCAATCCCTGGAGCATTCTCAAGCTTTACTCTATAGTTTGAGAATGCTTAAAGGAAAGAAAATCAACTAGAACTAATGAGGATGAAATGAATTAGAATGTCACGCGCGCAAGTATGAGTTGAAGTGGAAGAAACTAAAAATCTTTTAAGTGTACAGTAGATGACGAAACGCGCATTGTTAAAAAAAAAAAAAAAAATGAATAGATGGAATGGGGAGTGACGTTAGAGTATAAACAGTCCAAGAACGAATCTGATAAAAATGGTAAGGTTGAGCATAAGAACAAAACCATTCATTCCCTTCGCTTTTATTTTGAAATAGCGGTAAAATTACCGTTGTACGGCTGTTTCCCGTTCGCTTTAATGAAGTACTGTTACATATAGCGAGCACTTATTGGAATTCATCTCGACAGTTTTTAATAGAATTCAATTTGTCATCACTCTCGTCACCATAGTAACGCTGGAGAAAAAAGTACCACGAAGCTCATAATAATTGAGACCCTTTCTACAATAATATTATGAGAGTGACAGCAAATACACGAGCTCGTATTTGGGAAGTTTTTGTCTAATTTTAAATCTTTCTGTAATTTTTGCTGTAAAAATAACTTAATTTTTCTATATAGGCCTCCTAGGTGAGCAACTGCCGCGACCCCCAAGTTCAGAAAAATTGCCCGTAAGGATATCTAATACAGTATTTTCAACTCTTCTTTTTTAACCCTAGAAGGCAGTGTGGGACCCCACACATATCGATTAGTGTGGGGGTTTATGTAACTCTGTAATGTAAATTACGTTTTTAGGTTGAATTAAACAATTTATTGTTACTGAACAATAACAGAAATTAACTTGCGTACAATAAAAAACATCATTTCAGGGAAACAAATGTATTTTTATTGTAATGAGCTACTCTGGCTTTTTAGGGTTAATAGTTTGTAGTAATCAGGGACAGGAAAGTAGGCCATGTTTAAAATTCCAAGGTCCAAAGGGTGATCGAGGTGGCCCATTCGCTAAAAGTTAACGGTTGGTGGGCTATGTTACGTGACTGTATACTGTAAATGGGTCTATTTTATTTTTGACGATCGTATCGTGGCTGCAGCGAACTATAATTAACACGTTACATATATTTTTTCCTTTTCCAACTAAGGGCTGTTGGAGTTGACACAAGAAGCGCAATCTTTCAACAACATGGGACGAGTTCCCACTATGCCATTGTTGTTCGCAACTTTATAGACGCAACCTTCCCTCAGCGTTACATAGGACCGATAGCATGACCACTTTAGTCACCTTACTTAACCTCTTTGGATTTTTATCTACGGGGAATGTTAAAACACTCGTGTATCGTGACAAATCCAGTAGTTTGTCAGAACTCCATCAAAGAAACAGAGATAACTGGATCCATTCTACAAGAGCATTTTACTAAAGATCAAATGGAGTTCGAGCTTCGAAATTACTAAGACAAATTTCAAATCCCAAATACAAATTTATTTCCAAATACCAATACCAATTTCCATATTTCTAGGGTCGACCTGAAACACCTTGTGTGTGTCTATATATATATTATATATATATATATATATATATATATATATATATATATATATACAGTGGACCCCCGAGTTACGAGGACAATCCGTTCCAGTCAAACGCTCGTTAGTAGAAAATTTCGTATGTCGGACCGTGTTTAACATGTAAATGGCCTAATCCGTTCCAAATCCCAAATTTCCTCCCTATTTCTTAATAAATATGCATATACTGTGTGTATATTTAATAAAAATTAATAAAATACATAATATGTGTACAGTACAGTGTATATAGTTAATAAAGATTAATAAAATAATTTGTGTGCAGTACTTACCCTACCTTGAGTTAAAGTTGGTGTACGGTACAAGTAAAAATCCGTGTCGAAAATCCAAATCCATGCATAGTCGTCAGCTGAGGTCAGGCCGGAGGAAACAGCAGGGACGGGTCACTGCTTAGAGGGGGAGTCATCCGACATGATAATGTCAGGCAGTGACTCCGTTGCAGCAGTGCCAGAAGTTGAAGGGTGAGGAGAGGAAGAGCTTTGTGGCACTGGCCTCTTAACGACAAACTGGCCAAGGGTTGCCTGCTTCTTCCTTTTTCTCTGAAGCGTCCGGAAATACTTCATGACAGAGTCCTCAAAGCTGCAGCAGTTCTTCTCAGTCATTTCTATGTCAGGGTGCTTGGTTGCCAGTTCCCTGACACGGTCCCATGCCTTAACTATGTCAGACAGTGCCTCTGAAGAGAGGTGATGAGATGCGCGGCGCTAGAACAACACCGAACGTGTTCTCGCTTGCCACTCGTAGGTCGCAAATTTTCTCGGAACTCGAACCAGATTTTAACATTGAGGTCGCCTCGTATGTCGAAATTTCGTTAGTCGAACCCCTCGTAACAAGGGGGTCCACTGTATATATATATATATATATATGCATATAACTGCAATGACCGCGCAGTATATAAATGAATAGAAACGACATAAGTGTTAAGGAACGCTTCTGCACACGAGGAGGAGAGATAACGAATAATGAAAAATGAGGCGAACCGCCCGGGAATCGAACCCAGGGTCCGTAGCATAATGGTAGAGCGTCCAACCGGCAATTGGAAGGCCCTGGGTTCGATTCCCGGGCGGTTCGCCTCATTTTTCATTATTCGTTATCTCTCCTCCTCGTGTGCAGAAGCGTTCCTTAACACTTATGTCGTTTCTATTCATATATATATATATATATATACACACACACACACACACCACACTGTATATATTTTTTTTTAATGCATACTGATTAATAAGAAAAATTACCAATTAATTTTTGCACCATTACTTCTTTGATACCCTGTATATGCAGCAGTAAGAGTTTATATGATCCTAAGATATGCCAAAATAATTTCTTTTTACCTTTTATTGAATAATTTTTAGGTTTATATCTCAAATAAAATTACTTTTGACCAATATTAAAAAAAAAAAGGTCTATATTTTTCTTGCAAAATTATTTTTTTAAACGACCCCCCAAACACGTCATATATACACAGTATATATATATATATATATATATATACACACACACACACACAGCGTATACGCGGTGTTTTGGGGGACTTGTTTAAAAATCACATCTTTCGGTGGTGCAACCTTAATATATAAACATTCATATATAACTTTAATATATACAACATTTTTCGGTCGTGTAACCTTGGTTCACCTTGGTTTTGCTTCCGCCCGAATTGTTCATTCTGACGAAGGCCAAGCCTGTCACTACACCTTAGACCTACAGTTTAACGTGGAATCCGAACCACGCCCCACCACGGGTGGTCAGAAATTACAAAATCCTCGCCCGAATTGGATCTCACGACCTCCCGGTCAGCAGCCCAACGACTTAACCACCAGGGTACCCATTTATCTCTCAACTAATTTTTTATTGTGTGGAAAGATCAACAGCTGGGTTTCGCTGCGCGCCGCCTGCCGTCACCTGGTTTCGATCACGGGGCCATGGATTCGTAGTCAGCGGTGCTAATCACTACAGCACCGAGGCGCACATATATACATATTTTAACTGCAAACAACACACAGTATAATTAATGTAAAGAACGACGCTTGTGTAGAAGAGTGTCCGCACAAGATGAGGAGAAAGAACGAACAAATGAAAAACGAGGCACCTCCCAGGAATCGAACCCTGGGTCATCCAATTGCCGGTCGGACATGCTAACCACTACACCAAGGTCCCCGATCAGTCATAAGTCGTAATTCTCCTACATACGAGCGGAATCGAATGCCCTGATGGGGCACCTTCTCATGCCGTACATATATACACATTTTAGCTGCAAACAACACACAGTATAATTAATGTAAAGAACGACGCTTGTGTAGAAGAGCGTTTTTTATTTGTTCTTTCTCTCTCATCTTGTGCGGACGCCCTTCTACACAAGCGTCGTTCTTTACATTAATTATACTGTGTTGTTTGTACTTAAAATGTATATATGTACGACATGAGAAGGTGCCCCCTCAGGGCATTCGATTCCGCTCGTATGTAGGAGAATTACGACTTCTGACTGATCGGGGACCTTGGTGTGGCATGTCCGACCGGCAATTGGATGATCCCGGGTTCGATTCCTGGGAGGTGCCTCGTTTTTCATTTGTTCGTTCTTCTCCTCATCTTGGGCTGACGCTCTTCTACACAAGCGTCGTTCTTTATATATATATATACCCCTCCGTCTATGGCCTTGGTCGGTTCGAAGTTGATGGGGGTTCTGGTTAGGTGGCAGCAACGGATTTGTTACTCGCAGTAGTTTCTTCTATACGACTCTCCGATTTCTTCTTGTAGTGGATCGGAGGATTCTGTGGAGCTCTCTGAATGTTCCCCGATTCTTCTTATAACGTATCAGGAAATTATTTTTCTCTATTTTAATGACTAAGTTCTCTGAAGAGAGCAAAGCTCGAAGGAGAAGCTAAAGATTTTTCTTACGGTAATTTACTGCTAAAATATTACTGGTAATGCTCAGCCTCTAAGTTAGATCAGTCAATTCAGGATAAAACATTGGAGAAATTTTATAGTCTTTTATACTGAATATTTACTGACATCATTATTATTTAATGCTGATCTGTTTTTGTTTTTTATTCTCAATAGGCTGATTTACTTTGCAAAACATTTAAAGACAAAACACATATTTTTGCTGTAGCAGTGTCTAGACTGCTAAGCAAGAGGAAACCATATTTTTATTTTAAACCGCATATTGACAGATCTGATGTTACCATGATCTGCCGAGTTAACTAAAAATGGAAAATGAAATATGCCTTCCCATCACGAATTACAAACAAACATGCACATGGGCAAAAATTAAAGGCTGAAGATTAAAAATTAAACGTTAAGCAGGACATGACTTTACCTTTTACAACGAAGAGAGAATGTATACAGGAAATGAACAAGATTACATTATTAAGCGAAGTCCACAAAAATGATTAAGTTGTTTAAAAAGAAATAATTAACCACTTATAAAATAGAAGGCAAATCAAAAATGTATCCAAACTTGTGTCAGCGTTATGCGATTCTGGACATTATAATAATGTAATGTTTCAGACCAACAAAGACGCTAGGATCCACTCATGGCTGGTCTACCTAACTGTGGTTGTGTATTGCGCATGTCTTCCGTGGTGGCGGAGGGGACCTACAATTTTACGTGGGTTCCGAACCAGAAAAACCTTAATTTTGCTACCTTAAACTATACCCAATCTATCAACATATGCGTCTAATCGATTTTTAAACATGTTTATAGACGTGCTACTAATTACTTCTACTGGCAAACTATTCCAGCTATTTACTATTCTATGCGTAAAAAAGTTTTCGGCAACTGCTATCTCGAACCTTCTACTTGTCAACTTACACCCATTATTTCTAGTTCTATTATATTGTGATATTTTGAAAAACTATCTCTATTTACGTTATCGAACTCATTCATAATTTTAAAAACCTGGATTAGATCACCACTTAGCCTCTTCGTCTCGAGTGTACTCAATTTTAACTCCTTAAGCCTATCCTCGTATGACTTCGACCTAAGCGACGGAATCATCTTAGCTGCTCGTCTTTGAACTCTTTCGATTTTATCAACATCTTTGCGCATATGCGGATTCCAAAATTGGATCGCATACTCCAAATGGGGTCTGACTAATGATTTATAAAGAGGAACAATAATATCGCGCGATTTGTATTCCAAATTCCTAGCTATAAATCCTAGCACCTTGTTCGACTTATTGACCGCTGCTGTACTTTGTTTCGCCACTTTTAAATCACCAGTGACTATAACTCCTAAATCTTTTTCCTGTTCTACACTTGCCAACTCCTTCCCTGATATACTATACGCAAAATTACCGTTACGCGAACCTATATGTAAAATTTTGCACTTATCGACATTGAATCTCATTTGCCATATGACTGGCCAATCAACGATTTTGTTCAGATCTTCCTGGATTTTACCTCTATCTTCATCATTAATTGCCCTACCACCCAACTTTGTGTCATCCGCAAACTTTGAAACTGTACTGACTAGGCCGACATCTAAATCGTTAATATATATAAGGAAAAGCAAGGGGCCCAATACAGAACCCTGAGGAACGCCGCTACATTAGCCCAAGACGACTCCGCTCCATCAACGACCACCCTCTGTTTCCTACCTCACAACCACTCTTCTATCCAATTTATTACTATACCCATGATTCCATGAGCCTTAGTTTTTTAATGAGTCTTTTGTGCGGTACGGTGTCAAACGCTTTTTGAAAATCTAAATACACTACATGTACCGTCCGATGACTATCGTAAACTTCAACCACGCTTTGAAAAAATTCTAAAAGATTAGTTAAGCAAGATTTGTTTCACTTAAAACCCTGCTGCGTATTTCTAATCAAGTTATGCAGTTCCAAGTGTTCGACTATACGATTCCTAATTATTGATTCCAGTAGCTTACCTACAACAGACATTAAACTGATTGGCCTATAATTTCCCGCCGCACCTTTATCGCCTTTCTTAAAAATAGGTGTTACATTTGCTAACTTGAAATTATCTGGTACGCACCCTTCAGAAATAGAGGCATTAAAAATCTTTGCGGCACAACAATGCTTTGTTTTAATTCTTTTAGTTGTATGGGATATATGGAATCCGGCCCCGGTGATTTACGCATTTTAATTTTATCAAAATAGCGCATTACCTCCCTTTCACTAACCCCAATATTATCTAAAGTATTACCATTGTCAAAAGGTATTATGTCTATGACCGTAGGAATATTCGTTGCATCTTCTATTGTAAAAATTGACGTAAAAAATTCGTTTAGCAGGGTAGCCATTTGCTTGTTTTCAGAACTAGCTCTCCGTCAGGATTTTTCAACGACCCTAAGACACTCTTGACTGGATTCCTATTATTGACGTATTGAAAGCATCGCTTGGGGTTTTCTTTGCCGTCACGAGCTATTGAGATTTCAAAATCACGCTTGGACTTTTTTATTACGCTTTTCGCTTCACGCCTTAGAGATATGTAGTTGTTTCGTAACCACAAATTGTTTTTATCGCACTTATGTAGCCCTATCTCTACTCCTTATAATATCCCCTACTCTAGAAGTAAACCACAAGGGCTTGTTATTTACTTTCGCACTCTTAATCTTGTACGGTACACGTTCCTCATTTATAGTCCTAAATACTCTTTCAAACGATCTCCACATTAGTTTTGCGTTGGAGTTCCCCCCATTACGTTTTCCCAATTAACGTGTGACAATTCATTTCTAAATTTACAAAAGTCTGCGTGCTGGAAGTTAGGAATTTTAGTCGAGTTAGTTGGTTTCGAGTGACTTACTGAGAGGACAAACTCTACCATATTGTAATCGCTATTGCTTAACGGTTCTATTACTTGAACATCAGTAATTAGCTTATCGTCCGTAGTTATTACTAAATCTAAAATACTGTCCAACCTCGTAGGTTCCCCAACCTTTTGAATAAGAAAGCTATCCTCGAGAAAACTAACTAAACGATTACCTTCCGCGTCTCCCTGCATTGTATCGTAATCCATGTTGGCGCAATTAAAGTCACCCATAACTAATGCCTGCTCACTACTTATTATTCTCTTAAGTTCACGACATAACGCTTCGTCCGTATCAGCTGTTTGAAATCGTTCAATTTAAGTTCTGCTATAGTCGAATCTATCGGTTCTAGAATTCTGTGCTTTACTTCTATAACGTTCGCAATATTATCTTTGATATACAACATAACACCGCCTCCTCGCCTACCTATTCTGTTTTTAACAAAAAGTCTATAACCTCTAATTTCATACTCCCCTACAAAGTCACGTGTTTCAGTGCTAAGCCACGATTCATTTATCGCAATTAAATCATAGCCTTTACAAGCAAATAAAGAAAAAAATTCGTTTATTTTTGTAGGCTATGAACATTTAAGGATAGAACCCTCAAATTGTTTATAACCGCGATACCTTCACGTGCGCAAGGGAATTTTAAGGAAATTACGCCGGGACTGTTCGAGTTATGGCAGCCTGAAAAGAAGAAACAGTGTTATGAAATAGTCTTCCTAACGTCTTCCAACGTCATTAAGGTGGAGTCCATCTCCGAGGAACAAGTCCCTCCTGCCGTAGAAACTGCTCCAAAAATTCACAAAATGCACTCCTTCCTTTTGACAAAGTGACTTTAGGTTATTGTCATTATAGGTTGCCTTGCTGTAGAACTCGTTACGTTGGATAATTCAAGGAAGTATACCTGTTAAAACAATCTTATTAGTTTTTTCCTTTAGTTGCTCTGGTAAGTCCCTGTACCTAGCCAGCAGCTCTTCCGATCTAGAATTTAGAACGTTATTAGTACTGACATGAATACTAAACATTATACTAAATGATTAAGTAGTTTAAAAAGGAATAATTTACCAATTATAAAATAGAAAGCAAATCAAAATTTTATCCAAACTCGTGTCAGCGTTATACGATTTTGGTCTTTATATGTCAAAATGAATATATGAATAAGAATATAAGGATTATATAAGTATACGAATGAACATAAGAATTATATGAATGAATATAAGAATTATATGAATGTAGGAATTATTCATTGTTCATTTTTATATATAGACCTATATATAACCTTTGGTTATCTTCCGCCCGAATTGTTCATTCTGACGAAGGTCAAGCTTTTCACTCCACCTTAGACTTACAGTTTAACGTGGAATCCGAACCACGCCCCATCAGCATCCCAGTGTCTTAACCACTAGGCCACCTTGGGTACCCATTTATCTACCAACCACTTTCTTTATTGTGTGGAAGGATGAGCAGCTGGGTTTTGCTGCGCGCCGGCTGCCGTCGGGTCTCGAACCCTGGGCCGATGGATTCGTAGTCAGGGACGTTAACCACTACACGAGAGAGAGAGAGAGAGAGAGATTGACAAAATTAAAAAGACACCTTCGTTTTCGATTTGATAACAAAATTCAATAAATAATCACGTATTTATTGAATCAATATCGTATTTAGAATCGTGTTGCTCTCCCATTTCGTATTATGGAAATCAGACATACATTCTGGCATTTCATTGGTGAGCTTTGACACTTATTCTTGAAGACAATGAACGTCGTGTGTATTTAACTTTCGTCAACCCTGTGTGTGTGTATATATATATATATATATATATATATTATTATATATACATACATGAGGTAATTTACTGATACGAACGTATTTAATTTACTGGTATATTTGTATTTCGCTTTAATGTAATATTATTAGAAATATATTTGCCTATTGGTATGAAACTAGTTTCCTGTACAATCCTGCCGTCCATGGTGACCGTTATCTTATATTATATGAGCGACGTCTCAATTACTTTTCTTATCAAAGTCTGATAACGTCCTCATCTTATATATATACAGTATATACATACACAAACTCAGAATGGTCCCCTGAGAAACTTATATGTTAAACGCAGACCGTGCATGGAACAAGGAACTCTTCTGGGAAAATTAAATCCACTATAGTCCCGTTGCCCACGTCGGGCTAGCATCATGAAAAAGAAAAACTATGGTATTTGTCATTTACCATTACTTATTCGGACTATAGTGGATTTAATTTTCCCAGAAGAGTTCCTTGTTCCATGCACGGTCTGTGTTTAACACATATATATATATATATATATATATATATATATATATATATATATATATATATATATATATATATTGTGGAGCCTGTGATTGAGAGTAAACAATATTCCCCTCGATTTACACCCCTTTCCGCCTCCCCACGAAGAGGGTAATGAAATGCCAACGGTGCCGCCGTTTGATGAAGAAGAGTCGCTGTGTGTGATGCCCTCTGACGGAGACAAATTCCTTCTGGGAGCCACGAAGACGTGTGATCAAGCAGCAATCTCAAAACATAACTGAGATCTCAAAATGAAAACAGTATAAACAAACACACACACACACCCACATATATATATATATATATATATATATATATATATATATATATATATTATATATATATATATTATATATATATGGGAGTAATAGTTACGCAGTATAATAAATTTATGCGTTGATTATATATCATTTTACGTATGTCCGTTCATTAAATTTGAGAATGTCTGGTATCTTTAGCTCTGAACATGCGGCGAGGAAGAGGTGTTTAGTAACCCTATATATATATATATATATATATATATATATATATATATATATATATATATATATATTTGTCATATGGACTCTTGTCTGCCAATAAATCTTCTCATTTCATTTCATGTCATATATATATATATATATACGTATATATATAATATATATATATATATATATATATATATTATATATATATAGATATATATATATATATATATATATATATGAAAATGAAAATGAAAAGGTTTATTGGCAGACTATAGTCCATATGACAAATATTAATAATATACAATGACAGTTCATATACTAAGGATAGAAAATATACAATTGATTAGAAATAATACTGTAATGTCGAAGTTAAGTGGAGCTACAGACAGACGTTTTTGTACCAAGAAGTCCATAGTTTAGAGGATAAATGGCAGGAATCATGGATAGCTTGGATGATCGGGTTGGTTGATTTTTTAATTCTTTGCATTAGACTGTGTTGAGCACGTCTTGTTACCTCCGGGAAGCTCGGGACCTTGCGGGTAGCAAACATTTGCGAGGCTGAGCATCTCGGGGGGTAATTTATGTAAGTCTAAAAGACCTGTTGTACAGCAAATTTAGGGTTCTGCCAGAACCTTTTTTATAATTCACCCAGAGTTGCTGTCCGTATATATTACTGCAGAAAGTACGAAAGAGTGTGTCTTTAATTTCACTTGTACAGAATTGAAAGTTCCTTATGGTCATATTCGCTTTAGCACACAGGCCTCGAGATTGTTTTCTTATATCCGTGTCATCACTCAAGGAGCTGGTAATAGTTTGACCCAAATACTTAAACTCTTGTACTTCCTCAATTACTTCACCATTCATTTTCAACCTTATATCAGCTGGCTGATTACAGCTTTTAGGATGAAATTGCATAACCTTAGTTTTTGTAACATTAAAAAGAATATGTTTCTGCGAATACACTTCGCAGACATTTAGTAGCCGATCCAGACCTTTAACAGAGGGACTTATTAACACCATATCATCGGCATAATCTAAGTTATTTATCCTTGCGTTATCTATACAACATCCCACTGTTGCCTCATTAAGTGAAGCAATTAATCCGTCGATATACACATTAAACAGCATAGGGGAGAGCAAGGAGCCTTGTCTCACCCCACAAGAGGAGCCAAAACACTCGGATAGTAGATTGCCCCACTTAACAATGAAAGATTGGTGAGAATACCAAAATTTCAATAAATTTAATATGTACATGGGAACCTTCCTGTCTTCTAGTTTTGCAAATAAAATATTGTGGTTTACTCTATCATATGCCTTACTTATATCAAGGAAACAACTATAAATAGTTGAATTACTGTCAATGTATTTAGATATTGTTTCTTTAAGTACATAGATACACAGGTCAGTTGAGTGGGACCTTTTAAAGCCAAACTGATTAGGAGATGTCCATAGGAAATCATTTAATCGGAGTAACAAGAGTTTTTCTAGTAGTTTCGAGAAGCAGGAAGCGACAGCAATAGGCGTGTAATTATTTCTGGACAGAATGTCTCCGTACTTATTTTTGACCAGGGGCAAGATATATACCCTCATGAACTCTGCAGGGATATAGCTATGAGCAAGCATGGTTGATAGGAGCAATGAAATATGCAGACATACTACGTCATTTGCATATTTTAAGTGCTCATTCGATAAGTCATCTACCCCTGACGCAGAACCAGTCTTTAACTCTTTAATTAACCTCTTTACTTCAGAAAATGATATCAAAGTATTTTCCCTTGTCCCTCCCACAATCGTTTCGCTGCCATCTATCTTAAGATTATCCCTACTCACACTGTTAAGAATGTTAGAGTAGTGGTTTTTCCACAGCTTTGCAATTTCATCCTCCCCCGACACCCTATCAATTGTCGGAGGGAGGACATTTTTGACACCCGTTTGATTCTTAACAAATTTCCAAAATTTTTTATTATCGTTATTTATGCGAGCTTCACAGGCTTTTGATGCTCGAATAGACTCTTCTTCCTGTTTACATCGCCTTATGGCCTCCTTATACTGACCCCGACTTCTACACATATTCATGTATACTTAGGCTGACCATACGTACCGTTTTGAACGGGACAGTACCGTTTGTTTTATATTCCTGGCCGTCCCGTCGTTTTAATAAAAATGTCAATTTTGTCCCGGTTTATGTACTTACTTTTTCATGAATACAGAATATTACATAACCCCGTCCCTTTTTTGCCATCCCAATGTCCCGTTTTTGTCTCAAGGAAATATGGTCAGCCTATGTATACTGGTCCTAATCTGGGGCTACCATGAAAGCACCACAAATCATAGGCGTCTTTCGATTCCCTCTTCAGGGGGGCAATAAAATCATTCCATCCAGGAATAATCTTAGTATGATAGTTGTAAGATTTAATCAGGGGGCTTCCTGCTCCTCTTAACAGGGATACTATCTTACTATAATACCTATCTATGAGTTTACAGTGAGAATCATTTGAGCAAGGATTATTACAGACAAGGTGCAAAATTTCTAAATTATTAAAGAGGACTTGTTCTGTCTTTGTATTCTATTTTCTGCTGCATCGTAACATTGGACCAATCGACGCGATTATTCCTACCTATTAAGTTCTTGTTAAGTCGTGTTGCGCATAAATTGGTAACGTTAATTAATATTTCTAATGGTCTATGATCAGAAAGAAGGAAATCATGCAGAATATGAACTCTAACAATTCGATCCTTTAGATTATTACCAGCGAGACAATGATCAATCCACCTGGTGGTACCACTCATATCACTAACGTATGTAAAATTACCACTGGCTACCCCTAATATATCTACATCACTTATACTTAAATTGGCCGACTCGCACATGTTACCCAATTCTACAAAGAATTCCGAGTTCACACGCGCGTTAAAGTCCCCCATTATTATACAGTGAGAATATTTGGGGTTATCTGATAATGACTTAATTTTGTACAGCAAATCAATGTATTCATCTAGATTACTGCCGTTGTTGTATGGTAAATAGCAGTTTACAATTAATATGCAATCATTGTTCACTCGTAATTCAATGCCAAACAACCTTACATTATCGCTTGTTAAAAATTTGATATGTTTTGACAAATTTTTCCTTAATAAGAGTGCCCGATAAGTCCTGTCTGATAAGAAAATTTATTTTAAATTAAATTTGCAAAAGTAATACATTAGAACTAAACCAAATGTTCAAATTGACTGAGACCTCGGAGGCCTTTTCCTCACGAGTGTAACTCTCTCCCATATTAGCCATTGCGTGTTATTCTACCTGCAACAAAAAAAAAAAAGGTTCCAAAACGAGACAACAATTTGACCATTTGTTTTAGTTCTAATGTATTACTTTTGTAAATTTAATTTAAAATAAATTTTCCTATGAGACTGGACTTATGGGACACCCTGTATAATTAACTGCACTTTTTCATGGTTTGCAGTCGTCGACGTTTAGTTTTCATGTGATTGGTTGTGTTTTGTTTCATTTGGTTTTTCGATTTCTATAAGGATTATTGTCATTCTTATTTGTACAAGTTTGAGTTTGGAATAATATATACACACACACACTGTATGTAATATATACACTGTTTGTGTATATACACACACACACACACACACACGTAGCACCAATAGGAAGCCAATTTATTTACCCATTAACTCCTATTTTTCAAATTGGTCGAACTTCCTCGTAAGGAATACTACTTTGAAGTTATCGTAACCTAATCTAAAAAAATCTCTCGAGTGTGTGAGAAAGAACGTGAGGTAGCATGAAATAGGAATTATTTGATTTCGAGTTTTTTAATTAAAATCCTAATGGGGTTGAAATTAAAAGAAAATAATCATTATATATGGTAAAAAAGCGCTTTCTCTAAACTTTTTAATAGAACCCCCCCGCCTCGCCTCTTCTATACCCTTAAATACAAAATGTAAGTGATGACAAATTTGAAAATATAACCGATATGACGCGTAGGAATCATTGAGAAAAATTACAATTTCTGTTTTCTGTTTTTGTTTAAAATTGTGAATAGAAATTTTCTCTAAGAAAGGACGTAAAAGAGAAAATCCCTTTAAATGCTTGGTTTACGTATCGCGAAAGAGAAGTTTTTGTAGTTTTAATTCAGTTTCATACATTATCTATCGGCCACACTTTTTTTTTTTATTTCATCGTAAAGTCAGTTTATTTTTCGTCACAAAACATTTTTTTTTTTTTCTGTTTTAATTTTAATCATCATCGCTGCTTTCGTTTTGCTTTTCGTTATCACCCCTTTATTTCGAGTCTTCTTCCCTCCCATTCCTCTCTTTCTTTTTCTCTCCCTTCTCCCCTCCACCCCCACACACCTTCACCTCCACTATCGTCTTTTGTTTCTTCTTCGCGGTTGAGAGGAGTGTCGTGCGTTTGAGCATTTCATTAAGATGGCACAAACCTCGTCCTAATTACGCGGCTGAGGGGTCTCCATCGCGTCGCACTGATGACGAAGCATTCAACACGGTGTACGAATAAGGTGTTTAATTTCATTTCACGTATTTTGGTGCGGCGTCTTTCGATGGCGTCCTTTTTGTATTTTCGTTTTCTTTTGTTAACAAATGCGATTCGTTTCGTTGTTGTCCTTGAATCAAACAAATGTTTCGGGGAAAGCTCCGCCGGTCACTCGTCTTCAGTCGTCGTTGAGATTCGATTTTATTTTCCATTATCTTTGTTTGCAAATGGCTTATAAGTATACTTTATGCCAACCTCTTCTTCTCTTTGGATCGTCCCAATTTTGGATTTGAAACTTGGAATGTTTTTTCCGCTCACTTAAATATTTTTAATAGGGCATATTGTTGTTTGAATATCGTTAACAAAATGGTTGAAAATGTTAACATGCGAGATACGAGAATGTTGAGCATGTTATAAGTAAATATTGTTTTGTATACATTGGAAACAAATTCCTCATATATCATATATATATATATATATATATATATTATATACAGGGGGGGCCGTAAGTTTCCATACATAGAAAATTAAACGTTTGTTTTATGTTTCAGATTACCCTAAGAATATGCGTTTGACGTAAGATCTGTTTACTGATGAAGCAAATTTTTTACGTCAATGAGAGGTTAATCGGCAAAACATACGTTATTGGAGTAATGCTAACCCTAACTGGCTGAGTCCGACGAAGATGCAAGGTGCCGGTAAAGTGATGGTGTGGGCCGGGATATGGGGTGACAGAATTATTGACCAATTTTTGTCAGTGGAAATCTTAATGCCGAAGGTATCTTAACATGTTGCAAGAAGAGATTTTCCCATCCCTGCTAAACGAGGAAGGTAACTTCCCAGTTTACTTCCAGCAAGATGGAGCTCCACCTCATTATGGTCTTCACGTGCGTCGGTATTTGGATCAGCAGTTTCCGGATGTTTGGATTGGTCGGCGTGGTCCTGTGGAGTGGCCCTCCCAGATCCCCAGATCTCACCCCCCTTGATTTCTATCTTTGGGGGCACTTGAAGGCCATGGTGTATCAGGAAAAGATACGAGACATAAATCATCTAAAGGAACGTATCACCAACGCCATTACAAGCATAACGTCAACTGTGCTAATGCGTGTTCATCAACAGTGGGGAACACGTATTGAAATGTGTTTTCAAAACAATGGCAACCATGTAGAGCATATTATATAAATAAAAATGGTTGTCCATAAAAAAATGTTTATTTTTCCTATGTATGGAAACTTACGGCCCACCCTGTATATATATATATATGTGTATATATATAATTACGCTTGTTTAGAAGAGTGTCCGCACAAGAGGAGGAGAGAAAACGAGCAACGAAAAATGAGGCACCTCCCGGGAATCAAAACCGAGATCATCCGATTGCCGGTCAGATATGCTAACCATTACACCAAGGTCCTCCACGAATCAGAACTCGTAATTCTCCTACGTACGAGCGGAATCGAATGCCCTTTGAGGGGGCACCTTCTCATGCCGTATATATATACACACATTTTGGGTCTTTTCCGTTTGGGGGCTAGCAGCGAATTTTAATGAAAATCGGTATACTAACGTAGTTTTGGTCACTGATTTCGAAAATAACTTTTTGGAGAAATGAAAAACAAACATGTTCGAGCACTCTAAATAATTAATATGTGTTTTAACTAGCTTAAACTAGTTACAAAGGATTGTGTTAAATTTAGCCAGTCACAAACTGGTAGGTACTGTTTATGAAAAAGTGCTATAAGTGTGGGGAAGTGTTCCTTTGATAAAAATACCCAGTTCTTTCGTTGCCAAAAGCATCGGTCAAACTGTAAAAAGTGCAACTTTACGAAGAATACGTTTTTTGAAGGATTCCGGCAGATCTGTAAAAGTAGCAGAAAAAAATCAAGAATTAATGCCCAGTTAGGTCAATTGAACGCCCGGTTAGGTCAATTGAATGCCAGGTTAGGTCAATTGAATGCCCGGTTAGGTCAACTGTTCGCCCTTGACGATTGGTTGTTAAGTCATGATATTTTCGTTAAAAACACATTAATCAATGACCAAAACTACATTAGTATACCAATTTTCATTAAAATTCGCTGCTAGCCTCCAAACGGAAAAGACCCAAAATGTATATATATACTGTACGTAGGAGAATTACGAGTTCTGATTCGTGGAAGACCTTGGTGTAATGGTTAGCATATCTGACCGGTAATCGGATGACCCCTGGTTCGATTCCCGGGAGGTGCCTCATTTTTCATTGCTCGTTTTCTCTCCTTCTCTTATGCGAACACTTCTAAACAAGCGTCGTTCTTTACGTTAATTATACTGTGTGTCGCTTGCAGTTAAAATGTGTGTATATATGTATATATAGAGAGAGAAAGAGAGAGAGGCGGGGCCACCAGCTTGACCTTCGTGTGAAGAGAGACCAACGCACGAAACAACATAAGGTTTATATATATATATGTATATATAATATATATATATATATATATAGATAGATATATATAGTGTGTTTCCACAACGATTTTCTCGGTAACTTTATTTAAAACTTAAAAATTATTATTATTTTTTAGAATTCTGAAGTTTGTCTAATTATTAATGTTATATTTCCTCTCCAGCTTTTCCACCCTCCGTTTAAGCCAGTAGAAATTCAGTGACCTGAATCTGCTTTTAAGGAAAATAAAATATTTAAAGGGTAACTAAAATAAATACTCAGAAATTCATCGAAAAATAATTTCAGACAAAACGTCTTTTTCTTTATTTGCGCCGAATTTCAAGATTTTTTGTTTTGTTTACATTTTACATGAAATTCAATTGAAAGGAATGAGGCTTATAATCGATTTGTGAAAGACGCATTTTCCTTTCATAGAGAGGTGGACACAGCGCTTATTTCAAACACGATGCTGAATTTCTGAACTAGGTTGTCACTGGTG
>JAJOZX010000121.1:922500-935000 GCA_023014485.1 Bathynomus jamesi | reverse complement strand
TTCGGATGCCACGTAAAGCTATAGGCTCCCTCCGTTACGTGACCCTAGCTAGATGTTACGAAAGAAATGAAAGCTTGTTTACGAGGAGGAAGAGGAAATTTTTACTTTCATATTGTGAAGCGAGCAAAGCCTAAATCTTTTATTTTTATTTAAACCTTTTTCTAGTAGTTTTGACTACTTTTATACTTAGTTGTTGTTGCGTTTATTTTCCTTGAAAATCAAGTTGAATTTTATTCCTGTATTCCAATTTGTTATGTTTATACTCTTACTGGATTTGAACGCTCTCCCTATACCATGTCCTTGCATCATTGCTGCAATGTACAGATCGAGTGCCGTCACACTACCCCATTCCGAGTTGTTATGGCTTTATTTGACACGTTTTATATTTATAATTTTCGCTTTCATTACTCTTTTTATTATTATTAAATAAAAATAAAATAAGTCTGAAATAAATTTTGTCGGTTCTGGGATCGAAATAACCCAAATACCCTTCAACAGCCACGTGGAAAAGCTATAAAATTTGATAAATTGTTAAATGAAATTTACTCCAAATATGCATTTATCATCGTAAATAAAAGTAAAATGACATTTTTAACACAGAAACTATACGTAAATAATTTTTTTTAAGCTTCACATTAAAAATAGAAATGCAAGTTTTATTATCATGAATAAAATATGTTGTTGGTACAAATGTTTATTAAAGTCATTTATGAAGAATGTAAAATTTCTTATTTTAAGACCTGAAACTTCTTATTAACGTTGTGAGATGCCATTTAGAAGGCTAAGCTTCTACAGTTTTTTTAAACTTCTTTCTTGCCAGTCCAGATTTCTTTCATAACGTTTTATCAACGGTAACTTCTTTCTGATAAAAAGTATGAAAGAAGGTGAGATTTCTTTCTCAAGAGGTTTACGGGAAGATTCTACTTCCACTGTTACTGGCAAGTGAAATTTTAAATATCTTCACAAACTTGACCTAATCTTGTATTTTGTCTTGTATTCTTCTCATACGGACGGAGAACTTCCTTTTCTTGAGTAGTAGCCACACGAATCTCTGTTCAAAAGTTTTGTTAATGATCTGAAAATTTATTCATTGGCACTTATGGACTATACCCAGTTTTAACCCGAGTTCCGTACCCTCTTCTTACGAGAAGAAGGTATAGTAATCTTATTCCACTTGTATACAAGTGGAATAAGACCTTTTTTTTAATTTGGTCTACCAATTATAATTCTCTCTCTCTCTCTCTCTCTCTCTCTCTCTCCTCTCTCTCTCTCTCTCTCTCTCTCTCTCTCTCTCTTGCAGAATAGTTTCTTTAATAGTGTCCAATATGGATTTAGAAAATCCAAATAATTTTGTACAAAATGGGAGTTCTTCTCTCTTCTTCAACGTCCCCCAACCCTTAACAAAAATGACCTTCTTCCAGTTCTATATCGTTTGGAAAAGTTACGGAAATAAACTAATATTCAAACTTCTATTTAGACTGTCGCAATGTGTATATTATATTAAAAATGTATATCATGTCGTTCGCTATTCCTCCCCTCTTCAATTCCACTCATCCCCGAAATTGGGGTTTTGTTTTAAACTTTGATTCAAGTAAGAGAACAAACTGAAAAGAATTTTTAGCTTTTAATCCCCTCAAAATAAAAACAAATTAAAACTCTCAATATATATATATACAGGGTGGGCGGAAAGTAGCTCCCTATTTTGGATTGGTAAAAAAATACGTATATTATCCATTTATTTCAGAAGAAATAATATGAAAAGGTAGGCATACATGGTAGGTTTTCTCTAAAATTCGATGTGGGCTCCAACTCTTTCCACCAGCTTCTGGAGCCGCCCAGGAATGGCGTCCACTGACTCAGCAGGAACTCCGGCGGGATGGAGGACATGACTTCCCGAATTCGGTCCTCCAGTTCTTCCAATGTCCTCGGTTTGGTGCGGTAGACTTCTTCCTTTACCCACCCCCAAAGAAAGAAGTCGCACGGTGTCAAGTCGGGGCTCCTGGCTGGCCATTGATGTGGACCACGACGACCCATCCAACGCCCAGGGAAGTGGGCATCCAGCCACTCACGGACAACAAGAGCGAAGTGCGGAGGGGCGCCATCTTGCATAAATATCAGATCGTCGATGTTCTCCCATGTGCTGACAACCGGCCAGACCTCGTTTCGCAACATAGCAAGGTACCGCTCAGCATTCATGGTGTTGCGCAGAAGGAACGGGCCCACAACCTGATCTGAGGTCATACCACACCACACCGTTACACTGAACCGATTCTGCCGTTTTTCAGCGGTAACCATGGGATCCTCTCCTGCCCAGTAGTGGCAATTGTGGCGGTTGACAAAGCCTCCGACGTGGAACACCGCCTCGTCGCTCCAGAGGATGTTGCGGAGAGATGGGGCCAGTCTTCATGCCAAGCCAGCATGATTTCCCGAACTCCATGCGAATGTCGCAGTCCTCGTCCGAGAGAGATTGGCAGTAATGCGGCTTCCACGCACGCCAGTTCAGCTCCTTCTTCAGCACAGTTCGCACCAGGATTTGAGCTTGGGACCTCCTGAGTAAGAGTCGCGAGCTATAAAACTACGACGGAATAAAAGTTAACGCAACCTGTCGTATATTTAAACGATTGACGAAATAGTATAATTGATGATATATTGTAAATACCAATGCCCTCGTAAATTCTGGAATTATGACCACAAACATCATTGATCATTTTCCTACTTACGCTATATTCGATGACATTGTTCAGGTTGCGGACAAAACAACTATTGATTACAGAATATTCTCAGAGGTTAACAAAAGAAAATTTATTGTGGCTATAGAAAATACTCGATTTGACTGTGACGAACCTATAAATGACCCAGATCATATGTTTCAATTCTTCTATGACACCTTATTCCATATTTTGATATTTGCTTTCCTTTAAGGAGAAAAACAGTTTCGCCCAAAAGTGTCGCAAATCCATGGATCACTTCAGGAATTATCACTTCAATAAAGAACAGAGATAAATTATTCAAATTGCAATTACAGAGCAAAATTCCTAAAATACAATATACTCAATACAGAAACAAATTAACTAAAATAATCAAAATTGCAAAATATAACTACTGTAACAATCAATTTTCCAAACATAAAGGAGACATGAAAAACACTTGGACAACCATAAACAATCTTCTCAGAAAACAAATTAAGAAAAATTCAATAGAGAAATTAAATGTTGATACTAAAGAAATTACTGATGATACTGCTATTGCAGACTCTTTAAATGCACATTTTACTTCAATAGCGGATAAACTTCGCTCACAATTACTAAATTATGATCACTCACCTCTAGAATATATGTCACCCAGCCCACTAAATAAATTTTCTTTTGTTCCTGCTACCTCTACTGAGGTCCGGAATGTTATTGGTAAATTAAAAAATGCAAAAAATAAACTTCATAACATTCCTGTACCTATATTCAAACTTGTTAAAGATAAGATATCTGTAACTTTGGCTAAAATTATTTATCAATCAAAGTATTTCCAAAGGAATATTCCCATCAATGCTAAAAACTGGTTATACAGGGTGGGCCGTAAGTTTCCATACATAGGAAAAATAAACATTTTTTTTATGGACAACCATTTTTATTTACAGTATATAATATGCTCTACATGGTTGCCATTGTTTTGAAAACACATTTCATTACGTGTTTCCCACTGTTGATGAACACGCATTAGCACAGTTGACGTTATGCTTGTAATGGCGTTGGTGATACGTTCCTTTAGATGATTTATGTCTCGTATCTTTTCCTGATACACCATGGCCTTCAAGTGCCCCAAAGATAGAAATCAAGGGGGGTGAGATCTGGGGATCTGGGAGGCCACTCCACAGGACCACGCCGACCAATCCAAGCATCCGGAAACTGCTGCTGATCCAAATACCGACGCACGTGAAGACCATAATGAGGTGGAGCTCCATCTTGCTGGAAGTAAACTGGGAAGTTACCTTCCTCGTTAGCAGGGATGGGAAAATCTCTTCTTGCAACATGTTAAGATACCTTTCGGCATTAAGATTTCCACTGACAAAAATTGGTCCAATAATTCTGTCACCCCATATCCCGGCCCACACCATCACTTTACCGGCACCTTGCATCTTCGTCGGACTCAGCCAGTTAGGGTTAGCATTACTCCAATAACGTATGTTTTGCCGATTAACCTCTCCATTGACGTAAAAATTTGCTTCATCAGTAAACAAGATCTTACGTCAAACGCATATTCTTAGGGTATCTGAAACATAAAAACAAACGTTTAATTTTTCCTATGTATGGAAACTTACGGCCCACCCTGTATAACACCCCTTTTTAAAGGGGGTGATCGTACACTAGCAACAAATTACAGGCCGGTGTGTTCATTATCTGTGTTCAGCAAAGTCTTTGAAAAAATTGTAAAAAGTAGAATGCAGCGATATTTAGAATCCTACAATTTATTATCTCCAAATCAATATGGTTTCCGTAATAATAAAACAACGGAAATGGCTATTTTAAATCTTAAGGAAATTGCAAATATAGCTAAAGAGAACAAAGAAATAATGATATCAGTATTTATGGATTTGAGTAAGGCGTTTGATGTAATAGACCATAATATTCTACTTAATAAATTATATTGTTACGGCTTTAGAGGAGCAATCAGTGATTGGTTTAAAAGTTATTTGTCCAATAGATATCATTTTGTATCGGTAAACAAGTTTTGCTCAACTAAAGCGCTTGTCGAACATGGTGTGCCACAGGGCTCAGTTCTGGGTCCACTGTTATTTTTATTATATATAAATGACCTTCCACGTTTATCTGATATACTGAACTTCATAATGTTTGCAGATGATACAACTGTCTGTTTTTCTTGCAAAGATGTTAATACAGCTAAGAATATTTTTAATTCAGAATTCATCAGTGTAATGATATGGTTGACCAGCAATAAACTCTTCCTAAATACCAGTAAAACAAATTTCATGATTTTTACTAATAAAAGAAATGTATATCTTGATGAACTTAATGTTAATGAAATCGCCATAAAGGAGTGTACTGTAACAAAATTTCTTGGTGTAATGCTAGATAAGAATTTGCAATGGAGTGATCATGTAAATTATATCGCGAAAAAGATTTCAAGGAGCGTTGCTATAATGTTTAAACTTAGAAATGTAGTCCCTAAACAAGTTTTATTGACTCTTTATCATACTCTTGTTCTTCCTTATATAACGTACTGCACCCTTGTTTGGGGAAACTCCGCTAACAATTCATTAAATGGTATCTTTGTCATCCAAAAACGAGCAATAAGGTTATTATCTGAAGCTGATTTCCTTGATCACTCTACAGGGTGTCCCGTAAGTCTGGACCCATAGGGAAAAATAATAAAATTACAAAATAGTCCAAAAATTTATTACATAATCTGTTCAAAGTGTCCGCCGTTGTGTCGCACACATAGTTGAAGACGCAATCTCCACTGCGACAGCACTTTCTGAATCACAGTCGCAGAAATTTCTTGACACGCCTCCACAATGCGTGCTTTAAGGTGGAAAATGTTCTGAAGTTTGACCTCGTACACTTTGGCTTTCAAGTGGCCCCACAAATAAAAATCATAATAAAAATAATAAAAAAATAATAATAATAAAATAATAATAATAACATAATAAAAAAATATATTATAAATCCCTATGGGTCCAGACTTACGGGACACCCTGTAGTGCATTATTTAAAGAGCTAAACCTACTAAAGCTCAATGATATAACCAAACTGGCACATTTTATTTTTATTTACGAGTGTAAGAACAAAATCATTAATTTACAATGGGTAAATAGATATTTTGTAACTCATCAAGAAATTCACTCGTATCAGACCAGAAATAGATCAAAGCTTGTTATACCTCAATTTAGATTATCTTCATCTCAAAAACTACCCATTTTCACTGGATTGAAACTATGGAATGACTTACATGCCGATATAAAAAATCTTGTGAATGTAAATTTGTTTAAAACCAAGTTGAAATCCCGATTAATAATGGTATACTAACAAATATCTAGGATTAATGTCCATTAATATTGTTTACTAATTATTAATTTCTCGCGTTTAATCTAGTATTAAAAAACACATTTCTTGGGATTGTTCAGTTCTTATCTCGCATGTATAATATTGGTTTCTTTGTATGGTATTGGTATAGTGCCTTCAATGGTGACCTTGTATTTGTCATGTTAGTAGTGATAATTTAAGATTAATACATGTTTTAACTATTAATAATACTTATTTACTTATTTATTATTATTAATTAATAACAACTAGATGTTTATTTTTGATAAGAGCCCAGTAAAGCCTAAAGCTTAAGGGCCAACTTAAATAAAATAAATAATCGAGCTTCACAATTATTCATGTCATTGTACATTGAAAAGAATGTATTTATTTTATTATTAATGAAGGTTATTCAATTCAATTCGATACTTTACCAGAGATTTGAATTACATACTGCCATTACCTCGAGTGCGAGAGGGTTAATACCTTAAAAACACCTCTGAACGCAAAAGCGTTTTTTCTTCGGTCTTTTAAATGAGAGCCAGGTTGCATTAACTTTTATCCCGTCGTAGCTCCATGGCTCGCGACTCCTACTCAGGATGTCCCAGGCTCGAATCCTGGGTGGGGCATTTTTTGCATATATATATATATATATTATATATATATATATATAAAAGTTAATTTTTCATATATATATATATATATACGTTCTTCTTTGTGTATATGTTCGTTTTTTCAGATGTGTAAGTTTATGCCTCATAAAATGGTTCTTTTTATATTACCCTGAAAATTTTTCATTATTATTATTGTTTATTTTATCGTATTTTGACTTTTATTAACTTTGTTCGTTTCTAATTGTAGCTTAAAAGTGACATTTATATTAATGAGATTTGCCTTATGCCAATGAGGAAAAATAGTGTTGCACTGAACGCTAGTTCTGATTTTTACATCCAATATTTACATAAAGGTTTTTTTTTTAATGTTTTTGCATTTTAGAAAAATACATTTGTATTCATATTAACTGTATCTTTTTATAGAAATATTAATGTTAATATTCATAATGTTAATATTAATGATGCTCTTAACACAACGTGTGTATATATATATATATATATATATATATATATTATATATATATATATATATATATACTGTAATTGAAATAATGTTGATTACATGTAGAAGGTGTGTCTGCCAAATCTTTTGAGCAAAGTCGACTGTCAGATGCACGATGCGTTTGTGGTTGATTCTTATATAATTGATAATCGCCTTCAACTTTCATTAAGTTTAATGTCTTTAAATTGAGGTGAATGAGTTTTTCTGAAGTTTTCAGTTAAATAATTTGGTTTGTGAATATATTTGTTCCCTCATGTCGTCTTGTCTCACGTCCAAAAACGCAGACACCGCCATGTTATTTAGAAGAAAGTTTTATTTCACGGATGGCGTGCCATAAAATTCTCAGACCTAGACTTTAGATTAATACATTTTAATGGTTTGAAACACACACATACATACACACACACACACACACACATATATATATATATATATAATACGTGTGTTCTTGGCTACTTTACAAAACAGCGACCATCTTTAGGATATACGCATAACGACATTAGCGGTGTCGCCATATTTTCAGACTTGTACTTCTTATTGAAAATCATTAAACATGGTAAAAAAAAAAAAAAAAAGGATATACACTAAAAATGTACGTTCATCTTCCAAATCGTGTATCTGACATTTAATGTACTTTCGTATTACGAAGTATTTGAAACATAACTGTTTGTACTCGAGCTCCCAACGTACACCAAATTTTCCCTTTATCTTTAAATTTCTTTCTTTTCTTTCAACCTCTTTTCTCCGCTTTGCTTTAAAACTTTCATTCGTCTTTGCATTTTTTTGTGTGTTTCTTTAACCTTCTTTCTTAAATAGAAGAGCCTCATTGCGACCAGCCGGTCTGTTGTTGTTTGGTGTCCTTTGTATTCCTTTGTAAATGCCGAGAGCGTATCTGGCATTAAATATTCTTTCTGAGTACTCGTTTTACGGGTAGAAAGTACAGGGTATCCATAATGTCTCGTCATCCCAGTAAAATACTAACTGATTTTCGCTTCTCTTTCCTCCAAAAAGGAGCTGCACGAGTAAATCGGTCCTGGAAGTCTGCACGAATATTTTCATTGGTTTTGCCATTACGTGGTCGCTCATGGACCCAGGTACTAGCCAATATGCGTTGTTCAGTCGTATAGTTGCTGCTATCACGCATTTGAAATGGGTCTGAAAGAAGAGCGAAAATCATTTAGTATTTTACTGGGGTGGCAAGACATTGCGGACACCCTGTACAACGCAGCATGAGAAACTACTAAAAAAAGTTTAAAACCTAAATTAAGTTTATTTGCATTTAGTTTCTTTCTAAATACGGTCATACGAAGCCTGAATTCTCTGAAATTTAATTTTTATCTTGAATTTATTTAACTCCATCTTAAATTTAAAGGAACGAATATATCAACGTTTAAACGTTTTCCGTTTACTGGATTCGTATCGACGACAACGAGAACTCTCACGCAATGTGCAGAGTCCTTATCCCACTAGGCTACGGGGTGTTGGAAAGCTGACTTAATATATCGGATATTTAGTTTTGCTCAACATTGCAATCTTATTAAACATTTTTTAGGTAAAAATTTTGTATTCCATTTTTCAATTTTATATTCAGAAAAAAATAATTATAAAAAATGCATTTTTGAAAATTATATATACACAGGATGTTTCAGGTCGACCCTAGAAATATGGAAATTGGCGAATTGTACATAAACATTAATAATAATACAAACCATTTATACTTCGTCGCTTCTTTTGGGTCGACCTGAAACACCTTATATATATATAATATTATATATATATAATATATATATATATATATATATATATATATATATATGTGTGTGTGTGTGTGTGTGTGCGAAATCCATGTTTTGGTTCAGTGTTGAAATATTTCACGCAGGAAAAGCAAAGCATGAGTAGCGACGTTTTGTTCCAAACACTGGAGTACGTCCTCCCTGGTCGATTGGTTTCTAGGTTTCTACAATCTCCTTATACAGGGTGGGGCACGGGAACCAAGTGTTTTTGGAATAATCAGGAAAATGATATTTATTTTTGTAAAGAAAATATATTGGTAGAACAACATTCGTAAGAACATAGCATTTCATGTCATAATAATCATGTACCGAAAATTATATCTGGCATATGATGTCCTTGGCCGTCGACGCATTGTTGAAGGCGTTTACGAAAATGGCCTCCACTCTTCCCAGCAGGTCTCTGTTGATTTGGTGATTTGTTGACGGATCGCTTCCTTCAATGCATCTAATGTACGGGGCTTGTCCTCGTAGACACGTGACTTGAGTACCCCCATAGAAAGAAGTCACATGTGGACAAGTCAGGGACCGAGGGGGCCAGCAATGTCACCAAATCTCGAAATGAGATGGTTGGGAAACAGGGGGCGAAGAACAGCCATTGACGCTCTGCGGTGTGTGGCGTGGCCCCATCTTGCTGAAACCACAATGTCGACGAGCAATACGCCTTCTTCGTAACTCAGGGATGAAAAAAGGTGTTCACCATCTCAATGTAACGCCCAGATGTTATGGTAACGGTAACCCCATTTTGTTCGAAGAAATAGGGACCGATGACGCCAAACTTTCCACCGCGCACTAAACTGTAACCTTAGGGCTATGCAGCGGTTTTTCATGGAGTTGTCGCGGATTTCAGCAGCCCAATACCGACAGTTTTGATTGTTGACGGCCCCATTAAGGTGGAAATGGGCTTCATCACTCATTACCACCATCATGTTTTCATTCTGCTCATAAAGTGCAAGCATTTCCTGTGCAAAATTCAGTCGTTGGGGCAATCGTTTACATTCAATTCCTGCACCATCACTAACTTGTATGGGTGAAAAATGTAATTCTTCATGCAAAATCCGTCTAACAGTACGATTGCTGATTCCGAGTGCAGCTGAATGTCTCCGAGCAGAGCGGCCTGGGCTTTGCAACATCGCTTGTCTGACCCTTTCAACGTTCTCTGGAGTACGCACAGTGCGTTGCGGCCCCTTCGGTTTTGTTTTCATTATTAGCCTCCTGTTCGAAGATTGTTAACCCAACGTAAGATTGTGTCACGAGCGGGAACAGAGTCATTTCGATGAATGTTGAATCTGCGGCGAAACGCACGCTGAACTGCTGTCACTGACTCGCCACTCCTAACAAAATGATCATACGCGAACATGCGGTGTTCTAACGTCCACTGCTCCATGATGGCACCTGAAAGATAAAGGTGAGTGTTAGTTAAAGTTAAATGCTATGAACCCAGGAATGGAATGCTACCTACCGCACGCCCCTCCCATTCCTAATGGCCGATTACTAGCTATTCAAAAAACACTTGATTCCCGTGCCCCACCCTGTATATATGCCCCTCGGTGGCATAGTGGTTAGCATCGTTGACTACGAGTCCACCGGCACTGGGTTCGGTTCCCGGTGACGGTAGTCGGCGCGCAGCAAATCTGGCTGTTCATCCTTCCATACAATAAAAATTGGTTGGTAGATAAATGGGTACCCTGGGTAGGCTAGTGGGTAAGACCGAGGACTTTGTAATTTCTGATCACCTGTGATGGGCAGTGGTTCGGATTCCACGTTAAGCTGTAAGTCTAAGCTGGAGCAACAACATTGACCGTTAGAATGAAAAATTCGGGCGGAAGCAAAACCAAGGTTAACCAAGGTTGTGTGTATATATATATATATATATATTTTTAAAGAAAATGTACTTTCGGTCTCCTTGCCAAATACTCTGTCAGTTAAGAATTCGGTGTTGCACTTTCGCTATACTTCAACCTTGTAACTGTGCTTTCATGTACTTCCATATACCTTCTTTCGGAATTTAAGTGACGCTTGTACTTTCCTCTATTTTCGTAACATTCCCAAGTACCATTTTGAAAGTATGCAGAAAGGACATTTTTTAGACTGTAATGAAGCCGTTAAATGTCGCCATTTACAATTGAAAAGTTGAAATGTAGCTGTTTCGTAAGATAGCCAAATATATATATATATATATATATATATATGAGAGAGAGAGAAGAGAGAGAGAATACCTCCAACTAAAAGTAAAAAACAAGAGTTAATAAAATTATATATATATATATATATATATATATATATATATATATATATAATATATATATTGAATGCAACTGCAGTGGAAATAATTTAATTGAAAGGTTTCCATAAAATATTTATTTATTTATTTAGTTTATTTGAAAAAGCGTAATTAATAAGAGTTTTTCGCCTCGATGCATTTTTTTACTCGTTATAAAAGGAAATGAAGGTTTGTGGATTTGCTTTTGCGCGTAATGTATCAATGCAGAGCGGTACAACAATCGAATTAACATGCGGCATCAAAGAGGAAAGAACAAAGGTGTCTTTATATGAAAAACTAACGAGCCACTTTTGTCTTAAAAATAATTAAAACAGGAATTTATTTAAAAACAGACTTAAAACGAAAAAAAAAGGTTTATTTTGAAGGGGGAGGTGGGGGGGGCAAGGTTACTCAAATATTTAGAAAAGTTTCAGACACAAGTTTTATTTTATATATATATATATATATATATATGCAAAATTGACGATGTCAACCAACAGAATTAACAGGACTTTAAGAAGAAGTGACGCCCTATAATGCGTCCTCCTTTCTCCCCTCCTGTCGAAGCGATTTGAATTTGCAATTACTGGAAACACCAACGCTAGAGGAATTATTATTAATAATAATAATAATTATATTTATATATATATATATATATATAATTAATTTCGTTTTATGTTTTGTTTTTAGGGAAATTCCATTTATTTAATAATAATAAATAGAAGAAGTAAAGCTCTTAACATATTTTAATAATTTACTGCAGACGTTTCCGAAGTTATTTCGAAACGTCTGCAGTAAATTATTAAAATATGCTTTAGTTCTCTTATTTATCATTATATATATATTAATATATATATATGTATATGTATGTTGGCTACGTCATAGCCAATGTCGTAACATCGCTTCCCGTTGATTAGTGAAGTTAAGCGATATTGGGTCTGGGTAGTAGTTGGATGGGAGACCGTCCTCCGTGTCCAGATTATGTAGCGACCCGTGGTTCGAATCCCACGTAAAGTTGTAGGTCCTCTTCGTCATATGACCTTAGATGTTGTGAAGGAGGTTAAACAACCTCAATCATTATATATATATATATATATATAGCGACCCAATTACCATTCAAACAACACTGGAAAATAGGAAAGGCAGAATGTGTAGTGTTCCAAATTAAAGGCCCGACAAGGGACCTCCTCAACTCTGAAGGAAAATAGCTTGGTTGTCAGGGGGCCAAGTCTTTTCAACCAGCTTCCAAAGGACCTCAGAAACGTAACGGGGGTCAAAGTTGAAGTCTTCAAGAGAAGA
>JAJOZX010000121.1:902500-917500 GCA_023014485.1 Bathynomus jamesi | reverse complement strand
TCTTAAATCTTTTATTGAATTTATTACAGTGTTTTGCATTTTGGGGGGCGGGGAATTATACAGGTGTCCTATAAGTCTGGAACCATAGGGCAAAATGATAAAAACGGCTTTTATTCACAGAACGTGTTTAATGTGTCCACCATTATTATTGATACACGAATGCAGACGAGATATCCAGTCAGCCAAACACACGGCGAATGGTATCAGGAGTGATGGTGTTACGTGCGTCGATGATGCGCTCCCGCAAATGTGCTACACTGAATTTTCTTCGCGCAGACCAACGCCTTCAAGTGACCCCAGAGATAAAAATCCAACGGGGTGAGATCGGGGCTCCTCGCCGGCCACTCCACAGGCCCTCGACGTCCTATCCAATGACCAGGGAATTGTCGGTGCAGCCACTCTCTTACCCGGATGCTGTAATGGGCAGGAGCACCATCCTGCTGGAACCATGTTGGGAAATCCCCATCTGTGTTCAAGGCACTTGGGAATGCTTCCTCGTTGAGCATACGCGAGTAGGCGTTTCCTGTGACAGTGTCATCAAAAAAGAAGGGGCCTATGATACGGTCTTTCCAAATGCCACACCATACCATCACACGAGCGACACCTTGTTCCTTTGAAGCAGTAAACCAGTGAGGGTTGTCTTGCGACCAGTAGCGGTTGTTCTGTCGGTTCACCTCACCATTTGCGTAAAAAACAGCCTCATCACTGAACAGAATGGTGGACGGGAAATTGGCATTTTGAGCACATTGTTCCGTAGCCCATTCACAAAATTCCATCCGTCGGTTTGGATCATCTTCGCTTAATTTCTGCAGGATTTGAAGTTTGTAAGGATGCCATTTGTGTGCTTGAAGAATGCGGTGGATGCTGCTTTTCGACACTCCTGTCTCAGCGGACAACCGCCGAAGAGACCTTTGTGGACTGTTTGTGAAATGAGCGAGGATGATAGCGGCTGTGTCATCGTCGGTGGATATCCTCGGAGGTCCACTGCGTGGTTTATCTCCTATGGATTCCGTTTCCCCGAACTTTGCTACAAGTTTGCCGACACAGCCGTGTGTTATCGACGCGCGGTCCGGATGCAATCTGTTAAATTCCTCAGCGACCTCCCTCTGACTCCGATTTCCTACGAGCAGAATTACCTGGATGCGTTCTTCCTTACTCAGACATCATGGGCGCTTGCATAAACGAAAAAACATGAATTACTTACTTTACCCTATGGTTCCAGACTTACGGGACACCCTGTATATACCATTTCACTGTAAAAACCTACAAAATTGGAAAAAAGAAATGGTTCGTAAAAACGCAAGGAAAAGTAAGGTGTAATTACGTTACTTGACTGATCTGATCAACTATTTTTTTACCTATTTTGATTATATATTTTAATGAATTACAAAACGGGTTTGCGTTAACCAGTCAGTAACTTCCTTTAGTCCAAAAGAGACGGTGGATAAAACACTTGAGATTTTATTTCTTCAACATTTTGTATAGATTTCGAAGATTATTATCAAGCAAAATAATGTAAAAATGCAATTATATTTTGTTTTTTACGGTGACAAATTGAGGAGGAATGTCAAAGAAATACTTTTTGTCTTTTCTTTTACTGAAACTATATACGAATTCACCGGTTCCGGGTTCGATTACTCCGGTCGATAGTAGGCGACGCTCAGTTCACTCAACTGTTCATCCTTCCATACAAAAAAAAAAAAATATTTGATAGATAAATGGGTATCCTGATTGGGCGGTCGTGAGATCGACTCAAGGCGAGAACTTTGTAATTTTTGACCACCCACAGTTGGTCTTGTTTCGGCTTCCACGTTAAGTTGTGGGTCTAAAGTGGGGGTAACAAGCTTGACCTCCGTCAGGCTGAAAAATTCAGGCCGAAGCAAAATTAAGGTTACCAATATATATATATATATATATCTATATATATATAGCATATATATATACAGGGTGTTCCATGAGTCCGGTCTCATACCAAAATTTATTTAAATTAAATTTACAAAATAATACATTAGAACTAAAACTAATGTTCAAACTGATGTCTTGTTTTGGGGCCTTATTTTTTGTTGCAGGTAGAATACACACAATGGCTAATATGGAAGTGAGTTACACTTGAGGAAAAGGCAGAGGCCTCATATATTATAATATATATATATATATCTATATATATATATATATAATATATAATAATAATTTATATATATATATATATAATAATAATAATTTAGTGGTGGACCGGATGTCAGTTTTTCAACATCTGCGGATGCGGATCTTAATTTCAATATCCGTGGATGCGGATATTTAGTTAATCTATCAATATATATAGAATTATGAATATATGACATAATTTTCAAATTTCGTGATATTACTATTATGGCAGCAATGCATAAGAATTAAAATTAATATTTGTTTTCATTATGATAAAAATAATAACTTTCTCAGGAGTTTCAGCCACAGAAAATTCATCAAAGAACAAGTTTCATTCAATTTTCTCTGTTACCAGCTATTTATATTTTGAGCTTTATATATTTGTTTGTTCATTAATAATTAATACTTTACATGAAATGTGCATGACTGGGCCTCATAAGCTACTTTATAAGCTAATTTAATTGTAAATTGCATAATTTATTAGAGGTAATATCCGCAGTCAGAAGTGCGGATGCGGATGTTAAAAATGATGCGGATATCTGCGAATGTGGATGCGGATATCCGGTCCACCACTGACATATTATATATATATATATAATATATATATGTGTGTGTGTGTGTGTGTGTACGTTACATGTTTCTGTAGGGAATAAAATCCTTGAATTTACTTTGATCCTAAAATTTAGTTAACTAACGAGTTTAGCATTTGCTTAATTGGAAAGTAGACGATCGGTTCAAATTAAATGGAACTATAAATTTTCAGTCGACAGATTCGAATGGAATTTTCTGAAATTTCAGCTGTTAAACATTGTCAGACATTGAAAATGTATGTAGATGGGAAGCGAAAAGAATAATCCTCCCTACATACGAGCACACACACACACACACCACACACACACACACACACACACACACACACACACACACGAGGAAAAAGTAACACTTACAATAAATTATTATGGTTTGCAAGACGCGTTGAAAAAGCATTTATCTGCGACGTTGTCGACCATTCGACATATTCATTTCTGTTATTATTTTACGACATTTAACGACATCTCATGTGGCTCAGTGGATAACCCCGTTTCCCTAGAAGCGAACTGAAGACACTGAGGTCGGGGTTCTAATCCCGAAGGTGCTGTTCATAATAATACAGGGGTTAGCGCAATAGGCCGTACTGGTTTGGCTTGAGCGCGATGCTTGTTTCTGGTCCTCCTCAGTGATTATATATTAACAGTTTAACAAAAGGAAAAGATTCTTTTACTTGTTTTTTTTTCCTAACTTATGAAAGGGGAGGAGCTATACAAGGTTGGGGGCGGAGTCAAGAAAGAATTAAAAGAAAATCATGACTTTATCGAAGAGGAATTATTTCAGTTCACGTACTTCAGCTTAAAGTGGGCTTATTATAAGCTGTTTTTACGTTATTTCAGGTTGGATTATCAACTATTTAAATTTAAAGTATTTGTAATGTGGTATTAATAATACTTATCATTCAGGAGGGCCAGGAACTGGCACAGCGCTCAGGCCAACTAATGCGGCCCACTGCGCTAACTCCTGTACTGTATTATTATTATTATTACCAGCATCATCGGGTTTCGAACCCCCGACCATAGCGCTTTCCTTCCGCTTAGAGGGTTTTCAGTATTAATCTTTTAATAAAGTTCTTTAACTTTCACTTACTTTTTAGAGACGGTTAGGGCAAATATAATTAAAAAGGTCGAAAACTGAATGGTGATACTTTAATGTACAGTCCATTAAAAAAGTCTTGTTATGAACCCCGTGCTTCTTATCATTATTTATCAATAAATACTATGAAGTTTCGTGACAGGATTTTTTTTAATAGATTGTACAATTTCGAATCGCAAAAACCGCTCAGAATTTTTATTTTTTTTATTTTTAATTTCTTTAAAATTTGTCACGCCGTGGATACTAATACCCGACTGATTATATATATATATATATATATATATTATATATATATATATATATATTCGAAGAATGGCTTTTCGCGGGTGTACTTTAGCATTAAATATGAACGAAACGAGCTGATCTCAGAGTAGAAAATTAGAAATGTAACCTTTTTCTGAATCATTTTTGAGGACATAAAAATGAATTTAAAAACCCATCATTCGGCTGTTGTTTGTGCCAAGATTGAAGATTACAAGAAATTCGTTTTGCTTTAAAATAATGCAATTTTAAGCCTTTTATAGATCCATTTTAAATATAATTAATTTTGCTCCCATCTTATTCACGTTGAATGTAATGTGGATAAATGTTGTATTGGAAGTGTATTCAGAAAGCTTTTATAGATTTTATATTTATATTAACTTTAATATATTATATATATGGATTAATAGGAATTAATATTCTCATTGTGTTGGTTTGTATTTGTAGATTATGCATCATGTCCGTTGAGTAGCCTATTGAAACTGAACGAATTTAATTAACTTAATGGTGGAATTATTGGACTGGATATTCTTTTAGAATTCTCTTTACGCAGTTTACTCGAATAGATTCTACCTTCATTTCACTCCTAAGTAAATAAATTGGAGTACGGATGATGGCTTCACAGTTCGAAAGCATCGAATGAACAAGAGACTGTCTTGCCTTTTCATAGGAATTGATTGCCATTTCTAATGGACACGCCGGAGTTCTTGCAGGCCTGTTAGCTTTACTTTTAAGGCATAATCTTTAGGTGCTTCCACTAACGTTCAGTAGGGTTTCGATCAGGACTTTGTGGTGGAAATATCATTACTAGAACCCTTTCAATCGACTCTTGTCTCTCCAAGAGTTGTGTTTTGGGTCACTTGCTTGCTGGAAGATGTACTGTACCTCCTCCCATTCCAACTGAATTTAAGTAACATTCACGCCATAATAGAACCAACACAATGTTTCAGTTTTACTGATACAATTAGATTTAAACTTTTCACCGCTACGTTGTCACAAAAATAGGCCTCCCCCCCCCACCCACCCCACCAAGAAGTTCAGTCTTGGTCCCTATTCCATAGAACATTCTTCCAATCATCACGCCAGTTTTCGTGTTCTTTCGCAACTCATTCCTCTTTTACTTTTTCACATCACTAATATACACAGCTTTCTCACAAACGTATCCTTGCGGCCCACATTTCCAAACCTTATTTTTACAATGGACGTGCTTACATCAATTATAGAGTCCTCCTGAATATTTGGATATATTTCTGGAGCTGTCTCAAAGCTAGTTGCTGAAGGGAGTTTTTGTATAATGCAATCCTTTCTTACAGTAGTAAATATAGGCCGACCATGTCTGCTACGAGTGATTATAGGTAAAAATGCCATACGTAATAATAACGGAATGTAAAATGCCATAGTATATAGTATTAATACTAGTACTATATTAGTATTAATACAGTATTAATTAGGGTCACCTAACCTATGACATTTTTACTATGTGGCATGTTGAACTACGGCATTCTTGCCTCTGGTAGTTTTACCGTACATTACTACGAATAACCTACTACCATTTTCCTCGCAATCCCCGTAGGGTTCTTCGAAATGCTTCTCTGAATATTCTGACCTCCATTGCAGTTTCTCTTTGACTGTTTTACTCTGTTTATAGAGAGAGTAAGTATTTGGCTCTAAATTCACGTGTTGACTGACTTCACTTCAGGGCGCTGCAGAGCGTTATCATACATTATCCTAGAATATTTGAAAATAATAAGAGGATCATGAATCAATTAATATTTTATTTCTTAGCGCGTTTGACCTCGTATAAAGTATTAAAACAAGAAAGAAGTAATAGATTCTAAGTAGCAAATACAGAGAACCTACCAAACTCGTACAATTACCGAAACTATTCCTAGCTGCACGAGAGATCCTTGGCCAAACTGCTCACCTCCGTTTCGGTGTTAATGTATCAGATAAGAAGTAGTCTTGGAGGACGTAAAAGGTTTTAGCTCAAAAGATTAGTGTTATATGTATAAACTACCTTCATTTGTTTCATGTCTCTCGTGTCTCTCATCTATATAATATTTTGTGTGAGAATTATATATATATATATATATATATATATATATATATATATATATATATATATATATATAGGCGGGGCCACCAGCTTGACCTCCGTATGAAGTGAGATCAACGCACGAAACAGCATAAGGTTCATAAGGTATATAATATATTCTAAAGAAAAGGATCAAACTACTCGTGTGTGTATAGTATATGTATATATATATATATATATATATGCGCGAATTTCCCTTTTCTCAATTGATTATTATACAAACATTTCGGGACATCTTACCATCATCAGTATATTTTTTTTTTTTTTTTTTTTTTAAGAACGAATAATTTCACTTAATTTTAGACTCATTGATTAAATATACAATTTTTCAGATAGATATTTCGCTACAATTTTTTAAACTGCGTTAATGTACAAAAGTATAGTATCATACAGTAAAGTAACTGTTTAAAAAATCGAAGGTTCCATATATATATATATATGGTGCGGCATAAGTCGCTTTATCGAGAATAATGAAATCACCTTGTGAAGAATAATATTTATTATTTATTAAAGAAATTGTTCCAAGTGTCCTTCATCATGTTCAATACACGTTGCATCTTTGAACCACTGAACACCAAATAGCGCGGCACAGTTGTTGTTATTATTTACGCAACGTCTCGAACTCTTGGCGTATCAAAGTCTTCGTGTGATCGAAATCCCGAGATTTCTGGCCGTTGTTCAGTGGTTCAAAGATGCAACGTGTGTATTGAACATGATGTAGGGCACTTGGAACAAATTCTGTAATAAATATGATTCTTTACGAAGTAATTTCATTATTCTTGGTAAAGCGACTTATGCCGCACCCTGTGTATATATAGGGTGAACCAAATGTAGGTGGACAGTAAATGATAACGTTTATTTTGAGAATACATATTTAATTTTTTTGTATACTATAATACAAAATAAAATTTAAATAAATTTAGTTATAATATTTAATATAATATAACACAAACACCATAGTTATAATGAACACCATAGTTATAATATAATATAACACAAACCGTATTCAACCTACTGTCCACCTACTTTTGGTTCACCGTGTATATATAATTTTTTTTTTTTTTTTTGGCCACGCGCAAAAAGCGTAAAGAAGAAATTTGGAAGGAGATTGTTTCTTTTTTAATAATGCTTAAAACAAAAAAAAAGAAGCTTTATTTTCATTGTGAAACCTTCTCGTCTCGGTTTTCACATACAATGTTGCATAAATTTCAATTATTTTAAGGTCTCTGAGGAGGACAAAGTAAAATAATGTTCTGCTATGCTTTCAAAGACCTTTGAATATATATATATATATATATATATATATATATATATGATGAAAATAACCACGAAGGAAAAAGGAAACACAGAGTTGGTGCTCAAGCGCTTTCGTTTAATAACATTCTCACTCAGTTTCCTGAGTAATGAGTATGTCATTAGAGGAAAGCGCTTGAGCACCATTCTGTGTTTCCTTTTTCCTTCGTGGTTATTTCATCATAAATATTATTCACGTGTTACTTTCGTGAAATAATTTTCAATATATATATATATATATATATGGATGAATTTCACATTTAAAACACGTGAAATGAATAAATGGTGCAAACCCACAAGGAAAAAAAAAAAAAATCCAACAGTACACCTCGTCAGGGAATGATGAGGTGTACTGTTAAATATACAAAATCCCTTGGAATATTTTTTTTTCCTTGTGGATTTGCACCATATATATATATATTATATATATATGATGAATAAAACCACGAAGGAAAGGAAACACAAAATGGTGCTCAAGCGCTTTCGTCTAATGACATCCTCAGGAACACTGAAGTACATAAAAGGGTAACAGCCTATATATAGGTTACAGAAAGAAAAAAAAAGAAAAATAATAACTACATACATACACACACACACACACACATATATACATACATATATATATATACATATACATTAGGGTGGATCGATTTTACATTTTTTCGATTTTCATATTCTAATAGAGACAAAAACTTGCGCATGCATGAGAAAATAGCCTCTGCAAAATCTTAGCTTAATAGGTAATCATCTTCTGCCCCCGCAGAGCGATGAAAATCATATTTTAGTAGTCAAAAACGTATTTTTAAACCCTAGCCTAGAGTCATAAAATTTTGCGTGTGTTATTTCATGCCTAAGCAACGATATAAATGCTATGGGAAATATATAAATGCATTATTTAAGACAAAGAGCCGATCTGAAAATATGTATAATATACATATTTTCAGATCGGCTCTTTGTCTTAAATAGTGCATTTATACATTTATATTTCCCATAGCATTTATATCGTTGCTTAGGCATGAAATAACACGCACGCAAAATTTTATGACTCTAGGCTAGGGTTTAAAAATACGTTTTTGACTACTAAAATATGATTTCATCGCTCTGCCGGGGGCAGAAGATGATTACCTATTAAGCTAAGATTTTGCAGAGGCTATTTTCTCATGCATGCGCAAGTTTTTGTCTCTATTAGAATATGGAAATCGAAAAAAATGTAAAATCGATCCACCCTAATATACATATATATATATATATATATATATATGCAATAAACAGAGAAGTAAAAAAAAATTAAAAATTAAAAATTAAAGGATTATCCGTGAGGCGTACAGATTTGTAAGGAATAATATCGATTTTTGCACAAGATCAAATGGATTATAAAAATACAAATTTATATTGGAATACTGCCCGGTTTTAACACTCTGCCTATGGTCAGGTTTCGATATATATAAAAATAAAATGCAAATTAAAAGTTAATAAAGTAGCTACTTTATTAACTTTTAATTTGCATTTTATTTTTATATATATCGAAACCTGACCATAGGCAGAGTGTTAAAACCCGGGCAGTATTCCAATATAAAATAAAATGCAAATTAAAAGTTAATAAAGTAGCTACTTTATTAACTTTTAATTTGCATTTTATTTTTATATATATCGAACCTGACCATAGGCAGAGTGTTAAAACCCGGGCAGTATTCCAATATAAATTTGTATTTTTATAATCCATTTGATCTTGTGCTAAAAATCGATATTATTCCTTACAAATCTGTACGCCTCACGGATAATCCTTTAATTTTTAATTTTTAATTTTTATTTTTACTTCTCTGTTTATTGCATATATATATATATATATATAATATTTATATGTATATGTATATATAGATGTATGTATATATGTGTGTGTGTGTGTATGTATGTATGTTATTTATTTTTCTTTTTTTTTTCTTTCTGTAACCTATATATAGGCTGTTACCCTTTTATGTACTTCAGTGTTCCTGAGGATGTCATTAGACGAAAGCGCTTGAGCACCATTTTGTGTTTCCTTTCCTTCGTGGTTTTATTCATCATAAATATTTTTCACGTGTTACTTTCGTGAAATAATTTTCATAGAGAAGAGAGAGAGAGAGAGAGAGAGAGAGGAGAGAGAGAGAGAGAGAAAGAGAAGAGAGAGAGAGAGAGAGAGAGAGAGAGAGAGAGAGAGAGAGAGAGAGAGAGAATATTCTTAGAAAAACGGAATCAGATCGTAAACCCTGTTCTCACAGATACTGTATAATTAAACTATTTTTCTTCAGTGTTGAAGGTGTCCCTTGTCTGGCCTTCAGTTTGGGAACATTACACATTTTATCATTCCTATTTTCCAGTGTTTGGCTGGTTATTTGGTTCAGTTTGAGGTTAGGTACCAGTTTTTCTCTTATTTTCCATGTGTATAGATTAAGGTCTTCTTCTTCTTCTTCTTTGCGAATATAGATTTAATTTACGAAGTCTCTCCCGGTAGTTGAGTTCTTTGCAACATCAATCTTTGAATTTCTTCTAGTTTATTAAGTTTTTTTTATGAGGACGCCATGACTGTTTAGTATTCAAGTTTTGGCACGATCAGTGTTTTCAGTTGGGGAATCATTACATTCTCCTCCCTTTTCAAGGTTCTCAGTAGCTGTTCCGTAATTCATTTTGCTTTGTTTATCGCTCTCTGATTTTGTTTCAGATTTTACATCATCGGTCATTATTACCCTCAAATCTTTTGCTTTCGTGCTTCTCTGAATTTCTTGTCTATCTGGGACATAATACGCTTTCTGTTCAAGTTCCTTATTTCTTCCATATCTCAAGAGCCGAAATTTCTCGGTGTTAAAATTCATGTTATTGTCTTCTAACCATTTTTATATTCTGTTTGTGTCCCTCTGCAGGGCTTCCACCTCTTCTGCATTACCGAGTTTTTCTGCTGATCTTTGTATCGTCAGCAAAGGATGTTACTATACTGTTGCCGGTTACTCACTGTCTGTGTTTGTCAGTATGATAATGAATAGGAGTGTTGTTAATACTGTCCTTGTGGTTCTGAGCTGCGTACTTCCGATTCTGATGATAATATACCTTTGATTTTTATGACTTGCTAACGTTCTCCAAGGAAATTGTATGATAGATCCGCTTATTTTGCCCGTTATTCCCATGTGTATCATTTTACGTGCTACATTACATCGTATGGTACATCGCAGTGTATTACATCGTAGCGTAATTAGTTACGTCATAGTTATCATTGCTTTCAAGCGCGTCAGTGATATTGTTGTAGTGGTCTATTAGTTGTGATAGATACGATCTTCCTGGTCGGAATCCGTGTTGGTTCTCATTGAATCTTTCCTGTCTTAAAAAAGTAAAAAGTTGTATATTTTCTCTCTGACTATTCTTTCAAATATTTTAGTAAGATGTTATGTCACCTCTCTCTCTCTCTCTCTCTCTCTCTCTCTATATATATATATATATATATATATATATAGTCGGGGGTTGCTTCTACAAAGCTTCAATTTAATATTTAGGAGAAATCCAATGACAAGGAGGAATGTAAATGCCATGAAAAGTCTTCTTTAATGCGCAACGTTTCGAGCAATACGCTCATCATCAGGCTAGATAATAACAATATGAAATTAGAATCAATAAATAAATGTGAACAAGACAAAATAATTTCTATAAAACCTATTATATATATATTACGGATGTACCGGATCGCAATATAGAAGGATAACCAATACCCGATATCTGTTTTTTTAATTTTTGCCAGATACTGGATAATCCGGCCGGATCAAGAAATGGCCGGATACTGGATATTTGGCCGGATCATGTATTCTTAAGGGCATAAAATTTTAAAACTTGCAATTAACTAGTGGTTTAATAAACTTTAATTGTTCCTACTAATTTTACAAAATCATTATTCTCAATGCATTCAATGCTGGAAAGAAAAAAGGCAAAGTTGATTGGACCTAGTTCTGCTAAATTTTAGATAAATCTAACTTTTAGTGTGTTTTTTGTTTAAAAGAAAATCATTATAAATGTTAAATTTAGCCCTTTATTGCACACGGCTCTTCCCACAGCTGTATAAAATCGTCTGGCATTAGCCCTAATAAAATAATAAAGTATACACAAAAACTTGAAATATGAAGTTTTTAATCAACAAAATGCGATTAAAATGTTAGTTAATTATCCGGTATCCGGCCGGATCATACTTGATATCCGGTATCTGGCCGGATACTGAAGAAGTGGCCGGATACCGGATCGTAGTGATCCGGTATCCGGTGCATCCCTAATATATATATATATATATATATACACACACACACACATATATACACACTCAGTTATCCGTGACTGAAAGGCGGTACATGATCACGGATAACCCGACTTCACAGTTAACTCAGTATACCCTTCCGGTGAGTGAGTGGTGCAGCTGTTGCCACCACACATAGTATTATTGTTTCAAAGTATAGTATACAATTAAGCATCATATTTTGTACTCACCACAAGACGCAAAGATCATCCGCTCCCGAAGATTGTAACCCCTCCTTCTGCTAACACTGCGCGGCAAGACACTGACTGAGGCGCGTTATGGTGGATTGCCGGGAAGCGAGCAGCGGATGTAAACACCGTGGAAAATCACAGCTAACTCAGTGTCATGATCAAGGATAAGTGCACAGTGGTCACAGTTAGTAAATCATAGTTAACTATCATCACGGATAACCGCGTGAGTAAAATATATATATATATATATATATATATATAATACATATAACCTATGGTTAGCTTCCGCCCGAATTGTTCATTCTGACGAAGGTCAAGCTTTTCACTCCACCTTAGACCTATAGTTTAACGTGGAATCCGAACCACGCCCCATCAGCAGCCCAGCGTCGTAACCACTAGGCCACCTAGGGTACCCATTTATCTACCAACCACTTTCTTTATTGTGTGAAGGATGAACAGCTGGGTTTTGCTGCGCGCCGGCTGCCGTCGGGTCTCGAACCCGGGGCCGATGGATTCGTAGTCAGCGACACTAACCACCACCACGAGGCGCATATATATATATATTATATATAAGCAACACCCAGGGAAAAGGAAAAAGAACACGAAATCCGAGCGCTTTCGTGATATATTCACATCTTCAGGGACAAGAAAGAAATATTGCTATTTCTTTCTTGTCCCTGAAGATGTGAATATATCACGAAAACGCTCTGATTTCGTGTTTTCTTTTTCCTTTTCCCTGTGATTGTTTGCTTATTAATAAGATCACGTGTTATTCTGTGATTTTACTGCATATATATATAATATATATATATATATATATATATATTGCAAAGTATTGAATGTACAATAGTTGATGCTATTAATAAAATTTATAGTATTGATTATATCGTTCCCCTTCATCTTCGAACTGTATGTAGAGATGTTTAATTTATTTGTAAATATTTTTTAGGTAAAACTATATAATTTATATTGTTATAGTTTATATATATATATATATATATATATATATATATATATATATATATATATAGATATATATATACACAGTGGTGGGCACGCGCAACAATTTTTGTAGCGCCGCAACCGCAACCGCAACTCTGCTGAAATAGGTGCGCCGCACGCGTAAGCGCAACCCTTTTCAAAAGTTGCGCCGCAAGCGCAAGCGCAACCAAAAATGTTGCGCCGCAAGTTGCGCCGCAACTTTTTGCGGCGCAACTGCCCACCTTTGCATTTAACGTATATCTGCAGTGGTGGGCACGCGCAACAATTTTTGTAGCGCCGCAACCGCAACCGCAACTCTGCTGAAATAGTTGCGCCGCACGCGCAAGCGCAACCCTTTTCAAAAAGTTGCGCCGCAAGCGCAAGCGCAAGCGCAACCAAAAATGTTGCGCCGCAACTTTTTGCGGCGCAACTGCCCACCTTTGTATATATATATATGTGTGTGTGTGTGTGTGTGTGATTGATATTCATTCGATATTAACTTGAAATAGATGGAAAAATATATATCGCAGGTTGAAATAGATAAGCTGTATTTTAATAATAATAATTTTTCTCACATCATGAAATATGAATAATTTTTTTACATTTCAAATTATTTATTTAGTTTTGGATTGAAAAGAAAAAAAAATGCGAATTTTAAAAGTAAAATTTATATTTTGGTAAATGTGTGTCCTAATCCTCTTCGCTATTCTAACGAGACCCAAGAAGGAAGATTTAGAAAAATTTCTCGTTCTTAGAAAAGAATTTGAGGTATTCTTCATTGTGAAATAATAATAATAATAATAATAATAATAATAATAATATCAAATGAAGCCTTTTTCCAGTTTAGTATTTTCATTTTGAGCGGGTTGCAACGTATACCGTTACACATGCGCACGTTACTCTCTCTCTCTCTCTGTCTCTTTGTGACAAAACGTAGAGGATGTTTTGGTTTGTTCTTTATTGAGTGTAGTGAATAACATTACGGTTTAATTACGGGCGCTTACCATCGTCAGTACGGGCAACGCGATGCGGTACAGTAGCAGTCGCGCGTAAGTTCATTATCGACTGCATTATGGGTTCGCATAGAACGCGAGCCTTTCACCGGTCGCTGTGGTTTGATGATGAAATTAATTATTACTTCACAATTGAATAAGCGTCGTTTGAAAATTAATTGACAAAATTAATTCAATTATTACCACGTATCGTTTTCCGTGGTAAAATTTTTATTTTGTACGACGAAAATGTCCCGAGTGAGGTTCATACACTATTGTATCGCGTTACAAACAACGGCTTTCAATTTTCTAAGTCTTCTCATTCAAATAAATTCATTTCAAAATGAAAAAAGTAAAATAGCTACTGTAGCTACACAAAGGATAACGTAAAAGCGCGTCTGTATTATAGAAAAAGGCTTTATTCTCTATATGTATTTATTTTGCTTTATTCATATATTCATTTGGAAAAAAGTCTTTCTCTCTTTTTCTTTTTCTTTTTTTGGTACCTTTTGAAAGCGGACAAAGGTATATACGAAGAGTGGGAATGGTCTTTGTGTTCAAGTGATCGCTGATCCTCTATAATTCTTCCTTTCTTCATTTACTTGCGTTCTTATCCTACTTGAAAGATTCACACACGGGAATTCCCCCCCCCCTCTCTCTCTCTCTCTCTTCTCTCTCTCTCTCTCTCTCTCTCTCTCTCTCTCTCCTTTTACGGAATACAGACTTTATGTGCATGAAACAAGGAACTCTTCTGGGATAATTAAGTCTAATATAGTCCGAATAAGTAATGGGAAATGGCAAATATTAGGGTTTGGCCTTCCATCATGAAAAAGTAAAACATTCAGTATTTGTTATTTACCATTACTTATCGGACTATAGTGCATTTAATTATTGCAGAAGAGTTCCTTGTTCCATGCTCATTTATATACCTTAGTATATATATATATACAGTATATATATAGCCTTGGTTAACCTTGCTTTTGCTTCCGCCAGAATTGTTCATTTTGACGAAGGTCAAGCTTGTCACTTCACATTAGATCTACAATTTAACGT
>JAJOZX010000121.1:727500-895000 GCA_023014485.1 Bathynomus jamesi | reverse complement strand
TACAAAGAACATACAATATATGTAATAAGGAATATATAAAAACTGATCAGTAGAAGCAAAAAAAACTTCACTTTTTTCTACGTGAAAGTCACAATATGATGATAAAAACCCACTCTAATAGACAGTTTATTTCCACAACAGTTTCGATGCCCACTGGCATCCTCTTCGGGTGGATACAGAAAGACGAAGAGGATGCCAGTGGGCATCGAAAATGTTGTGGAAATAAACTCTGTCTATTAGAGTGGGTTTTTATTATCATATTGATCAGTAGAAGTTTTCTCTAAATAATAATAATAATAATAACAATAATAATAATAATAATAAGTGACCTTACATTCTAATATGATTATAATTTAGTCTCTAGTTTTGACATTATAAACTTTATGTAAATTTTCTCCGAAGTTTCCTAATTAACATATTTCATTAAAGCCGATTTTAAGCCCTAATGAATATAAAGACTTAAAGGGACTCCTTATTATGTTCGCCATAACGAAAGCTCGTAATTGAAGCGTATGATTTTGTGGGCTTCTGTCTATACAGAATGGGGAGTAACACGTTTGTACGATGCAGTTCAGAATGAGTGTATATACGAGGCCATTTGTCTCGTATAAGTGATTACTAATCGACAAAAATTATCACTGTTTGGGAAACACGCGAGACTTTAGCTCTTTTGTCGGGTAATGAAATTGCCAATCGTCTCTTATGAGATTTCTTCCGGCATGACACGTTTTCGCGCCACTTATACCGGTTGCGAGTTCTGGCGACAACGGGTTTTGTCATCACAGAAAATGATACGAAGCCCAGAGAGGGATCAGTATGTACAGTTATACGAAACCTTCATTCTAGAAAAAGATATTATTGAGTGTTTATATATATAAATTCTAGTTATTATATATTTAAATTGGATATTTCACGCGATAGTCATCTAAAAAGATAATATATAAACCTCTTGAAGTTACCCAGCCATGCATGAATTGCGCAACCTATCTTCCCATTCAATCAGTATTTCTTATACTCGTGTATTTCAATCAGCATTTCATATATATATATATATATATATATATATATATATATATATATATATATATATATATATATATATATATATATGATGAATAAAACCACGAAGGAAAGGAAACATAAATATTTTTCACGTGTTACCTTCGTGAAATAATTTTATATATATATATATATATATATATATATATATAACTTAAAGCCAGTAATGATTTTGTTCTGTTCCATTCACTGAAATCTCGAACCTTTATTATGCGTCTTAATTGACGAATGGAGATAGGCGCTTTACGAGATTTTTTATTCAGATTCCTTTCAGATAATCTCAGCAGCGCAGCCTCTTATTGCCTCTGATCTTTTATAATCTAGGCGCTCAGACAGGTCGTCAAAGCCTTTCACAATATGTGGCGCATTAGAAACATCATTACTGTATATATATATATATATATATATATATATATAGAGAGAGAGAGAGAGAGAGAGAGAGAGAGAGAGAGAGAGAGAGAGAGAGAGAGAGAGAGAGAGAGAGAGAGAGAGAGAGAGAGAGAGAGAGAGAGAGAGTTACAAGGAAAAGAAGTACCTCAAAAGGCTTTGCGGCCCATACCGAGGAGGTACCAATGGCAACGGGTGCCAGGAAAATTTTCTACACCCTCAAATAGTGCGCAAGATTTGGTCTAACCTTTTCTTGAAGTGATCCACAGAGGAACTGTTCACAACTTCTGAGAGAGAGAGAGAGAGAGAGAGAGAGAGAGAGAAAGAAAATTAATTTTGACTATAAAAGTCAGTAAATAAAAACAAAGTTATTAATTCAATAAATGCAAAAGGGAAAGGAACTAGAGATCTGCACGGGTACGGTTAAGTCCGTAGGCCCGTATCCGGCCCGACTCGGGATACGGGCGGGCCGATGGACATCAAAGTAGATACGGGCCGGATACGGGCGGGCCTATGTTTAATCAAAGTAGACACGGGCCGGCTAATGTGCATCATATTATTACACTGGTATGCATCAATTTTGCTGTCAAGGGTTTTGTAAGTGATTCTTATAGAGTCTTTCCTGCTGATTTCGAATCTGCAATCCGTTTTTCTCAATCAGCTCAGGTTATCCGGCTATGGCCTCATAAGTAAAATAGAATTTTTCGTGATTTTGTCAAAGCGGAATTGGAACAGTAACATCTATCATCACTTGTTTCACTTGTATATCTTTTTTTACTTTTCAGGCATATAGATAAAATATTTCATAATGAATAGAGCGTGTAAAAATGATCCCAATAGATTCTGCTACATATGTGGGACGGTTACCATGCCAAATAACCAGTCCCAAATCACTAAATTTGTGAAGAAAATGTATAGAGCATACTTTGGAATTAAGCTAGGGGACCAGGACAAAAATTTCGCCCCTCATATGTGCTGCAAGACGTGCATTGAAAATTTGAGAAGATGGAGCAAAGGCAGAGCGAAATCTTTGCCTTTTGGAATTCCCATGATTTGGAGAGAAGGAAAGGATCACGTGACAGATTGCTATTTCTGCATGACAAACCTCCAAGGTGGGCTTATAAATTTATTTTTCTTAAATATTTTGAAATCCTCGTATGAAACTTGACATAATATTCACCATAATGTAACATTCACCATATATAGCATAATATTCACCATAATGGTAATCATACATTTACATATACATATTGTTATAGAAAATACATTTACACATACATATTGTTATACAAGTTACATTTACATATACAATGATTGTATATTTTCTTTCTTTTTCATTCATATTGTCCCCGAAGGGACAATATGAATGAAAAAGAAAGAAAATATACAGACTCCATCGACCTATTTCATATCTTACAGACCGCAGCCTTCCCTCACGAGCCGCCACTGTCTGAATGCTTCTTCTATTTCATATGCAAGTTTCATATCCATGTTTCTGTGTTTCTATTTTCAGGAGTTAACAAGAAGAATAAACACATTGTTGTATACCCTGACATTCCTTCTGCTATGAGACCTGTACCCCATGGTCCTGGAATTCCAATACCCGACCCACCTCAAACCCTGGACTTCGATGATTCTGATGATGAATCAATGACCAATGCCAATGACCAGTCCCAGTCGTATATACCTCAAAATACCGCTTCAAATGAGCCAAGGCCTCTCAACCAGGCCAAACTTAATGATCTTACCAGGGATTTAGGACTTTCCAAATTAGCTGCCGAGATCTTGGGCTCACGACTTCGAGAGGACAACTTGCTGGCTCCGGGAACAACATTCTCCTGGTATAGGAAACGAGAGGAAGAATTCCGCAAGTTTTTTGCAATGCACGAAAATACCTCTTCCTTAGTGTACTGCTGCAATGTTGAGGGGCTAATCGAATCCTTGGGCCTGCCATATAACGCATCAGAATGGAGGCTATTTATAGACTCGTCTAAACGAAGTTTGAAAGCAGTACTTCTCAACATTGGGAATAGGGTTGCATCAGTCCCTGTAGCACATTCCGTACAACTTACTGAGAGCTACGATAACATGAAAATTTTACTGGATGCTCTCGTATACGACCAACATAACTGGAGGATCTGTGGAGATTTGAAGGTAATACTAATATCATAAGTAAACTATTGCTATTGACTATGTTGTTTTTCCAAAGGTTATTTGAGAGCGTATAAGAACACTTAACTTCCCCACAGAAGTGATACAGTCCAATGCATAGATTTTTTTATCTGATAGAACAAATTCTCTAAATTCTTTAAATATTTTCATTTTTTTTCAGATTGTGGCATTTGTATTGGGAATGCAAGGGGGATACACGAAATACCCATGTTTCCTCTGCAAATGGGATAGCCAAGCGGATGAGAAGCACTATGCACAATTGCACAGCGTGAATGGGCATCCAGAGAGAATTTTGAACCTGGGTCGCATAATGTCGTTTCAGTGCCCCTTGTACCACCAACAAAAATTTTGCTCCCACCACTTCATATTAAGCTAGGCTTGATGAAAAATTTCATCAAATCAATGAATAAGGAGGGTTCAGCATTCCGATATCTCGAGAGTAAATTTCCTCATATATCTGATGCTAAACTAAATGCTGGGGTTTTTGATGGTCCTCAAATTCGAACTTTGATCAAGGATACTCAGTTCGAAAACGCAATGACTCCAACTGAGAAGAATGCCTGGCAAGCGTAGAAGTCGAGAATACGAGTCCGTTGTCGAAAACTTGATGGAAGCTTTCAAAGCTCATGGGTCGCGCATGTCCATAAAAATTCACTTTTTGTGGTCCCACTTGGACTATTTTCCTGAAAATTGCGGGGATTATAGTGAGGAACAGGGTGAATGATTTCACCAAGATATCAAAATAATGGAAGAGAGGTACCAGGGAAACTGGGATATCAATATGCTGGCGGACTATTGCTGGTGTTTGAAGCGAGACGTGCCCGAAGAAAAACACAGACGGAAAGCCAAAAAAACTTCATTCCTTCCTCAATAAACTTTTTTCCATATTCATTGTATGAATAAAAGTATTTATTCACACAATGTTTTCACTTTTCACGAGTGTTCTTATAATATTACTCGTATCTACAGTGTTTAAGCTAAAAAAATCAATAAATTTGGGGATAAAATTGGACTTATAATAAATGGCCAATAGAGAAAAAACATGACCTGATTGAGGAAAACCAATGTCATTTTCGAATTCAGCATGGTCGAATTATATAATATGAGTTGGAAAAACCCTCACAGCAGACAAAAAAATTTCATATGCATACCAGTGTTATAGGAGCACGCGTACATTGAAGTACAATTTGAATCTCGTAAAACAATTTTTCGTAATATTTTTTAAACTACAGTAAAAGGAAAAGGATTTTTCAAAATATTAGTCTCTCTTAATTTTTTTAATTATAACTTTCATTACCAATCGATTTTGAGCAGCCATTCAAAAAAGTTATTAATTTCATGACGGCACAGCATTTTATACAGCAATTTATAAAATTGCAAAGGTAAGAACTTTATTAAATTGTATTGGTGAAATATTCTTTATTTTACTGCAAAGTAGCTGAAATGCTTTCAAAAATTGCAAAAAATAAATTTTCATTATTTCAAAAGACTTTCACAAAAGAACGGACCGGGCCGGGTACGGACTTTGTCGTGAAACACAACGGGCGGCTACCGGCCGGGCCGGGCCTAAATAAATTTTCAAGCGGGCCTCCGTAAATGGGCCGGGTACATGACTAAAATATCGGCCCGTGCAGATCTCTAAAAGGAACACGAATACAGTATATTGATTCTAGCAATTTGTTATTTATTGACTTTTATAATCAAATAATTTTTTTTTTGAAAAAACAAAGGTGTCTATTTACTTTTGCCAACTCTCTCTCTCTCTCTCTCTCTCTCTCTCTCTCTCATGACGGTAGCCGGCGCGCAGCAAAACCCAGCTGTTCGTCCTTCCACACAATAAAGAAAGTGGTTGGTAGATAAATGGGTACCCTGGGTGGCCTAGTGGTTAAGACGCTGGGCAGCTGGTGGGGCGTGGTTCGGATTCCACGTTAAACTGTAGGTCTAAGGTGGAGTGAAAAGGTACTATATATATATAATATATATATATATATATATATATATATATATCAGTGGCGACTCCAGCTCTTCAAGACTACTCGGGCTCTTTTTAAATTTTCAAGTCTACATATGAGCTGACATTTAAATGCGTGACAATAACTTAAGATTATCAATAAAATAAATAAATACATACCTCGGTAAAAAAAATTATTTGAATTTTATATACTTGAACATAAAGTCCAAGCGTCTTGGTTTTAAAGCAAATTCCTTTAATATTCGGTCATGTAATTCCTTTTTGCTTTCTAAATCACTAATCATTTCTTTTTCAATTGAAATCCTAGCTAGGGACGAGAGCTGTTCTTGAGCCATTGCGTTTCTTAAATATGATCTAATTCGATCAAGAACAGAAAAACTTCTTTCATTTGAAACAGAAGTTAAGGTATGGTAAGAAGGAGCTGAATCAGAATACTTATAATATTAAAAATAAATCAGATTATTTAAGAAAAGTGAACAACCTCACATTGCGGCAAAAATCAAACTGCACCGCCGCCCAAGGCAGTTGAAGGCACGCTTATCGAAACGTAAAAAGTTACCATGTATCGCCAGAATTAAAAATTGTGCCTCTACAAGGCCGAAGAATATAAGCCCGAGTTGAAATGTTTTTTCTTTATAAAAAAAATTAATAGGAGGAAAAACGTATTTTATTTAATGAGAATTAGAAGGACTATTATGTAACCGTATGCAAGCAAATAATTATTCATTAAAAGAACTTTAAATATACGATATTATTTATACTTTCTCGGGCTTAATGTCTTGCGCCCGAGTAAAGGATCTTGAAAGATTACACGAAAACTTAATGTGTCAATATAGTTTTTTTGTAGGTAGTAAGGGTATCTAAATGCGCTCAAAATTTGCCTGCGTGACGAAGGCTAGACAGAAAAATAGTAACATACTACCAGCCAAAAACCATTTTTGCAATTTGTATTTAAAACTTTTTTTATAAAACTTAAATCTATAAATACACAATTTTATCTCTCATGCTTCTCCGTGCCCCTTGCCTCTCGGGCTCAGCCCGAGAAGCCCGAGTGCAGGAGTCGCCACTGATATATATATATAATATATATATATATATATTATATATATATATATATTTATTGAAAGAATAGTTAGACATATTTGAAAGAATAGTTAGACAGGAAATCTATGACTTTTTGGAAACTCAGAAAAAATTCAATGATAACCAACACGGGTTTCGGTCAGGCAGATCATGCCTATCACAACTAATGGAACACTACAACAACATTATTGATTCACTTGAAAGTAATGAAAACTATGATGTACTATGCACAGACTTTGCTAAAGCGTTCGACAAGTGTGACTACGGAATCATAATACATAAACTGAAATATATGGGAATAACAGGAAAAATAGGGAAATGGATATATAACACTGGTCAACACTCATTTTATTGCCAATCATATTAGAGTGATTTTGGGGTAACTTTGTGGTGCTGATTCCGAATATGACATCGGTTTTGCTAGATTGGCTCTAATTTATGAGATAATTGGTACCTCATTGAAACACGTAAAAATGCAAAAAATTTAATGTTCAGGCGGAGCCTACTTACAAATCGCATTGAAATTGTCTCAAATCATACAAAAGTAAACACATGAAATACATAATGGCATTTTATTCGGTCTCACCATCTAGAATGTTCCGGTAGTTTTCCATATGCACGCGTTATGGTTACGTTTCCTATTAATTGAGGGTATTCATTATCTCAAGAACTAGAGCCAAATCGGAAAAACTACTTTCATTTTGGAATTCAGCAACCCCAAAATACCCTAAATTCGTACGAATTTCCTTGGCAACGAAAAAAAAAAGTTTTTTTGTTGACCTGTGTAATTTACTTAGTGAGCGGCGGCAAGTCGTTACAGTACAAGGAGTATCTTCATCAGAATCAGAGGTCCTCAGCTCAGTACCACAAGGAACAGTATTAGCTCCACTACTCTTCATAATCATGCTAACCGACATAGATGAGAACGTTACCAGAGACAGCACAGTAACATCCTTTGCGGATGACACAAAGATCAGTAGAAAAATAAGAAACCCAGAAGACATAGGATCTCTACAAACCGACATAAACAGAATCTACAAGTGGATAGAAGACAACAATATGAAGTTTAACACCGAGAAATTTCAGCTATTATGGTACGGAAAAAGAGAAGACCTAAAATCCATGGAATAATATACCCCAAATGAACAGGAAATTCAGAGAAATTCCAGAGCAAAAGATTTAGGGGTTGTAATGACAGATGATGCGAAACTTGAAACACAAAATAGGATAGCAGTAAACAGAGCAAAGAGAATAACGTGTCAGATATTGAGAACCTTTAAACCAGTGGTGCACAAACTTTTTTGATGTGAGGGCCAAGCGAAGAAAATAACTAAATGTATTAGCCTGCTTACTTTCCATCTAAGTCATAAATTGGGTCACTTTTACATTCTAACTTTTTCATTGAATTGAAAAGACCCGTGGGGCCACTGAAAAGACCCGTGGGGGGACACATTTGGCCCGCGGGCCAGGGTTTGTGCATCACTGCTTTATACGAAGGGATAGGAATGTAATGATTCCTCTACTGAAAACCCTGATAATACCCAAATTGGAATACTGCTCAGTCCTAACATCCCCATATAAAAAAGAAGACATTAGACAGCTGGAGGGGATCCAAAGAAGCTTCACAGCCAAGATCAATGGGTGCAAAGAACTAAATTACTGGTTACGAGAACTAGACCTATATTCACTGGAAAGGAGAAGAGAGAGAGATACACCATTATTTACACTTGGAAAATAATGGAGAAACTAGTCCCGAATCTTACTCTGAATCCCATAACTCCCCAAACAACGGTGGAAAGTAGAAGCGGTAGACTGTGTCGTATTCCCAAATTGAAGGCGAGACAGGGAACATCCTTAACCTTGAAAGAAAATAGTTTTGTAGTGAGAGGACCAAAACTGTTTAATCAGTTACCCAAAGACCTAAGAAACACGGAGGGAGTTGCAGTGGAAATCTTCAAAACAAGACTAGACGCCTCGCTCAGAACAATCCCCGATGAGCCGAGCGTACCTGGCTATGTGAGGTGGAGAGCGCAAGAATCCAACTCACTACTTCACTAGGCCAATTCGAGAGGAGGGGCGACAAGCTTGACCTTCGCGAAATGAGAAATCATCGCGCGGAACCTTTGTAAGGTTGTAAGGTAAGGTGTATATATTGAAAACACATTTAGCAGTACGTCTCTCACAAAGACATGCACACTGATAACACAGTAAATGTTTATAAAAATCAAAGAATGAAATAACAAGGCAACTATACTTAACATGAAAAATATCACTTGAGATGGGATAAATAGCAGTCATCTTGGAAAAGAGTGTATCGTTTCCATATATATAAAAGAAGGAACAGATCACGAGCAAAGATCTTTTAGGCCTGCCTCAGTGACATTGCATCTCACCAAAATCTTCGAGAGAATAGTTTAGAAGAAACTATGAAGTTTTGGAGGCACACAAATATTAAAAAAAAGAAAAAGAATCAGTCATTTAACATTGAATCAAATCAGGAAGAGTTTGATTACCACAACTGATAAAGGACTATAAGAATGTAACTTACTCGCTTGAGAGAATAATTCTATAATATATATGCATTCTTTGCTAAAGCTTTTGGTTTTAACGTGGAATTTAATACGGGCTTTATTGCTAAAATATGCCAATAAACATATAACTTCCTTTAGAGTACATAAAGAGGTTGTTGAAAATCGAGGAATATCATCACAATCCGAGATGTGTACCTCAGCACGATGAAAAACGTCACTTGACCATTTGTAATGATGCTAAGTAAGGTAACATCCACGTCCACACTCACTCCTCTCTCTATCTATATATATATATATTATATATATTATATATATATATATATAATATATATATATATATATATATATATATATATATCAGGAATGGGGAGTCGATAGGAACTGAAATAAAATAAAATGAAAACCTGAAAACTTAAATAGACATCGATATTTTTGGTTAAGTTTATAAATTAGAGTTTTTTTAAAGTTGAGATATTTTTAATTCAGATTTCCTAACACGAGAGACAACTTGTCAAACAAACAAACAAAAAAAAATAAAAAATTCGGGTATTGAGACGTGATAGAAATGTTTTTGATGAATAGATACACTTCGTCTCATCCCTTAAGACTATCTCTTAAGATATAGAGATATAAAAAAGGCAACTTATCAGCTTTTTCTTTATAGCTCTATCTTTTTAATATAATCGCCTCCCTCTTCATATAGGTGGATAGGTATCACGGGTAAAGAGAAAAAGTCACTCAAGATAAGAAGTGGATTAGCACAAAAGTTTAAAAAAAAATATATATTCAGACAACTACGTGACTCAAAGGATACAGTTTAATTTTTAAGTATCAGTTCATCTGAAGCTTTCGAAGGCCGGCGAAAGATCAATCTTACTGACGAAGAATAACAACGTCTCTTTACAGTGTGACACGAAATCAAATCGATAATAAGAGGCTTCATCAGGAATACAGGGTGGGCTGAAAGTCTGGATCTATAAGAAAATATTTATTTTAATACATAAATTACAACAAATGGTAAATACTTAAAATGAATATCAACTTTAACTCGTAAATGCGTATCCGTGATACTGTACAGTGGTTCGTACTCCAGTATAAACAACAAATTATAACAAATGCTCAAATTGGCGGCCTCTGACATCGAGACACTTAGGGATGGAATTTATGATTTTTAATAATTCTTCGAATTGACGTTCTCGAGATGCGTGTTTCATTTGATAATCTTCTTGTTGACTTTACTGGACTATTCGTTAAAGTTTCACATACCATTGCGGAGGTATTTTCATCAGTTGCAGTTTTTGGACGACCAGAACGCCGTCGATCATGTACACTTCCTGTTTCTTTGAAACGTTTAAACAACTTGCCAACAGTCGCATGTGTTACTGGATGCTTATCAGGATGATTTCTATTGAATTCGGTAGCAACTTCTCTGTGTGTAGCGCCCTGTCTTGCGTACATGAGCACAAGTTCTACCCGGTACGAACTACTGTACAGTATCACGGATACGCATTTACGAGTTAAAGTTGATATTCATTTTAAGTATTTACCATTTGTTGTAATTTATGTATTAAAATAAATATTTCCCTATGGATCCAGACTTTCGGCCCACCCTGTATATTACTCAAAAGATATGAATATTAAACATTTGAGTTTACTGCAGCTAAGAAAATGTCGATATAATTCATAAACTGAAAGCAAAAAGAGAACTGATATATATATATATATATATATATATATATATATATATATATATTATATAGATATATATATATATATATATAACCCTGCGACTATCGGACCTTTGAAAAACGAGGACAGTGCTTTATCTGATGATCTAACAGAAGTATCTGAAATATTAAGAGCTCAGTACGGATCATCTTTCAGTATCCTAAAAACTGACAAATTGATATGCGATAGAAACGCGTTCTTTGAAGAACTACAAGGGGAAAGTATAACTGACTTCGACTTTACGACGGATGATATTACGCAAGCTATAGGGAAACTAAAAGCACACTCAGCGGCAGGACCGGATAAATGGAATGCCACACTGATCAAAAACTGCATGAATGCAATCGCTGAGCCCCCTATATTGGATATGGGGACGATCACTAGACACGGGAGAAATACCGGGCATCCTGAAGAGCGCGAACATAGTCCCATTATATAAAGGAGGAGATCGATCCGAGGCCAAAAACTATAGGCCAGTGTCGCTTACATCTCATCTCACTAAAATATTTGAAAGAATAGTTAGACAGAAAATCCATGACTTTTTGGAAACTCGGAAAAATTAAATGATAACTAACATGGACGCGTTGTTTCATTGGGCTGAATAGGTAAAAGTCTGACAGTGCCAAATCCGGACTGTAGGGTGGATGTGGCATCACTGACCAGCCCATCTTTGCAATAGCCTGATTTGTGGCAAAAGATGTGTGTGGGCGGGCGTTGTCATGGTGTAGCTGGATGGATTTGCAATAGCCTGATTTGTGGCAAAAGATGTGTGTGGGCGGGCGTTATCATGGTGGAGCTGGATGGATTTTGAGATCTTTTTGCGGCCTCTTCTTTCTGATGGCTTCCCGAAGCTTCTTGAGTGTCACAAGACTTTTACCTATTCAGCCCGATGAAACAAAGCGTCCGAGGACAAAGATTTGATGACACAGAAGACATCAAAGTCGCTTTGAAACGATGAGTCAGACAGTGCTCGCCACAGTTTTTCCAAACAGGATTCCAGTCTTGGGTTCAGAGGTGGCGCAAATGCATCGCGTGTGAAGGAGATTACTTTGAAGAGTAGTTTTGTGTAGAGCAGTAGTTGTACATACATCTGTACGTTGAACTTTCTGTTCATTCTAATAAAGAAGTTATCAGCCAACAGGCATTACTTTCGGTACGCCCCTCGTGTATATATATATATATATATATATATAGGGTGAACCAAATGTAGGTGGACAGTAAATGATAACGTTTATTTTGAGAATACATATTTAATTTTTTGTATACTATAATACAAAATAAAATTTAAATAAATTTAGTTATAATATTTAATATAATATAACACAAACACCATAGTTATAATGAACACCATAGTTATAATATAATATAACACAAACCGTATTCAACCTACTGTCCACCTACTTTTGGTTCACCGTGTGTATATATAATAATATATATATATATATATATATATATATATATATATATATATAAGTTTTCTCCTCCTGATATCAAAATCAATTGATATAAACATATGAATTAATGGAAAAGATAACATAGATGAAAACTTGTGTATTCGTTGTAGAGAAGAAGAGAGGCATACATTATAATTTACACTGAACCCTGTAACCATAGTTAAACTGAACCCTGTAACCATATAAACGACATTAGAAAAAAGGAAAGGCAGAAAGATAGCGTCTCTAAACTGACACAGGCTAGACAGTGAGAATCATCAGTCTTGAGGGAGATTAATAGCTTTACAGTTTGAAGACTAAAACAATTTAATCATTTGTCAAAAGAAATAAATATTGTTTCTTGCCGTTGTGGACACATTTAAAATGAAACGAGGCACTTGGCTGAGGACAATGCCATAGGAGTGTGTGTGTATATATATATATATATCTCTATATATATATGGTGTTTCACAACCGGTTTGCCATACTTTGGTGGGTGATTTTGGGGGTGATATCAGGTAAAAATATTAATACAACATCGATGCTATTTCCAACTGTTGCGGAGCTACGGACGTTTTAAAGTGCACGGAAAAAATTAAACGAGCGTATTAATCTGATGTATTTATTGCTACATTTTATGAAATACACCTTATAAATGTTCAAAATGTCAGCCTCGGTTTTCAGTGCATAGCCTTGCTCGTTCCAAACAAGAGTCCCACTGCCCATTGAATCATTTTGGGGTGTTCTCGTATGTAAACAGCGACATCCATAATCCGACGCAAGAGTTCCTCTCTCGTTTGTACTTTGGTCTCGTAGACCATCTTTTTAATAAGGCCCCATAAAAAGAAATCTAACGGGGTTAGGTCCGGATATCTCAGGGGCCACGATATTGGACCAACACGACCAATCCAACAATTCCCATACCGCTGATTCAAGTAATCCGTAACATGACGACCAAAATATGGTGGCGCCCCATCGTGCTGAAAGAACATGCTGCGCCTTGTCTCCAAGGGCACGTCCTCCATCAAAAGCGGCAATTCGTTCGTCAGGAAGTTCAGATAAATATCAGCAGTTAATCATTGTTCCAAAACGAACGGTCCAATCAGCTGATCTCCAATTACACCGCACCAAACATTCACCAAGAATCGATGTTGAAAGTTTCCTTCAACGGTACGGTGGGGATTATCGGCGGACCATAAGTGAAATTTCGTCTATTGTTAATTTCATCCCGAATGAATTATGCTTCATCACTAAACAGTATGCGATTAAGAATTTGGCGATGCATGACCATCCACTGGCAAAATTGAACACGTTTATCGTAATTATCCGGTTGAAGAGCTTGCACGCGTTGCAAATGATAGGGATACGAACTCTCATTATGTATGGTTCGTCATACACGCGATGCGGATTCACCAATTCGTCTAGAAATCCTTCGAACACTGGTATTTGGGCTACATTGGACTAGGTCCAGTATGCGCTCCTCCACAGCAACGGGCCATCGTGCTACATGTTCTTGGTTACATGGAACAATTGTTCCTGTTTCCCTTCATCTCTGGTGTGTGTCAATAAACACTTGCCTGTTCGGTATTCGGCGGTTCGGAAAACGTCTTCGATATTCCTCAACTGCCGCTCTGCCGTTATCATCACAGAATCCATAAATGAAATGGATATGAGCGTATTCACCGGGTGTGAACTGTTGATTCATTTTGATTGTTCACCTAAGCGCAACACAGTGTCTCGGACCACAGATCAGAACCAACTGAAAGAAAAAAATGAGGATTATTTAGTAGTGGTAACTTCGTTAACCGAAACTACCACCATGCTGCCATCAATTGAATTACATAAAAGTCGGGATTTGTTGTTTGCACATTTTAAAACGTCCGTAGCTCCGCAACGATTGGAAATAGCACCTATGTTGTATTAACATTTTTACTCGATATCTCCTCCCAAATCCCCCCCCCCCCAAAGTATGGCAGACCGGTTGTGGGACACCCTGTATATATATATATATATATATATTATATATATATATATATATATACTCAAATCACAAAATAACACGTGACCTTATTAATAAGCAAACAACCACAGGGAAAGGAAACACAAAGTCCAAGCGCTTTCGTGATATATTCACATTATCACATTATCATTTCTGTTCCTCCTTGATAATGTGAATATATCACGAAAGCGCTTGGACTTTGTGTTTCCTTTTCCCTGTGGTTGTTTGCTTATATATATATATATATAGGTAGTGTAATATAATTTGAAACCACTTCGGGGTTGTGAAATGTAATTTTAAGATGAATAAAGTTCATTATAATTTTAACAAAACTAAAAATGGGGAAATTTTTCCTTAATATTATTAAAGCGAGTTTCGAAAGAAAGCTTTGATCTCCGCTCTCAATTTACTTTCCGTCTTTGATTTTCTTCTCATTTCTTACACTCATTTCTCTCGTCTATCTCATCTCCTCTCGTGGATACTCCGTGAGAGAGTCCTCGGTTCCCAACTTTTGTGAAAGAGATCCCGTTTCCGATAGACTATTTTGAAGTTGGAACCGAAGTTCACTTTTGTTCTTCTCTTTCACTCATAAACAATTCATGCAAATTTAAAGGTGATATATATATATATATATATTATATATATATATTTCAACTGCAAAGAACACGCAGTATAATTAACCTTAAAGAACGACGCGTGTTCGTTCTCCCTCCTCATCTTGCGCGGAATGTTCTCCTATACAAGCGTCGTTCTTTACGTTAATTATACTGCGTGTGCTTTGCAGTTGAAATGTGTATATAGGTGCGGCATGCGGAAAGGTGCCCCCCTCGGGCATTGGTTTCTGCGCGTATGTAGGAGAATTACGACTTCTGATCGAGTGAGGACCATGGTGTAGTGGTTATCATATCTGACCGGCAATCGGAAGATCCCGGGTTCGATTCCCGGTGGTTACCTCATTTTTTCATTTGTTCGTTCTCCCTCCTCATCTTGCGCGGAATGTTCTCCTATACAGGCGTCGTTAATATATCTATATATATATATATATATATTATATATATATATATATATATGATTGAACTCAGAATGGTCCCCTGTTTTATGTTACACGCAGACCATGCATGGAACAAGGAACTCTTCTGGGGAAATTAAATCTACTATAGTCCGAATAAGTAATAGTAAATGACAAACACTATAATTTTTTATGATGTTTGCCCGACGTGGGCAACGGGTCACTCGCAAAGAGGCCCCAAAATACAGCTTCCCTCACCAGCTACCTGCGAAGCAGAGAAGTTCCAGCTTTGGGACAGGATCTAAGGTTTAAAGCAGCCTAATCCCACTATACTTAGAACCTGAATATAAACAAAAAACTCGTTGCATTCACGTCGGATTAAATGCGTCAAAGAAAAAGTGGTAACTATTATAGTTTAGCCAAAAAGCAAGACTTAAACTTCAACTGGCAAAATTGAGCGTCCACTTTTCAAGGAACGTAACATGTCCATTTCATGATGGGATAGAACTCAAAATGGTCCCCTGAGATCTTTTTTTGCTAAAAAAATTTTTGGCTAAAAATACAATAATTACCCCTTTTTCTTTGACGTATTTAATCCGACGTGAATGCAACGAGTTTTTTGTTTATATTGAGATTCTAAATATAGTCAGGTTAGGCTGCTTTAAACCCTAGATCCTGTCCCAAAGCTGGATCCTCTCTGCTTCGCAGATAGCTGGTAAGGGAAGCTATATTTGGGGCCTCTTTGCGAGTGACCCGTTGCCCACGTCGGCTAACATCATAAAAAAGAAAAACTATAGTGTTTGTCCTACGAGATTATAGTGTTTTCCTACGGGAAAATATTGAATGCCCGGTTCGGTCAACTCTACGTCCTTGACGATTGGTTAGGTTAAGTCGTGATATTTTCGTTAGTTTTAACGAAAATAGCACGACTTAACTTGACATGAAATCCCTGAACATTTTAAGGATTACATGAAATCCCTAGTTGCACAGGTTCCCTGTAATATATATATATATATTATATATATATATATATATATATATATATATATTATATATAGGGTGAACCAAATGTAGGTGGACAGTAAATGATAACGTTTATTTTGAGAATACATATTTAATTTTTTTGTATACTATAATACAAAATAAAATTTAAATAAATTTAGTTATAATATTTAATATAATATAACACAAACACCATAGTTATAATGAACACCATAGTTCTAATATAATATAACACAAACCGTATTCAACCTACTGTCCACCTACTTTTGGTTCACCGTGTATATATATATATATATATGCACTAAAATCACAGAATAACACGTGATCTTATTAATACGCAAACAACCACAGGGAAAAGGAAAAGGAAACACGAAGTCCGAGCGCTCGGACTTCGTGTTTCCTTTTCCTTTTCCCTGTGGTTGTTTGCTTATATATATATATATATATATAAAATTCTTGGGGACTGAAACCTGTAAATCCATTTGGAACTTTCTTTTGAATTTGTTATTTTTCACTTTTGTTAAACCTTTGTCAGTTTTTTCCTTCTTTTTTAAAGTTTCCGATTTTTAAAGTTTTTTCGAATGAACTGTGAAAAGGTTAAAATCTGTAAAAAAAAACAAAAAAAAAGAAGTTTTTGTGGGATAGTTATCTTGTTATTTCAGATGGTGTGTCGTCATTGTGTATTTGTGAGAAATGGGACGACCATCGTCCGTAACGAGTATAATAACGCTCGTTTTTTATTTGCTTTTCTGGTATAGAGGAATTTGTCATAATATAATCAGTCTTTCTAAATATGCTTTGAGGGGTTACGAGAACTCCATTCATTACATTGCGTTAATTCCTACGAAGACAAATAGGAGTTGTTTATGGTCCTTTTGTTATACTCGAGAGCTTTCTGCTGATATAAATTCTCAGCTTTATTCTTTGCAACTATACTACTTTAGGCTTAAGTCTTGTCCTAACTGAAAAAGAAGTTTCGGGAACGGAATTTATTGGAATGGAAATGAAATATTATAATTTAAAGCTTTACTTTCCGTTAGTTATGTCGCATTGCTTTATTCCCGCGTTGATTCATCGCCACTAAAAAAAGATAGAGTAAAATTGCGTTCTTTCACGCGTTTAACTTGTTTTTTTTTTTGGTCGAATTGGGGTTCTGCGCTCAAATTAACCTTCATTTATTTAAGAAGAAGCACATGTTTTACCCGCAACACCGTTTCCCATTATCGATTACCGAAGTTAAGCAACGTTGAGTCTGTTCTGTGGTTGGATGGGTAACCCTCCTCTGCGTTCAGATAATGTAGCGACCCGTGCTTCTTCGGATCCCACGTAAAGCTTTAAGTCCTCTCCGTCACTTGACTTTTGCCGTTGCTAAGGAGGTTAAACAACAGTTCATTATTATTATTATTATTATTATTATTATTATTATTATTTTACCAAGGTAATTATATCCGCTCAATTATTGGCTGCTTTCAGGGAAAGAACTATTAAATCTTATTCTTTAGTAAAGAAATAATTTTGGTTACAACGATCAGGTTACATTATAAAGTAACTGACAACCAATCTAAATGTTTGGATTAACAGTGTTTGTACGTTTCTGGTAATAAACTTGAATGGTTACGGTTAACATTACATAGTTGCTTTAATCATTGAGAAGTATTGTTAAATAATTTAATTGTAGTTTATTGTTCCTGTTTGCCTTAACGAATTAACGAAGGAGATTAAACAAACCTGAGCATTATTATTTGCTTGATCTAACCCCCAAAAATTTCTGTTTAATCAAAGACGCGCATTGTCCAATTTTAGTTTGTTTGTAATGAAATAACACGAATATTTTATGGCATGGAAGTTTTTTCTAACGTATAATCATTTTTGAGGGATTGTCCAACTTCAAAGGTCAGGTGACGGAGGAGACCTGTCTCCTCCGTCACCTGACCTTTGAAGCTGGACAATCCCAAATGATGATTATACGTTAGAAAAAAATTCCATGCCAATAAAATCTTTGTTATTTCATTGCAAACAAACTAAAATTGGGCCATGCGTGTCTTTGATTAAACAGAAAATTTTATGAGCCTACAATTTTACGGGGATATGAACCATCTACGGGTCGCTGTATCATCTGGACGTAGTGGGCGGTCAGTCGATCACTCATCCGACTACTTAAACAGAGCCAAATGTCGCTTAACCTCGTTCATCTAACGTGATGCGGCGTCGCGACGTGACCATGATGCGTAGCCATTTTAATCGTATATTTCTTAATAATAACGAGAGTGGACGCGCTTATTAATTCTCTTTTTTCCTTTACGCGATCCCTCATTTCACGCTGAAGAGTTAAAAGAAGAAACTAAGCCCCATTTTAACGCGTTGATTCTCTTATATTCAACAGCTCTGACATAAATGAAGTTTGTCGAACGACTGTCGTGAGGTTCTCATTTGTTTTTATTCTTCGTTTCATTTGCTGGAATTCTCATTATCAAAAGCTTTGAGATAATTACTGTTGTTTATCCTGCGAGGATCTGTTGGTCTCATCTAGTTGTGAGGGTATTGTGCCATGGGTATCTCTCTTCAAATCTTTTTTTTTTCATTTTACTAATTGTTAATACGAGTCCTTCTTTATTTTCTTTTGAGTTTTTCTCTTTAACTGTTTTGAATGATGCTGTTTCTATGTAAAATGCATATAAATACCCGTTTATACATAGAGTGGTACAGTTTTGGAAAAAAGTTCACCTAGAAAATTTTCTAAAAAAAAAAAAAATAATAATAATTGTTAGGTTTAATATTCCATTTTTCTTTCGATATTTTCCTATTTTTGGGTGACAGTAAAAAAGTTCCAAAAATAAAACCCAATATTAATTATTTTATGCTTTTTTAGAAATTTTACTTCTGAGTAAAGTTTAGCCGAAAGTATACGAGTAATTATTACTATTATTATTATTATTATTATTATTATTATTATTATTAATGAAGTCGGAGGAAAATGGATTTGAAAGTTATTGAAGGAAAAATTGCAAAACTTAAATATGAAAAAATAAGGAAAATAAAAATGAAGGGATTCTCAGATGAAAAACAAAGGAGCTTTTGAGGACTCTCTATAGTAGGGAAAACTAATGGAATATCTCTCTCTCTCTCTCTCTCTCTCTCTCTCTCTCTCTCTCTCTCTCTCTCTCTCTTCTTCTCTCTCTCTCTCTCTCAATGTATAAAATCTTTTGTCTGATAAAACTGGGTAATTATTTTAACGAACGTCATTAACCAGTCAGAACCAGAACATGTTGCATCACCCTGAACAAACTCTATATATATATATAATATATATGAAAAATTATTTCACGAAAGTGACACGTGAAAAATATTTATGATGAATAAAACCACGAAGGGAAACACAAAGGGGTGCTCAAGCGCTTTCGTCTAATGACATTCCTGAGGATGTCATTAGACGAAAGCGCTTGAGCACCCCTTTGTGTTTCTTTTCCCTTCGTGGTTTTATTCATCATATATATATATATATATATATATATATATATATATATATTAATACACCTTGGTTAACCTTGGTTTTGCTTCCGCCCGAATTGTTCATTTTGACGAAGGTCAAGCTTGTTGCTCTACCTTAGACCCACAACTTAACGTGGAATCCGAAAGGAACACCTTCGACACTGAAGGAAAATAGCTTGGTTGTCAGGGGGCCAAGACTTGTTAACCAGCTTCCAAAGGACCAGGAACGTCACAGGGGTTAAAGTTGAAATCTTCAAAAGAAGATTAGTTACCTGGCTCAGAACGGTACCAGATGAGCCGGGTGTGCCTGGTTATGTGCGATAAAGATCGCGAGAAAGCAACTCGTTTCTCTATCAGGCTAGACCTAAAGGTGGGGCCACCAACTTGACCTTCGTGTGAAGAGAGACCAGTATATATATATAAACCAGTATACATATAAACTCGCTTAAAATTATATAAAATTAATTGCTAGTAACTGAAAATATTGTCAATATCTGTATCAGACTTTCGTTCGGAATTAGTTCCTTATCGCCACGACGACACGAGCAGACTTAACATCAATATTGAATTTTCCCAGCGTTCAATCGGTTCGTGGTCTGTGAACCGCAATATACGCCTGCAGAGTTTAACCTCTTTACAAATTAGCCGAGTGAGTTTGGGCTTTTGCCAGCAGTTGGACGAGACTGCGATTCAAGGCGTTAATAGGCGTGTGTATCGCGCCAATGCTTCATCTAATGAATGAAGCGAGTGTGGTTTCATTGAGGTTAATTGAAGGAGAATATATTTTGCTAATTGAATTAAAGTGGTAATATGAGGAATTTGATTGAAGATCGCAATTTCGCGCGTAATTATATTTAGTGTTAGGTAAAATATGCCTTAAAATATGTGACGATGTTCTTTACTGTACACGCGTTTGAAACGTTAAATGTAGTAATAAAAATAATAATAATGATAATAATAATGAAAGGGGACCCTACAAACTGCGCACGGTGTAAGAAAAAGTTGAGAATAAAAATATAAATATTTTGGGAATTTATAAATAAAAATATAAACCCTTCCGGGATTTATAAATAATAATTAATAATTATAATAGATTCGTTAAAACAATTCAGTCTTCAGACAAATAATCTATTCACCCGCTAAGAAAAATTGCTCGAAGCAAATGACTCACTCGTTCATCAGACAATTAACTAATCTATAAAACATAAACACTAAAATTAATTATCTGTTTGTGGAGATTGAAAAAAACTAAAAAGATCTTTCCCTCGTCTTAAAATGATTTGATTACATTTTTATTTAGAGCTTCTATAATTCTTGTTTCTCTCTCTCTCTCTCTCTCTCTCTCTCTCTCTCTCTCTCTCTCTCTCTCTCTCTCTCTCAGAGAACACCGCACACCCAATTTAAATTCAGATTAACTCAATTTTTCCCGCCTGAGACCTATCTCAGTTCTATTATATTAAAATGGAAAATGAGATTACATTGTCATATTTAAATGTGACTCCTTCATTCTGTTTTAAGTGTGGTCTCCTTAACGCGTACCTACTATTTTTTTCTAAATGTTAAGTTTCTCAGTGTAAATCAGTGTAAATCAACTTGAAATGTGATACAGTTCAACCCTTTTATTGAATTTTCACCTCATAATCAGAGTACACAGTGCTCATGGTAAAGAGAAACCAGACTAGCAGTATCAATGTTAGAATCAGTGTGTGAAACAGTTATTTCCCGTAATGCCTAAAAGTTTCAGGCATTTCCCGTAATGCCTACGACTCATAATCACAAGCATTACGCATCACTAACCTAATTTAACCCTTACGAAGTGTTTAAGTGTCATAGGCAGTGCGCGAGATGCCTGAAACTTTTATTATAGGTCTTACCCGAAATGACTGGTTTCACGCATTGGTTGTAACGCACAAAGACGGTTTTAGAACGTTATATAGACGTTTTGTGAACCTTTTATGAAGTTTAATAAATGTCCTAAACGTATCTTTTGTTTGGGATATATTATAACAATTCACAGATAAAACCGTTGCTATAGTAACAGCAACCATTGACGCAGCACGATACACTATTTTATAACCAATCAAAACCCTTGAAGTAATTAATAGTGGTCATCTTTTTAATAAACGTAACATCCATGCCCAGTATTCCCGAAGGAAGTAAGGGGTAGAAGTCCTTTCCTGGGTTAGCTTAGCCAGAGTCAGTTAAAGGAGATTGGCTAGTCCGTCGCCGCCGCTTCGTCGTGACGCGAAATACAGAAAGGACAACCGCCCGACTCCAGGCAGCGTTGGGTCGAATCCGCGACTCAGCGGAGTTTTGGTACTGCCGGGCGGCATCCTAACCACGAGACGCTGATCTTTCTAATAACAATCTTTATAAAGGTGTATTGTACGTGCAATGATCGCATGTTTGAATTAACAAGTGGATAGTTAATTGTTAGTTTATACAACGGCGCTGTCTAGTGTACGATCTCTTATGTGTGCATAACGTAATTGTAGAGATAGCTTCTCTTTCCCGTAAAATTTCCTTGACTACTTTTCCAGAGTAAAGATACTTTTTCAACCTTTTTCCGTACCCGCTTCCGTATTTGTTGCAACCAAGGATGGTTTCTCTTGTATACGTTCAGCGTACTTTTTGCGTACAGTATATATAAAATCGGTTTCACGAATGAACCTCATTCGCGGCTGTTTTAGGTTTTGCAGCAGTAATCAAGTGTGACATTTCAATGCAGACATGATTGGTCTGTTCTTTGCGTTTACAATTGGAAATATTTTTCCCATTTCACGGGTTAGACACGCTAAAGCTAAAATGTAGATTATAATGCTGATATAAAAAATTGCTATAGTTTATGGCAATCAATATATCGTATCGTGTTATATATATTTCATTTGCTCAGTTGCTCATAAAAATATATTAGTGTAAAATATATTTATTTTTATACGTGTTTGTCACAGCCTGAAATCGTTATAACAATTTTTTAACCTTTGAAATTCAATGTTATTTTCAATATCAATGAACTATCATCGTATATGAATATTTTCTTGAATGTTGTTTCAGAAGACAAGATTCAAGAATGTTTATTACGATAGTAGGAATAATAGGAGAATAAATATATAGGAATTATGATCAATATTAATAATCTACGTTCGTCTTATTGCGAGAATAAAGAATTTGACGAGTGAAATTTGATGCTGATAATACATTCGGATCTCTTTTAAGTTGAGATCTTGTTTATTTACTGTACACATTCGGACGAGTTGAAGCCATTATCAAATGTTCGAACGAGGAACATCGCAAATGAGTTTTCCTACACATGATAATTAATGGTGATCTTTGTGGTGATTGGCCTGATGCCATAAAACTTTGATTATAGAAATTGTAACTTGTGTATTGCTACTGAGAAATATATTTTACGAGTTGTCTGCAGTGAATGAACTTAAAAAATAAGATACTTTTATTCTTCAGTTATTTATATTAAGGTTATTATCTGATACTGATTTCCTTGATCACTCTAGCGCATTATTTAAAGAGCTAAACCCGCTAAGCTCAATGATGTAATCAAAGTGGCACATTTTATTTTTATTTACGAGTGTAAAAGAACAAAATCATTAATTTACAATGGGTAAATAGATATTTTGTAACTTAACAAGAAATCCACTCGTATCAGACCAGAAATAGATCAAAGCGTGTTATACCTCAATTTACATCGTCTTCATCTCAAAAACTAACCATTTTCATTGGATTCAAACTACGTAATGATTTAAATGCTGATATAAAAAATATTCGTTTAAAACCAAGTTGAAATCCCGATTAATAATGACATACTAACAAAAATTTAGGATTAATGTCCATTAATATTGTTTATTCATTTCTCGTGTGTAATCTAGTATTAAAGACACGTTTCTTGTGATTGTTCAGTTCTTATCTCTCGTGTATAATTTTAGTTTCTTTGTATGGTATTGGTATAATACCTTCAATAGTGACCTTCAATAGTGACCTTGTATTTGTCGTATCAGTAATGGTAATGTAGGATTAATACATACTTTTAACTGTTAATAATACTTATTTACTTATTTCTTTATTTATTTATTATTAATTAATAATAACTTGCTGTTTATTTTTAATAAGAGCCCAGTAAAGCCTAAAGCTTAAGGGCCAAATTAAATAAAATAAGTAGTCGAGCTTCACAATTATTTATGTCATTGTAAATTGAAAAGAATGTATTTATTTTATTATTAATAAAGGTTATTCAGTCAAAAAGGTATTAAAAAATTAATTAGTATTCCTAATCTGATGCCAAAACTAGGATAGAAATAGTCAAACGGTATTATACACCCGAACAGATAGATTTTTATACATGATCGCCTTTTAAACCGACCTGTAAACTTAAAAAGAATATATATATATATATATATATATACACACCTCGTTGCTGTTCCGTGCGTTGGTCTCTCTTCACACGAAGGTCAAGCTGATGGCCCCGCCTCTAGGTCTGGCTTGGTGGAGGAACGAGTTGCTTTCTTGCGCTCTCTGCCGTACATAGAGAGGTACAACCGGCTCATCTGGTACTATCCTCAGCCAGGTATCTAGTCTTCTCTTGAAGACTTCAACTTTGACCACTGTAACGTTTCTGAGGTCCTTTGGAAGCTAGTTAAAAAGTCTTCGCCCCCTGACAACCAAGCTATTTTCCTTCAGTGTTGAGGAGGTCCCTTGTCGGGCCTTTAATTTGGGAACACTACATATTCTGCCTTTCCTATTTTCCAGTGTTGTTTGAATGGTAATTGGGTTTAGTTTGAGGTTTGGTACCAGTTTTTCGATAATTTTGCATATGTAGATTATGGTGCACCTCTCTCTCCTTCTTTCTAGGGAGTACAAATTTAGTTTACGTAGTCTTTCCCAGTATTTGAGCTCTTTGCAGCCATCAATATTTGCTGTGAAATTCCTCTGAGTTTCTTCTAGTCTATTAGTTTCTTCCTTTTTACATGGGGACGTCAAGACTGAGCAGTATTCAAATTTTGGTATAATCAATGTTTTTAGCAGGGAAATCATTACTGTCTTGTCCCTTCTTTTGAATGTTCTTAGTACCTGTCCCGCGACTCTTTTTGCTTTGTTTATCGCTATCTGATTTTGTGTTTCGAATTTCGCATCATCAGTCATTATTACCCCCCAGATCGATCGCTTTCGTACTTCTCTGAATTTCCTGTCTATCTGGAGCATAATATGCAGTCTGTTTAAGTCCCTCTTTTCTACCATATCTCAAGAGCTGAAATTTCTCGGTGTTAAATGTCATGTTGTCTTCTGACCATTTGTATATTTTGTTCGTGTCCTTCTGCAAGGCCTCCACTTCATTTACATCGCTGATTTTTCTGTTCATCTTTGTATCGTCCGCAAAGAATGTTCCTATACTGTTGCTGTTTACTCCGCTCTCAATGTCTGTTAGCATGATAATGAACAAGAGTGGGGCCAGTACTGTACCTTGTGGTACTGAGCTGCTTACTTTCGATTCTGATAATGATATACCTTGAATTTTGACGACCTGTAGACGTTCTCTGAGGAAGTTGTAGATCATTTTCCTACTTTGCCTGTTATTCGCATATATTTCATTTTATGTGCTATTTTACCGTGATCACATTTGTCGAAAGCTTCAGCAAAATCCGTGTATATGACATGGTAGTTGTCATTGCCTTCCAGTGCATCTAAGATATTGTTGTAGTGTTCTATTAGTCGTGATAGGCATGATATACCTGATTGGAATCCGTGCTGATTTTCGTTGAATCTTTCTAGTGTCTCCAAGAAATCGTAAATTTTCTCTCTAACTATCTATTCTTTGAAATACTTTGGTTAGGTGGGACGTCAATGCCACTGGTCTCTAGTTCTTTGCTTGAGATCTATCCCCTCCTTTATATATAGGGACAATGTTTGCTCTTTTCAAGATGCTCGGTATTTCCCCAGTGTCTAGGGATCTTCTCCATATCCAGTATAAAGGTGTAGCTATTTCATTTTTACAGTTTTTAATCAATAATGCGTTCCTATTGTCCGGACCTGCAGCTGAATGTGGTTTCATTTGTCCTATAGCTCTCGCTACATCTTCTGGGGTAAAATCAAAGTCTGTTGTACACTCTCCTTGCAATTTCTCTTCAAACAATGCATCTATGTCAGGTATCGCCTTGTCACTTTTTGGGGTACTGAAAACTGATTCATACTGTGCTCTCAATGTTTCAGATATTTCTTTTGGATCGTCGGTTAGTTCATTATTTCTCTTCCTTGAGGGCCCAAGAGCGGCGCGCGTTTTTGTTTTCCTTTTCGCATAAATATAGAAGTATTTTGGATTTTCTTTTATTCCTTCTACCGCCTTTTCCTCTTCCCTCTCTGTATGGTCCTTAATCAGGGTTTGTATTTCCGTCTCGATACCCTCCAGTTTTTCTTGTGTTACTTTCCTGGCGTTATCTCCGCAGTTGGCTAACTTCGCCTCCACTCTCTTTCTTTTGCGGAATATTCTTCTCTTTTGCCTCTCTAGCCAGCTCCTCTTTCCTTTTGGCTGTGATTTCGGAGCATATTTTTCTAAAATTCTCAGCGTCTTTTCTTCCAAGGTTGTTAGCATTTCTTCAGTTGTTTTATTCTCATAACTGTTCTCCGCTCTATTTGGGCCATGTGCGATCTGATTGCTTCCCAATTCAATTTATAGTCTTGGAGTTTAAGTTAAAAGCCCCAAACTTGCTTCTTCCCTCAATATGTGTATTGTCTCTTAATGTTGTCGTCATATTTGTTGATATCTCGATTAAGTTGTGGTCTGAGACAATGATTGGGGTTATTTTTTTTATCAGCAATCAAGTTCGTGTTATTCGTGAATACCAGATCTAAGCAGTTATTTTTTCTCGTATTTTCTGTTATCTCTTGTGTATATGTATATATATGTATATATATATATATATATATATATATATATATGTGTGTGTGTGTGTGTGTGTGTGTGTGTGTACACACACACACTGACGGTGTTATTTATGTAAGTGGAGCGTTGATTGTGGCCACGAAGGTTATATTAAGTTGATTCCTTGGTTTATTGCCATATAAACCTCTGCTTAATCCTACATATTGGACAGTAAAAGAGAGAGTATCGTATCGAAGGAGATTAGTGCTTTGACAATCTTCTTCCACAATCGAAACGTGAGTGAGAACGTTCATTACACTGAAATGAATGTACTTTCTTTGCAGACAATCATTGTCAAGGTTGGTAAGTCTCGCATAAAATTTATTGGAATTGCGTTGCGTTTACAGTACTCTAGTATCCTTTATGTACGAGAGAGAGAGAGTTACAAGGACAAGAGGAAGCCTCAAAGACCTTCCGGTCCACTCTGGGAGGTTCCTGTTATTAAACAAGTTTATTTTTCTTTCAACTATCCTAGCAGTAGTAGAAAACTGGATAGAAAAGTAGAAGGCTCTCTCCCCACCCTTCGCTCCCTCCCTGCCAGAGGCAGGTACGGAAAAAGGTTGAAGAAAATACCTTGACCCTGAAAAAGTAGCCAAGGAAATTTTACAGGAAAGTGGAGAATATATAAATAGCTCTATATTTAGCATGCTCACAGAGACACCGTGCAAGCGAACTCCTGCAGAGTTATGTTATGTTTTAGTCTTAAACTATGAGAGTATTCAGTACTTTGTCTAGCCTATTTTTAAACACATTTACACTTTGACTGGAAACAACCTCTGAGGGAAGTTGGTTCCAGATATTAATTATTTTATAGGAAAAGAAATTTCCGCAGACAGAGGTACTAAATGTCTTTAGTTCCAGTTTAAACCCATTATTTCTTGTCGGATTGGCATTAAGTGAGAATAAGTTTCTGTAATCTACTCTGTCTATTCCATTGAGCATCTTGAAGACTTGAATAAGCTGACCCTGCAACCTCCTCGTCTCTAAGGTAAACAGATTTAGGCGCTCCAATCTCCGTTGGTAGCTTTGCATTCTCATTGAAGGGATCAATTTTGTAGCCTTTGCTTGTACTCTTTCTAACCTTTCTATGTCCTTCCTGAGGGATGGAGACCAAAACTGCGCACAGTATTCCAGTTGAGGTCTGACTCGTGAATTATAAAGAGACATTACAGTCTCCTTGTTCCGAAACTGGAACTGTCTTTTAATATAACCTAATATTTTTAAGACCCTCTTTTCGACTTCTGCACAGTGCTTCGACGGTTTCAAGTCTTTCGACGGTCTTTCGACGGTCTTTCGACGGTTTCAAGTCTTTCTCTAGATCGGTCTCAGTCAAGTTCCTTCCCAAGAGAGAGTTTTTTAAGCTTTCGTTCTGAACATGAACGTTTTTACAGTACAGCGTGACCCATAAAGATTCATCAATTCCATACAACGTCCATGAATAATTAAATAATTATGAACAATTATTCATTTAAAAAATAAATAAAATTAAACAGTTTTTCTTGTTTCAATCATTGTAACAAAATAAATAATTGTGAAATTGGACTATTTATTTTATTTAATTTGGCCCTTAAGATAAATTTACCTTTATAATTTTATTTATAAAATAAATATTGTAATATTATAATTTCTGTTATATTACAATAATACAATTTCTGTTATGTTACAATACTATAATACTGTCAGTTGGACTATTTGTTTCATCTAATTCAGTGGTTCTCAAACTGGGGTACGCGAGAAAATTTTAGGGGGTACGCGAAGGGGTCCTGAAAATATAACCCTTTTAATTTTATATACGATTAACAAATGGCCACGAGTTACGCGGTCGTAAAGAAAGTAAAAATCGTCTATCTCTCTCGAAAATCCAGAAAATCCCATGAAAGAATTTAAGGGGTACAGAAGAAGGAAAAATTTGAGAACCGCTGCTCTAATTAAAACTTAATACACGATATACAAGTCACATTGAAATTATGATTAGAACAGAAACGAACAAATGGTGGAATATATTACAGTATATATTAATTTTAAATTATTATTATTATTATAGATATGAAACAAATACAGACAGTCTTTTTTTTATGCAGGGAGGAGGGGCCAAGGACAAATGCCCGCCAAAATTCCGCCCCCCACGCACCCGAATAGAAGGAGAAGAAGAGAGCTGAAATCAAGGGCCAGAGTTTTCGAGATGCCTGGACAGTCTGCGTTTGAAAGATTGGAGGTCATAGACAGGGAGAAAGAAGGATTGAGGAAGATATTTCCAGAGTTGATCGGTTGAGTAGGTGAAAGATTGAAAATACCGATTAACCTTTGCATTAGAGAGTCGACAGAAAAGGAATGATGATGTGTCGAAAGTCTAGTACTGCGTGCTCTCCTTAAAGGAGGAGGCATGCAGTTAGAGAGTTCAGAAGAGCAGTGTCCATTATAATAGTGACAGTAAAGAGAGAGTGAGGCAACACCGGCAAAGAAAGAGGGATTGAAGACAGTCAGTAAGAGGCGAGATATTGATGAGACGAAAAGCCTTTGATTTCACCCGATCAAGTAGAGCTATGTGGGTTGAGCCGTCCCACAGAGAAGCGCACTCCATACAGGGGCGCACCAAGCCCCTGTACAGAGACAACAACTGAGTGGAGGTGAAGAAGCTGTTTTAGAAAGAGAGTATACGAGTATGTGATCTTTCCAGGAAAGATCACGAGAAAAGGAAGTACCAAGAATGTTAAGAGAAGAGGAAAGATTGAGTTGTGTATTGTTGAAGGTAAGGGGATAGTCATGTGGAATGTTGTAACGAGTAGACAGATGAAGGAATTGGGTTTTTGAGGCATTGAAAGCCACAAGGTTTTCTCTACCCCAATCAGAGATAGTAGAAAACTCAGAGGTAAGTGCGCCATAGCCGTCTCTCGCGAAGCATGGAGTGACTGTTGAGAGGAATGCTTTGTGAAGTAGGGGGAGAAGTGAAGGGCGGAATCATCAGCATTAGAGTGGTAGGATTGGAAGTGCGACTTAAAAGATCATTAGTAAATAAAAGGAATAGAGTGGGTGATAGAACAGAGCCCTGAAGAACACCCATATTAATAACTTTAGAGAAGAACAGTGGCCAACTACAACCACAGCTGTAAATCAGCCAGAAAGAAAATCGGAGATGAAGGCACAGACAGAAGGATATAAACCGAAGGAGGGCAGTTTAGAAATTAAGGATTTGTGTCAGACTCTATCAAAAACTTTTGATAATGTCCTAGCGTAATAGCGAAGGTTTCACTGAAATGCCCGAAGGAGGATGGCTAAGAGTCAGCGAGATAATGTACATTTAATCCTTGATTAGACACGAGAAATGAACAAGTAATTGAGTAATGTACATTTAATTCTATATATTTATTAGTATTCTATTATTAATAGAGATTTCAACTTGTTTTTAAACGAATTTACCTTCAGACTATTTTTCATATCGGCATTTAAATCATTCCATAGTTTCAGTCCAATGGCAATGGGTAATTTCTGAGATGAAGACAATCTAAATTGAGGACTAACACGCTTATGCTTTGATCTGTTTCTAGTCTGATACGAGTTATTTATCCACTATATGTTAATAATTTTGTTCTTATACTTGTAAATGAAAATAAAATGTGCCAGTTTGATTACATCTTTGGCCTAACACAGCTTTGTAGAGGAGTGACGTCAACAAAATATAGTGACTTTGTATAGGCTTAAGGTAGAACGCTTCGCTCATATCCTTTTACTCTTGTTCTGTGCTTTTGGATAAATGAACATGGTAGAAATGAAAGTTTTTTTTACATTTTTCGTACCATCCTCGATTGCACTAATTACGTAAAATAATAAAGTTAGAAGGCAAGGCGAGTTAAATCATCGACAATGATGTCAGTATACATTATAGTGACTACAAAAACTTGTAGCTGCAGTCAGTCACATTCCAACAGTAGTCGCCTGGCAGATAAACAGTGTATGTTGCTCTTTTCCTCACCTCTCTACATGAGGGGGTGCTCGTTTCTGCAGAATCATTCCTGACGAAGACGCCACTTTGGAGAACATCACGTCCTCGGTAAAGGCACACGCCCCCGAAACTTAGCAGCATGAACTGGGGGTTTACGAGACGCAAAGTCTAACCCAAACTCGAGCGTACTTTAGATATAGGTATTATGGTGTTTATCCTTCTTTCATCTTTTTATAATGATCAAATCTACATAAAGGATGAAAAATTTGGAAACGCAGTTAATATAATTTTGTTTTCTTAATTGTTCCGATTTGAATTTTTTAATTAACAAATCTTTTTTCCTCTCGTTTTATGCAAATAAAAAGTTGTAAGTTGTATTACGTTAATTTATCCGACGCGTCGACTTTCTTTTTAAAAATAAAATTTAAAAATCCGGCCATACCTAATTTTAGAAAGCGCCTCAATGCGCGGATGTTTACACAACGTGATTAAGATGTCACAACGTTTCGTCCGTGTCACTAACGTTGTTGTTTTCATTATTTTTTGTTTTATTTTCTCTTTTCTCGTTTACTTCGTCTTGTCGACCGACCTAAATTCGTATTATTTATCGTTTCATCACGACAGCAGCGAGACGATTGAAAGCAAATTGAAAGCTGTTTTTAATGACTTATTGAGTGGAACAATAAATTAATATATAAACAAAAATGGAGATATTTGTTTGTTTCTCAGCGTTATTTAATTGTTTTAATGTAGACTGTTGGCGGTACATATATATATACACACACACACTGTGGCGCTTATAAATATCCGTCAAAGAAATATTTCAGTTATATTCGTCCTAACGATAATTACGAAAAGTTTACCGTTCGTTTGGAAAATTTTAACAAATAAAAAGATTAGTTTAACTCCAAAATATATAATGTAAAACATTACAAATTTGAGGAAACTAAAAAGAAAGTTAAACTGAAAAAGTTTTCATGCATTTACTACAAAATTATTTAATATTTTGCGTGTCCACTTTTTGCTTGAATGACTTCAGTGATTCGTTTTGAGTATTTTTCTACGAGGTTTCGACATCTCTCGGTTGAAATTTTAGCCCATTCTTCTAAAGAAATTTTTTGTAATTCGTTATCGTGTTGCTGTACCCAATTGCGACCCATTCGCGACTCCCGAACTGAAAGCAATACATTTCTAAAATTTCCTGATATTTCTTCGAATTCAAAATTCCATTGATGACAAGAAGCTTCCCTGGACCAGAAGCACTAAAGCATCCACAAAGAAGCAAACTACCACCACCATATTGCACCACCGTTGCTCGTTGTTCAATTTTAATTTCGTTTGTCCACAGAGCTTCCTTCTAGAATCCAAATCCATCATTTTGATGATCCTTGTCGTACTTTAAACGAGCTTGTTTGTGCGCTGTTCGTAGCATAGCAGAGGTTTTCTTCGTGCAACTCTTCCATGCAGACCATTCTTTCTCAATGTACTTCGTACAGTAGAGGGATGGACATCGATCTCAGACAGTCTTAATGTTTGGCAAATATCACCTGTAGTGATTCTTTCAATTCGTCTAGCTGTACGTTCGGAAATCTTGAAAGGTCGTCCACACCTTGGTAGAGTTTTCATTGTTCCAAAGCCATTCCATTTTTTTATAACTGCAGCAACTGTCGTAAATGGAATTCGAAGTTCTTCTATCTTCCTATAACCCTTTCCAGACTCGTGTGCAGCAATAACAGATCTCTTAAGATCTGTAGACAGCTCTTTACTACGACGACTCATTGCTTACTAATGGCTTGTACAGTCATCCGTCTTCCATAAAGATTCACAGAGAAAATTCTAATTCAGAATTGTCAACAGTCTCTAATCAATAAACAGTCAACTACTTACAGAGGTGTACCGAAGGGGAGGGCGACAGGGGCGATCGCCCCCCTTGAGCTAATAAATTATTATTTTGATTATTTTTACGTATTTAATTTACATATTTAATTAAATATTTTACATATTTAATTTCATTATTATTTTTATTATTTTATTAATTATTATTTTGATTCTTTTTACGTATTTAATTTACATAGTCAATTAAATATTTTACATATTTAATTTCATGCGCCAATCGAAAAATGTTAGCTAGCTTTCTAGCGATTTTGTGTTTCATGAGTATTGCGTCATTTTTCATGGCACCTGGCAACCGCAGTTTAGCGATTTTTGTTTACATTCATTTAAATATTTAGTTTGTGAACTTTCTAAATTTTGATAATTTTATGTATTGATTAAAACGTTGTGTGTATGAATGCGTGTGTGTGATCATGTGTGAAAGCCGCTTGATCTCAAACATGTAACTAATAAATGAAATGAAACATTAAGCATGTTATTTTTGAAATTTGATATTCAATTTTTTACACATTTTAAAATTTAGTTTCAAAGTTTTCATTTAATTTGCAATTTTTCACATTGTATTGCACACACAAAATTTTGTGTGGATTTTGTTTGGATTTTTTATTTCATTATAATGGACTTTAATGTTATAGTTAGTAATAATTCCTATTTCTATTTGTAACTTTGTAGAGTACTGTTTGCGGATGTCACAGGACTAAAGATAATGGACCTTTATAAATTTTTCAAAAGAAAAAATGTCCAAACTGACAGTGGTTCTACACAGCATGATGATCAAAGTACTATTAATCCCAGTAAAATTGCTAGGTTACAACAGGATGAGAATGAAAGTGAAAAAATTTCGGCGCCTTCGGCGCTACTTCTTGCCTCCCCTACTACTAAAAATCTAAAATGGCTTACGATCCCGAAAACTCTTAATCCGGCACTGAGAATAATTTTCTTTTATAAAGGTAACAGTCCAAGGAAATGCTTAATCTCGAAATTAGCACTTTTTATTCTTATGTTAATACAAACCTGAGCATCCTAATTGTGGTTTGCATTGAATATTATGTTACTACTCAGATTTTTATCATAATTTTTATATTTTTTATAATATAATTTTTATATTTTTATTCATAATGTGTCTTAGCAGTAGCTAGTTAATCGTCTCTAACTGAACGATAAGCTCATCATGAACGTACATAAAAATTATTTATCTCTATTTCAATTATACTTCTACGATTAGTTCCAAGTTCGCCCCCCCTACCTTGGCAAATTTCTGGGTACGCTCCTGATTACTAATAAAGTTTTTAAATTCTTCAAGCCTAAGGTGAACACACGAAGTACGAAATAATTTGGTAAATAAGTGTACGAAAACTTTTGCATTTTAACTTTTGTTATTTTCCTCTAATTCTTTAATTTTTTTTCATTATATGTTGGAGTTAAACTAATTTTTTTTCATTTGTTAAAATTTTCTAAATAAACAGTAAACTTTTAATAGCCATTGCATTAAACTTTTAATATCCTCCGCATGGTACAAATGATAAGGACGAATATAACTGAAATATTTCTCTGTGCGAATACTTATGAGCACCACTGTGTATATACTAGAATGTCCGCTAGGCCTTGCGCAGCAAATGGCCCCTGAAACAACCTAGTTGGGGACTGGGAGGGTTGAGTGCATTACTAAAACCACCCCTGGCTCTCCCTTAATCCCTTACATCAAGGGTTTCCAATACCGGGAGGTATACTGGAATATATATATATATTAGTCCAGTACCTCAGAAAACAGCCATCCGCATATATAGGGCCTATATATACAGGGTGGGCGGAAAGTAGCTCCCTAATTTAAATTACATATAAATTATGTATAAATTGTGATTGTATTGTTATATTGTTATGGTGTGTTCTCTAAAGTGGTACAATTGTAACGTTCATTTTTTTTTTTTTTCATTTCAGATTGAAGGGTAACATGGCTGAGCGTTTAACACTGCAGGAGCGTGCCCAGTTGGCGGCACGGTACGAAGTTTGGCAATCTGTCGTTCGAGTTCAAAGATGGTGGCGGGCCATTCACGGACCACGTGCCCAAGTGGACCCGAAAACAATCAAGAACTGCCACTCGAAGCTCATGACCACGGGGTCTGTGGCAGATGTTCGAAGATGTGGTCGCCCTTCGACATCCAGGGTCCAGGAGACGGTGCAGGCAGTTCAGGAAATGTTCGCACGGAGTCCACGAAAGTCAACTCGCCAGGCAGCTCGGGAAAGTGGACTCTCCCTACTCAGTGCGAACTGTGCTGAAGAAGGAGCTGAACTGGCGTGCGTGGAAGCCGCATTATTGCCAATCTCTCTCGGACGAGGACTGCGACATTCGCATGGAGTTCGGGGAAATCATGCTGGCTTGGCATGAAGACTGGCCCCATCTCTTCCGCAACATCCTCTGGAGCGACGAGGCGGTGTTCCACGTCGGAGGCTTTGTCAACCGCCACAATTGCCACTACTGGGCAGGAGAGGATCCCATGGTTACCGCTGAAAAACGGCAGAATCGGTTCAGTGTAACGGTGTGGTGTGGTATGACCTCAGATTAGGTTGTGGGCCTGTTCCTTCTGCGCAACACCATGAATGATGAGCGGTACCTTGCTATGTTGCGAAACGAGGTCTGGCCGGTTGTCAGCACATGGGAGAACATCGACGATCTGATATTTGCAAGATGGCGCCCCTCCGCACTTCGCTCTTGTTGTCCGTGAGTGGCTGGATGCCCACTTCCCTGGGCGTTGGATGGGTCGTCGTGGTCCACATCAATGGCCAGCCAGGAGCCCCGACTTGACACCGTGCGACTTCTTTCTTTGGGGGTGGGTAAAGGAAGAAGTCTACTGCACCAAACCGAGGACATTGGAAGAACTGGAGGACCGAATTCGGGAAGTCATGTCCTCCATCCCGCCGGAGTTCCTGCTAAAGTCAGTGGACGCCATTCCTGGGCGGCTCCAGAAGCTGGTGGAAAGAGTTGGAGCCCACATTGAATTTTAGAGAAAACCTACCATGTATGCCTACCTTTTCATATTATTTCTTCTGAAATAAATGGATAATATACGTATTTTTTTACCAATCCAAAATAGGGAGCTACTTTCCGCCCACCCTGTATATATATATATATATATATATATATATATAGGGCCTACACACACATATATTATATATATATATATATATATATATATATGTGTGTGTGTGTGTGTGTGTGTGTGTGTGTGTATGTATGTATGTATGTATGTATGTTTGTATGTTTGCCCTAGATTTAGAAGGAAAGGAAATTTCCCAGCAAAAGATGAATTCATTTCTTTGCGAGTGAGTCAAGATCTGCGGGTCCTATTCTCTTCTAAGGAGCTCTCATCCATTTGGAACGATTTCCTGTCCAAATTTCAAACTTTGTGTTTGGCATTTATTATGGACCCCGATACTGTTTGTTCACTTTATAATATAAACTAATAAAAGCTGTATGCGTTTGTCATTTATTATACACCCAGATACTGCTTGTTCACTAAAGTTATAAACTAATAAAAACTGGGGTAATTGAGGGCATGGAAAGTTTGGTCCTGGGTAACGAAAGTGAAAAGGTTAGGGAACCACTGCCCTACAAATATATATATATATATATATAGAGAGAGAGAGAGAGAGAGATTATTAAAAATTGGAGTATCTCCGGTTTGGTGTTACTTTCTACAAATTATGTCCTATGGCCATTAGGATTTTTTAAGGACACTTTTTTTATAGGTTGTGTTAAACATTATTTTTTTCTACGAGATGGTGCCAGATGTACTAGTTAGTACAATGACTCTCAGTTATAAATTATGCGTTAGGGTAGGTTTGGCAACATTGCAGTAGCAACATTGTCAGGAGGTGATTGTAGACACCAATCGACCAGGGAGGTCCCCCAGGGGGGAGGGGGAGATGTTAGGCAGGAGACAGGGAGTGCTGGAAGTCCTGTTTCTCCTGTCACTGTCCTCCTTAGCTGATCTTTTTCTGTCTCAGCTACCCTGTAAGCAGTCCAGCATGCTCTCAAACACGCACTTCTTCCTCTATTCTTCACTACACAGGCATACATTTTACGCACTACACAATCTTTCCAAAATTTATATATAAAAAAATAGCATTGTGGAAATCGGAAACCGTGATTTTGGCTCGCTCGCTCTCTAATAAAGGGGGGCATTTTTCCTGGCACCCGCCCTTGGCCCTTCCATTCAATATAAAAAACAATTCTCTGTTAGGAATATATTAAACATGGAGACATGAAAAGCCCAAACGACGGTTGATCTTCATGAAAAGGACCTCCGTCACAGAAGCGAGACACTCCTTCGAGAACCACCGTATTTTTGGTCCTCCAGAAACAAAATAACTTGCTTCACGCGATCGCGGGGCGCGACTTCTGAAAATTGCCGCACCATCAGCACAGAAGTGAAACCAGTTTAGTTCTGACACGCACGTCTGCCTTTTTTTAATATATATATATATATATATATATATATATATATATATATATATCAGTGGCGTGCAGTCAGGCTAAGCGGGGCATGCACCACCTACCTAGTTAAAGGTCAAATTACAAAGTCAGTATATTACTACAATAATCGAAAACTAATATAAAGTTATGATGCTTGTATAATATATATATATATATATATTTATTTATTAGGTACAATCGTCCAAAGAAGTCTTGTCCTCGACAACCCTGTATTACGCAACAAAATCACGATTTTGAAAGTCATACGAATACGTTTTCTGTTTACTGCAAACGTACACGAAAATTAGCTCATACGCTCGAACGTTCCATTTTCGCTTTATCTTCGTTAAGAACGGACGAGCGAATCTAATGGTTCACTGTCTGTGTAGTTATATCTGTACCTCATTACAGAACATTATGGTACACTCTGAAGATAAAGGAAAAATTAGATTGCTCTCCTCTGTTTCCCATTTGGAACCTTCCTCGAGGGAGCCGTAAATAAGATATTTAGTTCGAGAATTCTTTCTCTTCCCTTTTTTGAGACTTTTTGACTTTCATTCGATTCATTTCAGCGTTGAATACGTACACTGATGTATATGTTTCGGAAAAAAGTTCGCCTACTAACATAAAAAGTCTAAAAAATATTACTAAATGGTAATATTGTGTTTTTTCTTTGGATATTTTATTCTTTTTGGTGATAGTAATACAGTTTTGAAATTAAAACCCAGTCACTACTAATTAGTATTTTTTTATGATTTTGAGAAATTGTTTCTAAGCAAAAACTTTTTACTGCAACTGTATATTCATTGTATACGCGCATTACATAACCGTGGATGGGCATAATATTTTTTGTCCTTACGCATTTTAGATAAATATGCACATTTATAGTACAGTATATACAGGGTGACCATAAAGTCTGGAAACATTTTTCTCAGAACTCTAGGTTATCTGCAGCGGAGATTATCTTAATATATCCTATATTTCCAGACTTTATGGCCACTCTGTATATACAGGGTGGGCGGAAAGTAGCTCCCTATTTTGGATTGGTAAAAAAATACGTATATTATCCATTTATTTCAGAAGAAATAATATGAAAAGGTAGGCATACATGGTAGGTTTTCTCTAAAATTCAATGTGGGCTCCAACTCTTTCCACCAGCTTCTGGAGCCGCCCAGGAATGGCGTCCACTGACTTTAGCAGGAACTCCGGCGGGATGGAGGACATGACTTCCCGAATTCGGTCCTCCAGTTCTTCCAATGTCCTCGGTTTGGTGCGGTAGACTTCTTCCTTTACCCACCCCCAAAGAAAGAAGTCGCACGGTGTCAAGTCGGGCCTCCTGGCTGGCCATTGATGTGGACCACGACGACCCATCCAACGCCCAGGGAAGTGGGCATCCAGCCACTCACGGACAACAAGAGCGAAGTGCGGAGGGGCGCCATCTTGCATAAATATCAGATCGTCGATGTTCTCCCATGTGCTGACAACCGGCCAGACCTCGTTTCGCAACATAGCAAGGTACCGCTCAGCATTCATGGTGTTGCGCAGAAGGAACGGGCTCACAACACAACCTGATCTGAGGTCATACCACACCGAGTGGCAGTTCTTGATTGTTTTCGGGTCCACTTGGGCACTTGGTCCCTGAATGGCCCGCCACCATCTTTGAACTCGAACGACAGATTGCCAAACTTCGTACCGTGCCGCCAACTGGGCATGCTCCTGCAGTGTTAAACGCTCAGCCATGTTACCCTTCAATCTGAAATGAAAAAAAAAAATGAACGTTACAATTGTACCACTTTAGAGAACACAAAGAGAACACTTTAGAGAAAAAAAGATTACCGTTACAATTATACCACTTTAGAGAACACACCATAACAATATAACAATACAATCACAATTTATACATAATTTATATGTAATTTAAATTAGGGAGCTACTTTCCGCCCACCCTGTATATAAAAATATATATATAATTTTTTTCCCCCCGATTTATTTTGGTCAGGAATTCTGAACAGAAAATCTTTAGTGGTAAAACCCAAAAAACCTCTGACGCCACCTATTGATGATATCATAAACTATTTTTGCGGAAGTAGTTTGGTTTTTACAATATCCGAACTACTTTGTTTTCCCGTCAGTGGCTTCTATTCTTCCGCTACGTTGTGCGCAAATTCGCAAGGTCGATGTTTAGACATCGTTCCAGGTTATGTCTGTGTGCGTTTATTAGTATTAGGAGTTCGCTATATACTGTAAATGAGGGACTGCTCAGTAAATAAGTTAACAAGGCTCATATTGAGATTCCGTAACCTTGTTATACCTTATTTATTGAACACGCTTCGTCTATTATTAACATTCTTTGCTTCATAATAAAACTATAAAATTGGTACAAGATGGTAGTTAATTAAAAAAGTTTTGTCCTCAAACTCAATATTTCTTATCAATATTTATTAGCAAGGAACATGGAGTTTCACGACAAGACTTTTCTAATAGAGTGTATATTAAAAAAAAAAAGTGTATTATAGACGCCATGTCTTTATATAAGTTCACACACACACACACACACACACACACACATATATATATATATATATATATATATATATATATATATAATACTCGTAGCATAAATTATAAGGAATGGTTCATTCTTTTAAGCACTTCATATTACCTTAAAGTAGTGCTTTATAAGCCCTAATTAGATACTACGTTCATCCACGTCTCCAGCGATTATAAATTTTTCCTTTGCATATTTGATAAAGTGATAAGGAACATTGTAGAATGTGCAGTTTTGTGGACATTATCATGTTAAAGTATTTTTTCCCTTACTCAGTGGTTGTTAATTTTTGGCTAATCCTTCTTATTTTGTTTACGCTGTGCAGAGATGTTATATTCTGCTCCTTGGCTTCTTTCTTTTTTTCATTCCCTGATGAGGTGTATTGTATTAACAATACACCTCTTCAGGGAATGAAGAAAGAAAGAAGCACACACACACACACACAACACACACACACACACACACACACACACACACACATATATATCAGTGTATTTTGAGTTTCCGATCAATTTCCTTATATAGGCTGGAGCCGCTGGACTGAGCATGTCTACATATTTACTTTGTGGAACCGAATATCTTGAAGGTAACTTATCTGAAAATCTAAAATGCTCAAGATTTGTTGATAAGTAAATGTGGGAGATCTAAACTTTGTCGATAATTACGCCAAACATTGCCGCTCAGATATGCGAAAATACAAAATGTACGAAAATAATTCTTTAGTTTCACCTACTATATATATATATATATATATATATATATATATATATAATAAAAAAATTCTATGAACATTTTTGGATCTTTTCCGTTTGGTGCCCACCCCTAGAATTAAAATTAATTATTACTATCATGTGTACTTTTTTTACGTTGATTTCAAAAATATAAATTTTTTTTCCGATAAATGAATAATAAAAACGTTACAGCCCTATCAAACGAGGGTAACAGATCTGCAAGATTTACGTGCTCGTATCGTAACAGCAGTTACAAAAATAACCCCTGTCATGCTCCAAAATGTGTTCCGCAATGCTGCTGACAGATTCGAACTCTGAAGAGATACTGATGGTGCTTATATAGAATCATATGCTTAAGTATTCATTAAATGTATTCCTTCTATTATAATGCTCTTGAATTTTACCCTGTTTGCTACGTTTTCACTGAAATAGGGATTTTATAAACACTCTGTGTGTGTATATATGTATATATATATATATATATATAAAAACGACGCTTGTGTAGAAGAGCGTTCCGCACAAGATGAGGAGGGAGAACGAACAAATGAAAAATGAGGTACCACCCGGGAATCGAACCTGGGATCATCCGATTGCCGGTCAGATATGCTATCCACTACACCATGGACCTCGATCAATCAGAAGTCGTAATTCTCCTACATACGAGCAGAAACCAATGCTCTGAGGGGGCACCTTCGCATGCCGTACATATATACATTTTAACTGCAAACAACACAGTATAATTAATGTAAAGAACAACAACGCATTGGTTTCTGCTCGTATGTAGGAGAATTACGACTTCTGATTGATCGAGGTCCATGGTGTAGTGGATAGCATATCTAACCGGCAATCGGATGATCCCGGGTTCGATTCCCGGGTGGTACCTCATTTTTCATTTATTCGTTCTCCCTCCTCATCTTGTGCGGAACGCTCTTCTACACAAGCGTCGTTCTTTACATTAATTATACTGTGTGTTGTTTGCAGTTAAAATGTATATATGTACGGCATGCGAAGGTGCTCCCTCAGGGCATTGGTTTCTGCTCGTATGTAGGAGAATTACGACTTCTGATTGATCGAGATCCATGGTGTAGTGGATAGCATATCTGACCCTCAATCGGATGATCCCGGGTTCGATTCCCGGGTGGTACTTCATTTTTCATTTGTTCGTTCTCCCTCCTCATCTTGTGCGGAACGCTCTTCTACAGAAGCGTCGTTCTTTACATTAATTATACTGTTTGTTGTTTGCAGTTAAAATGTGTATATATATATATATATATATTATATATATATATATATGTTATTTATGGAACACTTCCAGTCCATAGATGCACTTACCATGTTTTGCCTCGGGACCAAAATGAAAGAATCGTGTTCATTTGATGTAAAATGGACACGAATCATAACTGTAATGTAAAACATTGAACATAAATTGTTTCTTCTCCACTGCAACGAACTTCCTCCCAAATTACTTCGCAAGATAAACATAAAACAACAAACAGACATCTTCATGCTACGAAGTTTTCAATACAGTTTGGTCGAGTGTTTTCAGTACACTCTCTCTCTCTCTCTCTCTCTCTCTGTATATATATGTGCAGGGCTGGCGAGAGCTGCCACTGGCCCCCGGGAAGGATTGGTATATGGGCCCCTCTGTTTACTCAGTATTTTATTATGAATGTTTTCTGTGTACATGACAAGCAAACTGATTAAATGTCCCAGTCACTCTTCAAAACGTACAGTATGAATAAACAACTCGGAAGAAAATGACCATTTTATTTTTCGAATCAATTATATTAATTCTATCACCATACAATTTATAAATGCAGTACCAGTCCATGCAGGCAAAACAACTGTTTACTGCAAGATTTTCATAATTAGAAGTGTACTTTCTTTGCCTACTCTCTATCAAAGTGGTAAATGATTCTGATGAAATTTAAAGTACGGGCTAACTGGCTTTCAATTACAATAACTCCCAGATCTGTCAGTCGGTCTTGGGCATTGATGGACCGCAGATAATATTTTATCTGTTTCAGTTTGACTGTGATAATCTCTATAAAATGTATGTTCATTAATTATATTTCCTCTCTGTTATTTAATCAATTGCTTTATTAAAATTTTTAGATTTTATTCCCCCTCTTTCCGTGCTCCGGGGATTTAACCAGGCTTCCCCGCTCTCTCGGCGGCCCTGTATATGTGTTATATAGGGTGATTCATAATTGTGTTTCATAAATCGCAGGGTGTGTTCTTCAGACAAAAGTAAAGAAGACCATATAAACATACGCCGAGAAACCCGTAGGTTTCGAGCTATAGCACGCGACAGAAAAATGAAGCTCTTAAAAGATTTCTCACTAAATAAAATTCCAATTGCTATGAAAATTACAAGGAATACGGATACATACGTGGCAAATATAAATTAATATAGTAAATATATACACACACACACACACACACACACATATATATATATATATAAACCTTACCTTATAACCTTACAAAGGTTCCGCGCGATGATCCCTCATTTCGCGAAGGTCAAGCTTGTCGCCCCTTCTCTCGAGTTGGCCTGGTGAAGTAGTGAGTTAGTTTCTTGTGATCTCCACATCACATAGCCAGGTACGCCCGGCTCATCGGGGATTGTTCTGAGCCAGGCGTCTAATCTTCTTTTGAAGATGTCCACTGCAACTCCTTTCGTGTTTCTTAGGTCTTTGGGCAGCTGATTAAACAGTTTTGGTCCTCTCACAATAAAACTATTTTCTTTCAGGGCTGAGGATGTTCCCTGTCTCGCCTTTAATTTGGGAACACGACACAGTCTACCTTTTCTACTTTCCACCGTTGTTTGGGGAGTTATAGGGTTCAGAGTAGGGATGTGCCGGATATCCGGTTGCTAGCCGGTATCCGGCACTTTTTCAACTATCCTGTGTCCGGTCAGATATCCGGTATTTACTTAAGTATTTAATTTTTTGTTGACAATAATTTTGCTTTCTACTTGTTAGTTGAAAAAAATAGTTCTTGAAGTTTGTAAGCAATATGAGCATCATTTGTTGACCAAAGAGCTATTAGTAACGAATGTGAGTGTGACATATACTAAATTATTATACGGGTAGTAAGGAAAAGTTTAAACATAAATCAAAAAGATTAATTTTATTAACTCTCTTCCATTTATACTTGAAAAATAAATTCAACCAAAGAGCTAATAGTAACAAAATGTGATATTACTCATAGATGATCACACAAGTAGTTAGAAAAGAAAAATAATTGTTCAAATCAAAATGAAGACTCTTCGTTATAAGCCATCGCTACTTTCCATTTAAACTCAACAAAATTCAGGAAACTTCATTTATTCTTGTTCTGTGTATTTGAGATTTTTCATTATGAAAAGAAGCCTTTCAGCGTTTGATGGCAGCAGTCGATTCCTATTGTCTGCATAGACTCGCCCAGCTGCACTAAATAACCTTTCAGAGGCTACAGAACTGGGAGGTGCACAGAGGTATTTCAGGACCATTGGTTTTAATGAGGCCAAATGGTGCAAGTTCGTACGCTACCAGTCCAATGGATTGTCTGTTCGATTTATTGCAGGCATAGAGAGATATTTTTCTAATTCTGAAGCATAGAAACTTTTTCTGGATTTTATTATTTTAGGACTTGTAAAAGTACTCTCTCCTATGGAGTGGCCGACATCCATGATCTCATCGGCGCTACTGCTACTGTCTCCCTCATCATATGCTTGCTTTTGTTTGTACTAGTCAAAACAAGCCCAGATATCCTCATGCGTTTCTTGGGCAAGACTCTTTTCTCCATCAGTCGAAGTTTTATCATCAGAAACACCGATGCTTGGCTTCTCTGGTATATCTTTCATTTCAAGCTCTACTAAATCATTAATCAGTTGTTGCTTCACAGTTTGTGGATCTTTCAGAAAACGATCTTTGTACCTAGGATCCAAAAGAATTGCAATTGTGAACCATTTTTCACTAAGCTGGACTCCTGAATTAGATAAGAAACGATTTTCTAGAGCCTTTTTCAGCTGTTCCTTCAAGGTTTGTACACCAGCATCTTTCTGTCTCCTGGAGAGGTACGAGTGCAGTGTCATTACTGCTGGGATCACAAAGCTGATCAGCTCCTTATCATTACTAGCTTGCTTGGTTATCTCCTCAAAAGGCTGCAACACTCTAATAACATTCTCCACTAAACTCCGTTGGTAAGCTGTCAAAGTGGGAATGTCATGCTCTGCTGCATAGGCTGTAACAGCTTTTTTCTGCTCATGGAGCCTCTCAAGCATGTGGTAAGTTGAGTTCCATCTTGTAGATACATCCTGGATTAACTGGTGTTCAGGGAGCGATTGTTGTAGTTGTTTAAGTTGGGTGCAAGCAACTGATGAGTGGCTGAAGTGTCCTACTATTTGTCTGCCCTTTTGTATGATATCAGCTAATGCTCTTTGTGAAAGAAGTGAGTTGGTGATAGTGAGCTGTAGAGTATGGATGAAACATCCCTCTCCTGTACCCTCAATCATTCCTGAAAAGAAAAGGAATATAGGTTTAAAAAAAATAAATAAAATAATTAGTACAGACCAGAGGAAACCCTATGAAAACCTACCTACCTAATTCAAAAATTAAACTATCAAAAAGAAGAGCAAAATTAATAAAGATAATATAAGGCGTTAACAATTCACGGAAAAATAATTAAACACTATGCTTAACAAAAAACAACGCACAAAAATAATGGATAAAAATGAAAGAACATCCACCTGCCTCTACACGAAAATAGAAAATGTGTCAACAAATTTTTCATTGTAACTTTTTGACAATTCAAGCATTCTAGTATCTAGTGAAACCTTATTCATCAAAATCCATCCATAATTGCGACCTGTTTAGCAATTTGTACAACATACCCTTCAAGATACGTTTTTTATTTTCCATTAATTACATACTTGAAAAATTTAAACTGTAATCAAATAAAAAATAAATATAATTCAAGTTAGAAGTAGTGATATAGCAATATATTTTGATACATGTAAGGTAACTAAGTGCTAATTAATAGCTTACCAGTGCCAAGTACAATATTAGCAGCATTGTCTCGTAGTATCAGATGGATTTGTTCAGGCTTTATTTCCCATTCATCAATTATTGTGGTCGGGATTTCTGCTATATTGTGTCCAGTGTGTCTCTCAGGAAAATGGCGTGTAGCAAGAGTGAATATTTTTTGCCGCAAGTCATTTGATGTTATGAAATGGGCTGTGAGACTTATAAAAGCCTCATTATTTCCAGAGTTCGTCCAAATGTCAGTTGTGAATGAAACATATTGAGCATCTTTGAGTTTCCTCTGAATCTTTGCTTTGAGTTCCTCATGCAGTTCTGGCATTGCCGTTCTTGAGAAAAAGGTTCTCGTTGGTAGGGAATAGCGAGGTGCAGCAGCAGCTGCCATTATCTTCTTGAAGCCTTCTCTTCCAACCACAGTAAATGGTTCTGTATCCAATGCCATCATCTCACCTGAAATTATAAAAATGTCGACTTTATAATAATAGCTAATATAGTAATATTGAGAATTATAGTCATACCCAAAGCTCAATGAAAGTAATTTTTTTGAAGATATACTGTATCTAGCTAATATCCTACGAAAATTAAAAATTATTTTCTATTTAATTCACTTTAAATGACCCTTACAGTAATTGAATAAATTCGAGATATATATATGTCATTTAATAGTTATACTTACTTACAAATTGCTTTAGTTATAGGCTTTGATCGAGGATCTTCTGCGGGCCATGCTTTGTTCCTTTCTACAGGGTGTCCCGTAAGTCTGGACCCATAGGGAAAAATAATAAAATTACAAAATAGTCCAAAAATTTATTACATAATCTGTTCAAAGTGTCCGCCGTTGTGTCGCACACATAGTTGAAGACGCAATCTCCACTGCGACAGCACTTTCTGAATCACAGTCGCAGAAATTTCTTGACACGCCTCCACAATGCGTGCTTTAAGGTGGAAAATGTTCTGAAGTTTGACCTCGTACACTTTGGCTTTCAAGTGGCCCCACAAATAAAAATCATAATAAAAATAATAAAAAAATAATAATAATAAAATAATAATAACATAATAAAAAAATATATTATAAATCCCTATGGGTCCAGACTTACGGGACACCCTGTATAGTTTCTTGCAGCGTTGGTTGAGCAGCTTTGCTCGTAGATGCTTTGGTTTTGAAGTTTGTGACCGTCTCCTGACTCTCTTCATCTGCAAATTCATTATTTTCTGACTTTTTCTGAGCTTCTTTGTATTGAGCATTATGTTTACTTTTCAGATGATTCCAGAGAGGCTTAGTTGAATAAGAACGAGGAGTTTTTCCCCGAACTATAAATCTTGATTCTGTTGTCTTATCACATAATTTGCATTCAGCTTTGTTCGATTTATCTCCATGACAAATTTTAAAATATTCCCAGATTTTACTCGTGGACATAGTTACAATAATTCTAAAATGAAAAATGAACCACTGATCATGAACACAATGCTGAAAAATGAAAATTGTAAAATAAATTAATAAAATAATAGAGAATCAATAATAATTCAAACAAGAGATGCACTAGCAACAAATACATTGTTAACGCAAATTTTTAGCTAATTACTAGCACTGAAGTTAGTATTTCTTAACTATCAATATTCAAGAGCAGGAGGGCACTATTATACGTTTTTTAGAATTACATGTAATGGATTAGGCATGGCTTGCCATCAATATGTTGTACACTGCTTGTTTGAAATCTATTATTCAGTATGACGAAGAATACGGGCCTGTAAAGTGATTATGAACACACACATGCACTTGTTAGTTGTTACCCCTGCAACACCCACGCAACGACTAAGAGCAAAACAAGATGACAGGTGGGCATCGTTGCCAGAGCAGTCCTGCTATTTTTCTGGGAATAACAAGGCGAAAATTCTGGATGTTTTTGAAATTTCCAGATTAGTTACTATTTAAAGTTAATATAATGTACAGGGTGTCCGAGAATTATCTGTGCAATTTTTGGCTGTTATTAAAAGTCAACCATGAAGTGTAGAAATTCCAGTGTTGTCCCATTTTACAGAGAATCTCATTAAGTTTTTTCTGATACCAAGTTTTGACAAGTTTTTTAGAAATTCCAGTGTGTCCGAACATTATCTGTACAATTTCATCTTTTAATAAAATTCTTGATAACACACGTAAAATTCTTAAACAAGATTATTTAGAATCTGTATTTTCAAAAGTTTCTTTTATTAAAGTAACGTTGTTACAAACATTCGATATGTGCACCATTAGTGATTCGCAAAACATCCAATCGATACTCCAAACGTTGCCATGTAAGCTGCAGCATATCCACATCAATTCGCTCAATAGCAGCTGTGATTCTTGCTTTTAAATCATCAATGTCTGTCACCCGCGTACATTTCTAAAAAACTTGTCAAAACGTGGTATCAGAAAAAACTTAATGAGATTCTCTGTAAAATGGGACAACACTGGAATTTCTACACTTCATGGTTGACTTTTAATAACAGGCAGAAATTGTACAGATAATTCTCGGACACCCGGTATTTCGCAACATGAAGCTATTTTAATGTAACAGTGTTCAATCGTTAATTGTGAATATGTAAAAATTATTATGAACAAGTTAGTACTAAGCAATCAGATATTTGTTAATAATAATTTTTATCATAAAAAATTATCGTAAGTTACGGTATTAAAACGCACATACACACATACAGCTTACAACACAGTGTGAGCGCACACGTGGTACCTTCCTAGCAGCCGTACAATGACTAAAAGGAAGAATAATGCAGTTTTAGTTGGATCTGTTTTGCACTGACACAGATGTTTTGCTCTATTATTGAACAATGCTACTGCTGGCTAGTTTACTTACCTATTAGCCATACGAAAGAATATATAGTATATGCTTATGTTTCAGATTGAATCATATTAAAAAGTATTTACCGGATATCCGGTATCCAGCTATCCGGTAATATTACTATCCGGCACATCCCAAGTTCAGAGTAAGATTCGGGACTAGTTTCTCCACTATTTTCCAAGTGTAAATAATGGTGTATCTCTCTCTTCTCCTTTCCAGTTAATATAAGTCTAGTTCGCATAGCCTTTTCCATTAATTTAGTTCTTTGCACCCCTTGATCTTGGCTGTGAAGCTTCTCTGAATCCCTTCCAGCTGTCTAATGTGTTCTTTTTTATATGGGGATGTTAGGACCGAGCAGTATTCCAATTTGGGTATGATCAGGGTTTTCAGTAGAGGAATCATTACATTTCTATCCCTTCGTTTAAAGGTTCTTAATATCTGCCCCGTTATTCTCTTTGCTCTGTTTACTGCTATCTTATTTTGTGTTTCAAATTTCGCATCATCAGTCATTACAACCCCTAAATCTTTTGCTCTAGAATTTCTCTCAATTTCCTGTCCATTTGGGGTATAATATTCCATGGATTTTAGGTCTTCTCTTTTTCTGTACCGTAACAGCTGAAATTTCTCAGTGTTAAACTTCATATTGTTGTCTTCCGTCTACTTGTAGATTCTCTTCATGTCTGTTTGAAGAGATCCGATATCTTCTGGGTTTCTTATTTTTCTACTGATCTTTGTGTCATCGGCAAAGGATGTTACTGTGCTGTCTCTGGTAACGTTCTCATCTATGTCAGTTAGCATGTTTATGAAGAGTAGTGGAGCTAATACTGTTCCTTGTGGTACTGAGCTGAGGACCTCTGATTCTGATAAAGATACTCCTTGTACTGTAACGACTTGCCGCCCTTCACTAAGGAAATTATATATCCATTTCCCTACTTTTCCTGTTATTCCCACACACACACATATATATATATATATATATATATATATATATATATATATATATATATATATATATATATATATATATATATATATATATATATAAATATTATATATTATATATATATCTATATATATATATATATATATATTATATATATATATATATATATATATATATATTCCTTTTTGTCTTTGCACGACGGTGTGCAAATATTAATTCATTAAAGTTTCGAACTAAATTCTTGTCAGAAATATATAAACAAAGTTTGATTTATGATTCAACATTTTAATTAATCGTTAAATTTTCTTTAAGAATTTTAATGTCGGTAATAAATATCGAAATTGCTTATATATATATATATATATATATATATGTGTGTGTGTGTGTGTGTGTGTACAAATAAGTAGTTTTTTAAGTGTTTATTACGCTTAGATTTGTATATTTTCATTTTTTTTAATAATATTCATTGTTTTTCATCTTTCTTTAAATAATTTTACTTTTTTTTTTGTATTTCTTATAAATTATTATTAATTTATTTTAGCTCTTATATATACTGTATATACAGATGTTGACTAGAAATTATGAGGGGTTTTGATGTTTTAGAAAGGTGCATTTAACATGTTGAGGTAGGTACTTACTCGTAAGTGCTACTTTTCGTTTATCGTTTTTTGGGCTGATTTTTTTGGGGTCACCTTTAAGGTTTGCTAATACACATACACACACATATATATATAAAACGTGTGTGTGTGTGTGTGTGCGCGCGCGCGCGCGCGCTTGTTTCATCACCCTTTAGTACAACTTCGAATTATTATAAATTTGTTCCTGCGCAAAGGGTGATGATTCATGTCCGTTCCTTTTGAACATGCGTCTTAAGCTCCTTTCCATGTCATGTTTGTAATTTTCGTTTACGCGTCGTGTCCCCCTTAGCCTCTGCATGACGTTCACGCCTTGTTATCCGTATTGGATATCACGTATATGCAATACAGTTGTCATAGATTTATTATCAGTAAGTTGTTATATTACCTTCAAGAAAACCAAAGTATTACCAGTTAATTTTAACTGGTTTTCCGTAACGACATTTGGTTTATTCTAAAACTGAAAGTTTGTTAATTAAGAGTGGAATGAAATAATGAAGGTCGTCTCCAACACACGTAAATCTGTGAAATAATAACGAGGACTTTAATCGGGTTATTATAATTACAGAATTAGTAGCGACAGACAGCTTATTTTTAAGCTTATCAGTATATATAGAAAAGCCGTATTATTTAAGCTTATCTCATACGAGAGTAGGCCTTGGGTTTACAGGATGTCAACCGCGACGATTTCTGTTTTCGGCTTACCTTTTCTGATGAGAACCGACCTGTTTATTACTACAAATGCAGCTAGAATTTACTACACCCACTGGGAACGATACCACTACACTATAGGTTAGCTCCTTAAGGACGGCGTCGCTAGTCCCGACACAATGTTTGTTTAGAAAATGTTATTGATCCAGTTGTGGCCATTACTTGAACCACGTATAAGTCACAGTCATTGGCGTATCTAGTCCTCACGTTTGGGGAAGGCCAAATCTAACACAACCATCTCGCCAACAACAAATATCAATGGTTTATTAGTAGTAAGGACAGTCACTGGCATTCCAGTGCCTTACCAGGTTCGATAGTGAGGTCAATTTAGACTTGTTTACCTTCCTATTGTTTCCCAATCCTTAGCACAGTGCTGATTGTTACTGTGCGTAGCGCCTTGTCGGCAGCAGCGTACGCCATCACTGAAAGTTTCTCCCTTCCTTATCCCTCCCTCTGTTCCCTAGTGCCTACTTCCTTATCCTACGGATCATGACAAAAATAGCCACTGAATAAAAGTGGAAGCCATGATGTAGTACAACAAACAAACAAGGTACAGGGGATTTGCGTCGTGTCAAAGACAAGCCGATTAGGGACAAATCTGACTGGACACAGTAAAAATAGTCAACAGTATTTCAGGTCAGAATTGCCAAGTCAAAGTACCGAGTGTCACCAGATCCAGCCTTAAAAAGCTGAAAATCGCTAGATTCACGAGAAATGTTCTAAAATATTGGCACATAAAGACATCCACACAAACAGGTCAATAGAAAAAAGGCCTTTAAATATATGGAGCAGTTTTTTTTAGGTAACACGAAGAAAAAGGGAAAGGGTAAGAAAAAGTATTTTATGTGGCCTTTGGTGGGGGCTGAAAGTGGTGTTAGCTCGACCTTTATCAACTTTGGGGGGGAGGGGCCATGGCCCTTTTGGCCTCCCCCTGGATCCGCTAATGGTCACAATCGGGTATGAAACACGTTAAAAAACTATTATTATATATTTAAGTCACAGATATGAAACAAATATAAAAAACAACAATAATAAAACAGGAAATGAATTGGTTTAGATCGAACTTTCTTCTTGTTTCTTCGAAGAAATCCTTCAAAGATTCCCTCTTTTATAGTCTAGTCTAACTTTGACTTCTTTCGTATCGTCCACCTCGCTCATTCGACCAATCACTGACTCATCCCTACAATTCTCTCTCCCGTGGACTGTTCTCAACTACCTTAGTGGACGCTTCCCGACTCCCGCCCGAGTCCCTGGTTCATTTCGGATCGTGTTCGGTCAGTTGTCGTGGTTTCGCCAAGGAGATCTTTGTTGTTTTATTTTTCACGATTTTGTAACTTAAACGAAAGTTTGAATAAAATCCTATTTAGGGAATTCCATAGTTCTGTTTTATATTATTTAATAATTAATAATTAACTTATGTGAATTATTTGACAGTAATAAATAATTTTGATATTTATTTCGGATACTTTTTAAACACTAAACTATTTACAAATCCTTGATTGGCTGAACTCAAGGTGTAGCATCGCATAATCAGTTCTCTCTCACCGCCATTCATTGGTTGAACAAAAATGTCACGTGTTCCAATAGGATCAGGTTGAGATTTGTTCGGATGTTTTACGTGCTGAAAGTCACGTATGTCGCCTGAATTTCAACTTTTGGCCTATTCCTAATTTACCTGAAGCCTACTTGGTATTTAGGTAATTTCTTTCAAATTCTATCTTATGTTTTCCATTTATGTCAACATTCTACTACACTTTTTATTATTAATAAACCCCTTATTTTTGCAACCCCCCCCCCCCCCCCCCCCAAACAATAATTTCTCGTTAAATTTTATCGAGTTTTCTCCATATATGAATGTATTTCGTAATTTTAAAAATAATAAATACAATTTGGAATTGCGTATCTTCTTTTAACGCGTTATTTGGTCTTCTAAATCTAGTTTATATTCGCATAAAAGGAAGAAATTGGCAATTTTTACTAATTGGAAACTTTTTGATTACTGGAAAGGGAGTCTGTGCGAAGTCCGAAGAGATCGACCTTCCGCCCGAATGCCTTTCTAAGGAGAGACCCTCTTCACTGCTATTTTCCTATTTTTATTTACTCTCTCCTCGAGTTTCATTTCACTCTGTCTTTTCATTGTATCACTTACACCCATGATATATATATATATATATATATGCAAATAACTGCAATGACCGCGCAGTATATAAATGAATAGAAACGACATAAGTATTAAGGAACGTTTCTGCACACTGACTCATCCCTACAATTCTCTCTCCCGTGGACTGTTCTCAACTACCTTAGTGGACGCTTCCCGACTCCCGCCCGAGTCCCTGGTTCATTTCGGATCGTGTTCGGTCAGTTTGTCGTGGTTTCGCCAAGGAGATCTTTGTTGTTTTATTTTTCACGATTTTGTAACTTAAACGAAAGTTTGAATAAAATCCTATTTAGGGAATTCCATAGTTCTGTTTTATATTATTTAATAATTAATAATTAACTTATGTGAATTATTTGACAGTAATAAATAATTTTGATATTTATTTCGGATACTTTTTAAACACTAAACTATTTACAAATCCTTGATTGGCTGAACTCAAGGTGTAGCATCGCATAATCATTCTCTCTCACCGCCATTCATTGGTTGAACAAAAATGTCACGTGTTCCAATAGGATCAGGTTGAGATTTGTTCGGATGTTTTACGTGCTGAAAGTCACGTATGTCGCCTGAATTTCAACTTTTGGCCTATTCCTAATTTACCTGAAGCCTACTTGGTATTTAGGTAATTTCTTTCAAATTCTATCTTATGTTTTCCATTTATGTCAACATTCTACTACACTTTTTATTATTAATAAACCCCTTATTTTTGCAACCCCCCCCCCCCCCCCCCCAAACAATAATTTCTCGTTAAATTTTATCGAGTTTTCTCCATATATGAATGTATTTCGTAATTTTAAAAATAATAAATACAATTTGGAATTGCGTATCTTCTTTTAACGCGTTATTTGGTCTTCTAAATCTAGTTTATATTCGCATAAAAGGAAGAAATTGGCAATTTTTACTAATTGGAAACTTTTTGATTACTGGAAAGGGAGTCTGTGCGAAGTCCGAAGAGATCGACCTTCCGCCGAATGCCTTTCTAAGGAGAGACCCTCTTCACTGCTATTTTCCTATTTTTATTTACTCTCTCCTCGAGTTTCATTTCACTCTGTCTTTTCATTGTATCACTTACACCCATGATATATATATATATATATATATATATATATATGTGGAATATCATGCATGAACACGCACGATTTTTCATGATGAAAACCAGGGTTTTTCATCATGAAAAATCTTGCGTGTTCATGCGTGATATTCCAATTATGGGACCCCAACGTTGGTACCAGACAGTTTGAATGAAATGCTGCTCATTACCTCGAGTGCGAGATGGTTAACACGTAAAATACCTCCGGACGCGAAAGCGTTAAGTGTTTCCTCGATTGTTTAAATATATGACAGGTTGTGTTAACTTTTACCTTGTCGTAGTGTAGTGGCTAGCGCCCTCGCCTTCTACTCAAGGGATGGTAGGTTCAAGCCCTGGTGGGGGGGCGATTTTTTCACACATATATATGCATAGAGAGAGAGAGAGAGAGAAGTGCTTAAATGCATTTGCTCCATTCTTCCTCACTCCATTGCAAAGACAAACAGCATTTAAACCGATGAAAGAAGCATCGCTCCAGAGAACAGCTCTTTTATGCCACGGTCGTCTCGGCGTGGACAAAAAGACTAATTTTACAATGTGGAATCATATGCGAAAAGTTTTTGATATGTTCATTCTGATCGTGGAGTTGAAGGGCGGGACCTTTGAGGTCGCCTCCGGTAAGGGGAAATGAACCCCCATCAGTCACGCATTGGGCTGAATGTGTTGTTTTTTGGAAGGGTGGGCTCCATAAGGAAATATTTCTTTATTTATTCTTTTTTAGAAAGAAAAGAAAATTTGAAGGTTTAAATGAAAGAAAATGTTCGCTTTCCTCAATCAAAGATTTCGAATTGAATAATATCTCAGTGTGTGTGTGCAGACACGGTCTGGACTCTAGTCTGAATTAAGCATCAATAAATTTAAACGTCTTTATAATTTACCTTATACAGTTTAGAATATTTCTTGAACAATTAACATTTGACCTTATTCGTTATTTTAGATATAAAATCCAATGAAAGGAGAGAAGACTGAAATCTTTAAAATGCAGAAAGGATTTGGTTCGGTTAATAAGGAAAAATTTTTCTTTTGGACATTACGGAAATGTAAGCAGAAGTAGGTTTAAAATCAAAGGAAATTAAAAGCTTTCCTTTCCCCGTCAAAGGAGTTTTAGTGACTCAACAATTTCTTTTAAAAAATAGGGTAAAGTTAAGGAATAATGCTGTGTCGGTTGCATTAAAAATAATTAAAGTAATATATATATACTGTGTATATATTCACTCGCAAACCATACGTAAACTTCAGAGCCTATAACTTCTCTTAACCGAAAATATACACATACTATCTTGACATGATTTTCGACAAATGAAAGCGTCAAATGAATAATGTGTCGCCCACCTTTCTTGCAATCTAACGTTATGTTCACTATATTAAGATGTTTAAATGTGGAAATACGAACGCCTATACACATAAATAGTGAATAAACGAAACATTTGTTTCGATGGCTGGAACAGAATGACTGGAATTTAAATACGAACGGAGTACATTATGCTCGCAATCCTTTCTGAGGGATATTGAAGAATACATTGGTCGTACATTCAATATATACAAGTATACAATGAGCTCTCCATGTGTTGTTTATATGAGCATGCCATTACTATAGTATTGGGGCTTCATTAGTTTTGCGATTGGCAGGAAAGGGTTCGGGAGTGATCATGGTATTACTTCATTATTCGTTGATGATTTTCTTAATTGCATGTACGCTGTTGAGAAAAGGTGTGTGTGTGTGTGTGTGTGTGTGTGTGTGTGTGTGTGTTGATTTTACTTAAGACGTGCCACTTCGTACAACACACCAGTCTTACGGAATACTGAAAACTAACCTGGTATTAATTCCTGCTATCCCACTACTTCATTGGTTTTGACAGTCATATTTAGAGGGTAGGTTAGTTAAATTAAGTTAAGAAGGTCACCTCGCAAGTATAGCCCAACTAACGTGTGTGTTGTGTGTGTGTAGTGAAGCAGTGAAGCGTGGCTTAACCGTAGTGCTTAAAAGAGCGTTGGTAGGGGGAAAAGGAAGGTAAATATGTTGGATCAGATGGAACTTTGTTTTGACCCGAAATCACGCTCTGCATTAAAGGATTTCCATTTGGGCCTTCGGGCGGAAGATTGTCGAAAGAAATATCAGCGCTCATTTTCAGTCATTTTCTTTCACATTTTTTACATTTTCTATTTTTTTTTAATTTCTTTTATTTCTTTTTTACTCTTTATCGTTATTTTGCGTGTGTTTATGACCTCGTTTTGTCATTAAGACTTTATGAATTAGTGATAAGCTCGTAACGGAAATTTAAGTTAGACTTTTTACAGATTATTATGATTATTATTATTATTAGTGTTATTATTAGTAGTAGTAGCAGCAGCAAGCAGCAGCAGCAGCAGCAGCAGCACAGCAGCAGTAGTAGTAGTAGACGAAGAAGACTGATGAGAAATTAGAAGTAATTTTTTATATAATTTGAAATTTATACCTTCATAATTTTGCGTTTATAGCAATAAAGTTTTCTCTCGACATCATTTACTTTTATCGTATTTCAGTGTCAATTATGAATTTTTGATGCGCCAATTTTATTCACTCACCCCCCCCCCCTTGCGTTGCCATCCACTTCGAGCACTGTATATATATATATATATATATATATATATATATATATATATATATATATATGGTGATTAGAAAGTCCTTGTACAAATTTAAAATTTAAACTTTATTAATTTTTGATGTACACATGATAGAAACAAAGTGTAAGAGGCATATGAAAGCATAATTATTACAGTTTTTGACATAGTACATTACAGATTTCTCAGCCTAAATATAACCGTCATCTTTCTCAATACATCGTTCAGTTCGATTTTCCAGTCCTGAAAATATTCTCCAGTTGCTGCTGAGTGTTTTTATGAATTGCATTTGTGATCCTTGCTACAAGTTCATCCGACACAACTGCCGCATTTAAGGGACAGAGAAACCTCACGAAGTCTGACAGCATGAAAGAGACTCCAAAAATCAAAGTCTGACGCGCTCTCAAAAGTCATGCATCATTTTTTTTTTTTGAAGAACCAACAGTCACTGGTGATCATTACCTTGCAATGTCGCAGAATTTCTTTATCCCCGAACTAAGACAATTAAATCTTTTAGGGAGAACCTTCTTTTTAGCAGCACGGTGCTCCTGCCTCTATGCTTTGAATGTGCAACAGTTCTTGAATGAATTCTTCCCAGTCAAGTAGATTGGTAGAGGTGGACCGATTACTCGGCCACCTCGTTCACCTGACCTGTTCCCATTGAGCTACATTTTATGGGGCCATGTTAAAAGTGTTGTTTACTCATCAAAACCACATTCTTCGGATGATCATATAGTCAGGATCATAAATGCAACTCATGAAATCACTCGGTAGCAACTGGAGAATGTTTTCTGGTTTTTGGAAATCGGATTAAGCGACGTATCGAGAAAGATGGCGGTTATGTTGAGGCTGGGAAATTTCTAATGTAATGTGTTAAAAACAATAACAATTCTGCTTTCATAAGCCGTTTACAGTTTGTTCCTATCATGGGTACATTAAGAGTTATTAAAGTTTAAAGTTACAAGAAGATTTTGTAATCACCGTGTGTGTGTGTGTGTGTATATATATATATATATATATATATATATATATATATATATATAAAATAGAGAGAGAGAGAGAGCTATATAAATGAATGGATATATAGACTGATTAATAGTTTACAACGTGTTAAGCCAATTTACGTCATGTCATGAGTGATCAACACCAATAAAAGTCTTAAGGAATTAAGAAACCAATGAGTGAAAACATCAATAAAAAAAGTGAAACAAAATGAATGAAATGAAGTTAAAAAGATCAAAGAATTTAAATTATAATCACGACTTTGTAAACTAAGCGAAACTTTACCATGAAAAGAAACCGCCATTATAATACACGAAACTTTTCAGCAGGTTTTTTTTTTAAAGAGGTTTTTCGTTCATATATATATATATATATATATATACATATATGAAAATTATTTCACAAAAGTAACACGTGAAAAATATTTATGATGAATAAAACCACGAAGGAAAGGAAACACAGAATGGTGCTCAAGCGCTTTCGTCTAATGACATCCTCAGGAACACTGAAGTACATAAAGAGTTACAGCCTATATATAGGTTACAGAAAAAAAAAAATTATATATATATATATATATATATATATATATATATATACAATAAACGGAAAAATTAAAATTAAAAATTAAAGGATTGTGAGAGGAGCATACAAATTTGTAAGGAAAAGCTATCGATTTTTAGCACAAGATCAAATGAATGTTTCCAACCAATGTTATAGATACAAAAAAAAAAAAAAAAAACGATTTTTAGCACAAGATCAAATGAATTGTTTCCAACCAATGTTATAAAAAAAAAAATACAAATTTATACTGGAAATCTGCCCGGGTTTTAGCACTCTGCCCGTTTAAGGTTCGATGTATATAAAAATAAATTGAAAAATAAAAGTTATTAGAGTAGCATACAAATTTACCAAAGATTTAGCGTTCTACCCTTCTTATCTAAATCTGTTCTGAAGGAACAGATTTGCTAAAACCCGGGCAGATTTCCAGTATAAATTTGCATTTTTTTTTTTTATAACATTGGTTGGAAAAATTCATTTCATCTTGTGCTAAAAATCGTTTTTTTTTTTTTTTGTATCTATAACTGGTTGGAAACAATTCATTTGATCTTGTGCTAAAAATCGATAGTTTTCCTTACAAATTTGTATGCTCCTCCCACAATCCTTTAATTTTTAATTTTAATTTTTCCGTTTATTGTATATATATATATATTATATATATATATTTTATTTATTTTTTCTGTAACCTATATATAGGCTGTAACTCTTTATGTACTTCAGTGTTCCTGAGGATGTCATTAGACGAAAGCGCTTGAGCACCATTCTGTGTCTTTCCTTCGTGGTTTTATTCGTCATATATATAGTCCCAAAATGAATATAGCAAAAAAAAAGCCTAATAATTTTATCGTTAATTGAGATAATGAAATAGTTTTTACATGAATACAAACAAGCAATAGACGTATAAGTTTTAGTTTACTTTAATTCATTATGGTATTGTTTAGCTTTTCTCAAATTATTGATAAACTTGTACATGTCGTCCATCCTTCACTAATCGTATGCGGCGTTCAAATTCTCGAAAAGCTTTTTCAAGAACGACTGTAGGGATGGATGTCACTGCATCAACAATACGATGCTTAAGTTCTTCAATGTCTCTTGGTTTGCTAGTGTAGACTTTACTTTTTAGAAAACCCCATAGATAAAAATCCAAAAGTGTTAAGTCGGGTGAACCGGCCGGCCATTTCATAGGTCTTCCCCGACCAATCCATCGTCCAGGGAAAGTTTCATTTAAAAACACTTTAACATTGCGAGCAAAGTGAGGGGGTGCTCCATCCTGTTGAAAGAAAGCTCTTTGTAGCAGGCCAGGATTTTCCTGCAATTGTGGAATAAAGAACTCTCGTAACGTGTTAAGGTACGAAATGCCGGTGACAGTGCGTTCATCAAAAAAATAGGGTCCATAAATGCGGGAACTTGACAGACCACGCTACGTTAACTTTAGGTTAATTCCTTTCATGTTCATACAGCTCATGAGGATTTTCCTCTCCTCAAATCCTACAATTGTGCCGATTAACATTGCCCGATATGTGAAATGTAGCCTTGTCATTATTCTGAAAAATGGGGTTTATTGTGAAAAGAAAAGAAAGTGACAATCAATATTCACAACCAACTAAAACTTATACGTCCAACCATTGTATTCATGTAAAAACCATTTCATTATCTCAATTGCCAAAAAAGTTATTTGACTTTCTCTTTGCTATATTCATTTTGGGACACTCTCTCTCTCTCTCTCTCTCTCTCTCTCTCTCTCTCTCTCTCTCTCTCTCTATATATATATATATATATATATATATATGATGTAAACTCACAAGGAAAAGAAAATGATTCCAAGGCCTTTCGTGTATTCAGAAGTACACCAGGGAGGTGTACTTCTGAATACACGAAAGGCCTTGGAATCATTTCTCCTTTTCCTTGTGGATTTACCTCATTCATTCATTTCACGTGTTAATTGTGAAATTCATCATATACCGTATATATATATATATATATATATATATATATATAGTATATATATATATCAGTGGCGTGCGGTGATTTTTCGTCAAGGGGAAGCAATTCAAGCAAAAACAACAAAGATTATATAAAATAAAACTAAAACTAAAATACTCGTATATAATAAAAACAAAACACATATAATCATCTACTTACTTTACTTATAGGTTAATTCTATTCTTCTTTCTTTTTTATTAAATATATCTATTATTTCTTCGTAAAAGGCATCGGTTTTCATATCCTTAAAAAGCTTTTTCTCAATTGAGATTAAAGCTAAACTTGCAAGCCTTTCTTACCCTTGCGCATTTCTAGCGTAGTTATGTATTCGCTTTAAATGAGAGAATGACAGCAGACAGCACTTAAAGTTGCCAGATATTTCAAGAAAATTAACTATAAGATCTGGACAGCGATTTCTAAATTGCTTCCTTTTTGACATAGGGAAGGATAAAATAACGATAAATATATATTCTTTTTCGCTTAACATGGCCATGGAATTTTTTAGTAGAAAAACTATATATGAAACTTGTTGTATTCAATAAATACTACATTATTAAACATTAAATGAGTTTTTAGAATGGAAAGAAACAATTTGTAACAGTAAAAAAAAGAAGCGAAAGTCATTGGGAAAAAGGATGCATTTCGTCAATTGTTGTCCAACTCGAGATTTTTTGCGTCGGCTTTCTTAAAGGTTTTTGCACGAACGGCAACCAATGTATATACTATGTATCTACCTGATTACCAATCAAATGCTATAAATAGTATAATAAAATGATTTTGTACAAATTATTAACACATATTGAACTGTTTAAACTTTAAAGTATAATACAGCATTTTCTTCTTTCTTTGAATAGGGAAGCATTGCTTCCCTTGCTTCCATGGACCGCACGCCACTGATATATATATATATATATATATATATATATATATATATATATATATATATATATATATATATATAATATATATATATATATAGGTGTAGATGTTTGTACACCAAAATTTTGTTCATCTTATTATCGGGAGTTTGGTATAATGACATTTGCCGCTAAAGGGCTTGGTCAGATGAATTTGTTTGTCCATCCCTGCATAGGTTCCCAGAAGGCAATTTGCTCGCTCTCGTCCGACTCGATTAAACCCTGCAGCTAAACTACTACTTCATTCCCTTGCTTTGCTTTCTATTTTTGTTTGAAATTTTTCTCTCTCTCACTTTCATTAAGCAAAGATTTTTGGGGCACAAAAGTCAAAAATTTTATTCAAAAAATAATTAGAATTGGAAGACAAAGGAATGAATGGCGGTTCCGAAGCCACCACCGGATAATTACTTTTAAAAATGAAACAAGTTTTTTTTCTTCTTCTTCTTCTCCGTCTTCTTCTTCTTCTTCTTCTTCTTTGACGGAATCTGAAGCTGGCAACTTTGCCTCTATTTTCTTTACCTTATTTGGTTGCTTCAGGGTGAGATTTTTTTCCCTTAAAGTTTTTCTTTTTAAATTCTTTTGCTCGATTCGTTTTTTCAGGTTTTTTTTTTTATGGATCTCTTTTGACCGCCGTTTGTTTACTTTACGAACAAGTTACATTAACGCGTTTCTCTCTCTCTCTCTCTCTCTCTCTCTCTCGTATATTTATATATAGTGGTAGTGTTTTTTTATTAATGTAATGTGTTTGTTGTTTCAGGATCCTGACCTCGCCTCGTCGCTCAGAAGAGAAAAACGGAAGGCGGAGGAAGACTTTTCAGACAACCAAGATATTAAAAAGGTTTGTGCAATCACATATATATACACACACACACACACTCGTGTGTGTGTGTGTATATATATATATAAATAAAATAGGAGATGTATTCCATGTATAGATTTTACATGCGTTATAAATTATTCAGTAATGTTTATTAAATTCAGAACTATGCAAATAATTTAATGGTATAGAATGCAAGCGCAGTTTATTAAATAGTTTTACACCGTATGTATAATGTGTGTGTGTGTGTGTGTGTGTGTGTGTTTGCGCGTGTGGTGTGCGTGTGTGTGCGCTTTTAAGTATGCCAGTTTAATTTAGCGTTATGTAATAAGCAAATTTGACTTATTTTACATCGATACAAAGATATCAGTTCTTAACACACAGATATACACACGGAAAGATAGAATGTGTTTTTATATGTATTCCGGTTGAATTTTAATTTTTGCGAAAGTACTCGGAAGAAACATTAAGGCGAATGATGCTGCATTGTGTTGTTCCGCTTGAGAGAGAACGGCCATAATTCTTTGAATATATAGTTTGTGGGAAAGTTCTCCCCCAGAAAAGATTTTAGGGATAAAAAACGGAAAATTTAAAAATTCAGCAAAAATTCCTGATTGGTTTTACGATAAAATAAATTGACTATTGCAAAAAAAAAAAAAAAAAAAATAGATTGGGTTCACAACGGAGTTTCATTCCAGTTGATCAATTTTTCATTGCTCAGATTATTTTTCCAACCAATTGTGAATTCTTACTGAATTTTAAAATTTTATTATTTTTTTTTTTTGGTGGGGAACGAACTATTTTCTGCAATGAGAACGTCCAAGGGCAGTAATTTTTTGTACACTGTAAAGTTTTACTGATCTATAATTAATGCATCGTACAGACCACCGATATTCATGGTTTAATTGATAATCTCTCTCTCTCTCTCTCTCTCTCTCTCTCTCTCTCTCTCTCTTATATATATATATATAATATATATATATATATATATATATATATATATATATATATATATAGTATATATATATATATATATATATATATATATATACACACACACACAAAATCAATTACATCTTTAATATCCGTAATCTGTATGCATCAAATATGAATGAATAAAACTCTACATTGACTGATGTAACGAACTCTGAATTTAATGTCAGTAAATTGGAAATCCATTTAGTTATCCAAAATTCTATTAATAATATAGCAAAGTAATATAATATTGATAATAATAATAATAATAATAATAATAATTTTTGATGGATTTTAAATTTAATGGAAAAAATATTTATCTCGGCGAGACTTGCGTCATTTGTCGAATTTTGGAATTAGTTTTGCAGTTTCGAAGTTGCTTTTGAGGAATGAGATGACAAGCCAAAAGTACGTCCTTTCTTTCAATTGTAATTTAATTTTCAAACGTCACATACTAAACTTAACCCTTTCATACCCAAATTAAGTCGAAAAGTAGGCGGAATCAGTTGATGCAAAAATCGTCCTTATAACCTTATAAATAAGGTCTAAAATTGCTTCCAAAGTTAACGATGAAAATTTCACACACTGGGCATTAAAGGGTTAAGGATGTTTTTTAACGTGTTTATTAGAGATGCAGAAACGGTATAATAACTTTATAAAACGTATGAACATTTCATGTTGTTGCATCTATATATATATATATATATATATATATATATATATATATATATTTTTTTTAACGGCAAACAACACACAGTATAAATAATGTAAAGAACGACGCTTGTATAGAAGAACGTTCCGCGCAAGATGAGGATATATATGCGGCATGCGGGAGGTGCCCCCTTAGGGCATTGGTTTCTGCTCGTATGTAGGAGAATTACGACTTCTGATTAATTGAGGCCCATGGTGTAGTGGTTAGCATATCTGACCGGCAATCGGAAGATCCCGGGTTCGATTCCCCGGTGGTTACCTCATTTTTCATTTGTTCGTTCTCCCTCCTCATCTTGTGCGGAACGTTCTTCTATACAAGCGTCGTTCTTTACAATATATATATATATGTTTTAATTTAGTATGATAAATTTACATGCTTTTTTGTTGATACATTTTTAATTTAATTTACTGGGGTGAATAAGTGAATTTTTGCAACCTAGAACGCCTCCCTCTCACACACCTTAGATCGGTTTTACCAACGCTTAAATGTCGTAGCTACGTCAGTTTCGAAGGAAAAGATTTCAAGTAATCTAAAAGGTGATAGGTCATTGAGGCCCCAGCTGTATATATTTTTCTTAATTTATTGACGGATATTATTGTAATCGTTTTGTATTAATTGAATTAGTTATTTGTGTACCTGTCCGCCTGACAAGACTTTCGTGCAACGACTAGGGTGGCTAGACGTCCGGCTTTAGGCCGGACAGTCCGCCTTTTGAGCACTCTGTCCTCCATCCGGAGCCACCTTGAGCCAGACGTTAATTTGTCCTCCTTTTTGGGGTCTGGCTAAAAAGAATTATATAAATTACCTCAGGTACACTTAAAATAGCGGGTACCGAAGGCCATAATAACCGTTAACGTATTTTTATTATATGTAGTTGGCAACACTGCTGATAAGCCGCATCTGTTTTCACTTTCATGACTACGAGTCGGACATTCAGTCTGCCCAAGGAGTAAAAATGAATATTCATTTCTTTCAATTATATATATATATATATATATATATATATATATATATATATATATATGCTGCAAATCCACAAGGAAAAAGAAAAACGATTCCAAGGTCTTTCGTGTATTCAAAGCTTTGAATACACGAAAGGCCTTGGAATCGTTTTTCTTTTTCCTTGTGGGTTTGCAGCATTCATTCATTTCACGTGTTTTATTGTGAAATTCATCCCATATATATATATATATATATATGTTAACGTACGGCCACATACGCAGTGTCCTCCTTTTTGGAAATTTGGAAATGGCCACCCAAGCAACGACCCCTCCATCGCACGAAGGACAGGCTCGTGGTCCTGCTTCTAGAGTTGATTTGGCGCAGGAAGATGCTTTTCGATACTCTTCAGAGTGTCGTGTATTGGTTTTTTAATAGGAAATTTAATAGGTTTTTTTTTCACTATTTACCGGTTTATTTTTAATTATGACAATGAACATGACGGGGGAAAGCGAGCGCTAATTTATAATTTAACATTTTGATCGTGGAGAGAGCTTCTATTTAATTTTAAATCACAATTACATCTTAACCAAACAAAACACTCTTTCTTGTATCTTATCGCGCTCGAGACGTATTATTATGCCTTCGGCCCTCAGCGCATTTCAAATATCTCTCCATGTTGCCAACTAGTGTTTTACAATTACATTTTACATATGTTAATTTCATACAATTAAATCAGTTTCCTACACTCCAAAAAAACATTATGATTTTACTACACTCCAAAAACCTATTAAGTTTCCTATTGAAAAACCAATACACGACACCAGCTTACGTTAGGGTTACCATATTTGAACTTTCAAAAAAGAGGACACTCCAGAGGTGGAGGGGTGTATCTGTATTAGTATCTACCAACTCACGTTGTATTAATGTTATATATACACTGTGTACTACATGTCGTCTATATTGAGTACCTATAAATAAGAACAAGTGTTATGGCCTCAGAAATCAATGTTATAAATATTCAAAATTTCCGGACATGTCCAGCAAAAACCGGACGTATGGTAACCCTAGCTTACATAGCTATATTACACTGCTCATTTGTTATCGTCCCCAGTTTCTTCTTAAAGGTGCCTACTCTGACACCGGAATTTCTTTTCGTTATATTGGTTAAATAGTTTTTGGACCTGACGACGAAGCTATTTTCCTTCAGAGTTGAAGATATCTCTACAGTAGTTTAGTCCGTTTTCCTATGTTTGGATGGTTATAGGGTTCAGTCTGAGATAAAGAACCATTTCCTCATTTATTTTACCATGAGCAGATTTTGGTCTTACTCTTTTTCTTCTTTCGAAGAAGTACAAATTTAAATTACACCATTTCTCTCGTAACTTTCATCAATTCACTCTTTGTAAAAAAAATGCCTCGACATATTCCCAGCGAAATTGTTCATCTTTTTACCCGTCGTGTCATCTACTGTGACTTTTTTTGTGACTTCTCAGCGAGTTATGGCACACTTTTATGTTGACATCTTTGAATTTTATCCCCAGGTTTAGGTGTTTATAATCGCCTTAGAACTCTCCCCCCACATCTCTCCTCTCTCTTTTTTTTTTTTTCAAAGACCTTAAAATTATTCTAACTCAACCTCGCAGTTTAACCTATAAATATGCGAGTCATGCCTTAAAGTTTAATCACTTGAAGATGAAAAATAAAGAAGTGTTATTTATTTTAATGGTAAATACAACAAATTTACTTGATTTACGAAATCGATCGTCGTTTTATGGATAGACCAGACACTTAAAATAAAGCCTTCTAAATTTAGAACTTCTAACTTCTTTTGTTTTGGGTATCAAATCTTCTTGTCAGGTGATATAATAACTTCTTGTAATTATACATAACTTCTTTAGATAGAAGAAAAGGTCTTCAAAACTTCTTTTTTTTGAGTGATTTGAGACAATAGAAGATAATATTTCTATGTATAGAAAGTTGCGGAAGTCTTTGTTTTGTGTGAACAATGGATTTCACGTCTACGTGTCTTCATTTAACCCGCAAAGGTAATTTGTTTGAGTATAGGGAGAAAACTAAAGTTAGTTCAACCATTTATGATTTGGTGTTTGCAGCTCTCTCATTTTCATTAGACGTATACAGGATGAATATAGTTCTTTTCAATATGAGATGTTTGGCGATTGTACGCAACCTTAAACCTCCAGCTGCATAGGCTCTTAAGTACGAATTTATTTGACATCTATAATATCCCAGAGGAACTATAGCCTACCTATAATAACAAAAATGTATATAGGTAGTATATAAAAAGTCAGTAGCCAAATCGCACTCTTGAATATATCGTATTTTGTTTGATTAAAAAACATAGGCCAAAAGTTATAAACTGCGAGTTATTTGTTTTTATATTAAAGTATGGTACCAATCATTAAATTTTAATGAGATATCTTCAGTTAAAAGTAATCTATATAGCCTAGTATCTAAAGGCTTAGAATTTACGGTCGGTAAAATTTTCAATATATATACTATGACGCTAACAATCATTAAGGCATAAGCTTCAGTTCTTCATAATAGCATTGAAAATCTTCTCCATTTGGCTGATTCAGTAGACTAAACTAGCCTCAGGTACGGCTCGGCTAAGCACTGATATCCTACAATCAGGTTTTATACAATTACGTATATGTACAAAGTAGTTATTCACATGTAGTCTCGAAGGAACGCTATATTAGGAAGACCTTCCAGGACTGAAACCAATTCAGTTCACTTTTAGATAAATGTGAATTCAGAATTTGAAGGTTTTTTTTTCATCCAAGACGAAAAGGTTCCACTGTAGCGCGACATGGGCGGACAGTTTGTTTAATTTTTCCGTTTTTACTAATTTATTGTTAAAGATTATTAATTTATTTGATTCGAAGTGAAAAGCTTAAATTATCTAGTATATATACATACTATGCAGATACAGAAAAGTGAAAAATCAGAATGGAGGATACACACACACACACACACACACACACACACACTTTAAGTTACTTTATGAGGGTTTATGCGGTCGATCCCTCTGCAGCATTCCACCTCATTTGCAAGGTTTGGTGGAGGAGGGAATTGCTTTCCGATCTCTTCCTGCCCTCGTAGCCAGCCACACATAGCTGGTCAGGGATTTTGAACAGGAGTCTGTCAAGATGGTTCTTGAAATTATTCAGGTTCTTTGGGCAGGACATTAAAAAGTTTTGGGCCTTATATTCCGAGGGTATTTTCCATCCTTTTTTTCATGGCCCCCTGTCCCACCGTAGCTGGAACAGTACAAAATATGCCTCTTCTCTCATTCCAGTGTGTTTCTATTTTGTTTCTAAAGTTAGGGACAAAACCCTCTAGTATTTTCTATATGTATGTTATTGTGTACAGCTTGCATCTTCTTTCCAGAGAGTAGAATTTCAGGGATTATAGTCGAGACCAGTAGTCTTCACCTTTCGTTTCCGCTATCCATATATACATTATGATACTTTATGAGGGTTTGAGCGAGGGTTCAGGATGGACCTGCTGTCCATCCCTCCGCAGCTTCCCTCTATGACTTCTGTGTTTGCAATGTCTCGTTTTCTGCATGGACTTAGGACTAGACTCTTCCATAATTTTAGCATGATGTTTGCTTTTCTGCTGTGGAAGCCCCTCCTGATGATTCCCATTATTTTTCTAGCTGTTCTAATTTTAATGTTAGCGTACTCTCTGAATTTTGCATCCGACGACATTATTATTTCAAAATCCCTCACTTGTGGGTTTGGTGTTATCTATTTGGCTTGCATAATTTTGTATCGTTTATTTTGTAGCACCTTGTTATCATCATATCTTAGAAGTTGGAATTTTTCTTCGTTGAACTTAATATTGTTTTAGTCTGCCCATTTGAATAATGTTTCAATGTAATTTTGTAATTTTTCTCTGTCACCCTCGTTCGATATTTCCTCGCACATCTTCGTGTCATGCGAAACATGATACAATATTGTTATTAATATCTGCATCAATGTCTGAAATCATTATTATGAACAACAAGGAAAATAATACTGTACCTTACGGGACAGAGCTCATGACTTTTAAGACTTCAGATTTAACACTTTTACTACCACTTTTTGTGTTCTTTGAGTCAGAAAATTAAATATCCATCTTCCCAGCTTTCCAGTAATTCATGTCTTCTTAAGTTTGTGTGCTAAAATTCCATGGTCACATTTATCGAAGGCTTTAGCAAAGTCAGGATATATTACATCAATGTTTTGTCTTCGACACAGTGTTTCCAATATTTTTTCTTGGTGGTCTAATATCTGTGATAGGCGTGATCTTCCAGCACTGAAGCCATGTTGGTTTGGATTGTATAAGTGGGAGGTGAGAGCTACTGGCTGATAATTCTTAGGCATTGTTCTGTTACCTCCTTTAAATAAGGGGTCAATGTTCGCGTTCTTTAAAGGAAATGGAATTTGTCCTGTGTTGAGTGATTTTCGCCACAGTAAGTATAGCGGCTTGGCAGTACTCTCTTTACGTTTCTTCAGAAACGTAGCACTCCATGTGTCTGACCCTGGTGCCGAATTTTCTCGCATTTGTGACAGAGCCTTAATTACATCTCCTTCTGAGGACGAGAACTCTAAGTCTATTAATAGGTTCGTGCCCGAACTTGTTCTTAGCTGATTTGTTTCAATGTTGGAAAATTCAGCTGGATTTTCTGCTTTCTTCTTGGACTTACAGTAGGTGTGCTAAACACAGAGTTAAATTGTTCCTTAAACAGTTCACTAAGTTTTTGTGGGTTATTTGTGTATTCGGTTGCCCCATCTATCAACGAACCATTATTCTCTTTACACTGCATTTTTCTTTTCGTAAACGTCTACAAGTATTTTGGGTTATTTTTGTTTTCTGCTACCTTGTTTTCCTCCTCGTTTGTCTTATGGATGAATGTTTGTTTTAGGTCCAGTTTTATTTTGCAGATTTCTTTTTCTAGTTTAAGTCTCCTTGCTTCAATTCTGCAGTAAAGATTTATTACGGTTTGTTTCCGTTGTCTAAATAGTGTCCTGATTTTTTTTCTCGAGCTTGCTACGTTTTCTTTTTTGTTTTTTTCGGACCATGTTTCAGCAATATAGGTTCAGTTTCAGTTTATGTTATATACAGTATTTCTTGTATTGTTATTTGTCAAAATTAAGTTCAAAACGTTCTCTTTTTTAGTGGCTTCACAGATTTCTTCGGTAGGTGCATAATGTTCCATAATATCTAAGAGCATTATTGCCTAGGTTCTGTCATCTTTTGTTATGTTACCATAAAACTTCTCAATATATATATAACTTCTTTATCTTTCTTCCATGTTATGAATGGAAAATTAAAATCCCCACAAATTAAAATATTTGGTGCTAGACTTTCAAGTAATTTTAACATGTTTTCTATTTCATTTGTAGCGAATTGGAATTAATTTTTTGTGGTGTTTGGTGGTCTGTAGACGTTCATAATGGTTAGGCATAGTTATTTTACTTCTAAAATAATAATTTCAACTGTGCTGCTTAATTTGTTTACCTTCACCGCACATGTGTCTGTGTTTTTCACGTAGATACAATACCCTTCTCCTCGTCTAGCAACTCTATCTGCTCTGTATATATTGTAGTTCAGTATTGCTATTTCAGAATCCTCGATGCAGTTTTCACAACCCCTTTCGCATTTATGTAAGTGTGTTTCCGTTCGGCATTGATATCTATGCTGGTTTCCAGAGGTAAATTTTGCAAGTATTGGAATTTGCAGTCTGCATGGTCAGTATGCAGGCCTTGTATATTTATGTACTAGGGGCACTCAATATATTTTGCCCCACCCTTTTTTCTTAGCTAAATAATAGAACATGGGGCTGAAATGTCTTTTGGGCCGTAAGTTTGAACTTTCTGCGCTTCATATAACCGGATTTTTCCTGTTTGAACCTCCCCTCCTTGTATAAAACCGCTTTTAAACGTCCTTGTATAAAACCGATGGTTAACGCAGTTTCGAAAATGGCGTATGACAGTGATGTGCGTCGTAAACAGAGCGCTGTTGTCGAGTTCTTAACCGCAGAGAAGGGAACAGTTGGAAATATTCACAAACGTCTCCAAAACGTTTACGGAGATGCTGTTGTTGATCGAAGCACAGTTGGACGCTGGTCTAAACGTGTGAGATCATCGGAGAGAGGGAGAGCCAGCCTCGATGATGAGCCACTCAGCGGTCGCCCGGCATCGGCTGTGACATCTCACACTGTGCAACGTGGTAACAGCATCATTCGATCAAATCGGCGCGTCACATACAAGGAGCTATCACTGGAGCTAGGAACTAGTGAAGGAAGTGTGAATACGATAATTTAGCAACTGGGATACTCAAAAGTGTGTTCACGGTTTTTTCCTCGCGAACTGACTGAAGATCACAAAGCCCAAAGAAAAGAAATTGCTTCTGAGTCGTTGGTTCGATACGAGACAGAAGGGGATGATTTCCTTTCACGAATTATGACTGAGGATGAGACTTTGGTACACAACTTTGAACCTGAACCAAAACGCCAATCCATGGAGTGGCATCACGCAGACTCCCCACGTAAGAAAAAGTTCAAAATGGCTCCCTCTGCAGGAAAGGTAATGGCCACCATCTTCTGGGACATGAAAGGAGTGATTCTGGTGGACATTATGAAGAAAGGACAAACAATCAACTCAGAGGCATATATTGCTACCCTACAAAGACTCCAGAGACGTATAAAGTGAGTTCGACCGGAGAGAAAACTGGAAGACGTCCTTCTTTTTTACGATAACGCAAGACCACACAACAGTTTGCAAACAAAAGAGGCCATCACAAAAATGCGCTTGACTGTGTTACCCCATCCTCCATACAGCCCCGATCTGGCACCTTAAGACTTCCGTTTGTTTGGGCCAATGAAGGATGCTATTCGTGGAAGAAAGTTTCAGAGTGACGATGAGGTTGTTGAGGAAGTTAAGAGGTGGCTCCAGTGGAACCCAGCGGACTTTAACAGCAAGAAATAAAGGCCTTTGTTTCGAGAGGGAGGAAAGCCGTAGAAAAGGATGGAGACTATGTGGAAAAAAAAACTTGTAAAAAAGGTATGTAACTACTTATGTACAAAATTTCTAGAACCTGCAAGGAAACTTGGAAAGAAAAAAAAAAGGTGTGGCAAAATATATTGAGTGGCCCTCGTATAATAAATTTATAGGGTTTCTAAACTTCGGTCTCGTTTTTCCTAGATAATGGTCATTTCCTGGTCGATGTCGGTTCCTGTTTGGTGTTATTGGTTGGGCCGCTACATTTGGGAGTACTAGGGCTGCGGCCCTTGATACCATTGTGGATGTATTAACAGTGGGTGGTGTTGAATAGGAGGGTGATGTATGTAATGCTGGGGTGCATAAATCTGCGAAGTTCTGTCTTTTCTCATTAGAAGGGACAGTTGTGCTTTTATCATTCTCATTTTCTCTAAAAAATATACTTCTTTGCCACTGTTATTACTTCTATTTAGGATGTGAACTGTTCTTTTTTGTTCTCTTCTTTGAGTACCTTTAATGTGAAAATACGGGCACTCCATATTTACGCATTTTTTTCTCCACTTGACTGTCAAAACATAAAAGGTGAAAATAGTAGCAGTTTGTTCCGTACTTGCAACTTCCACTCCTCATCATGTAGAAACATTTTTTGGGGTGACTATACATGTAGTTTGAGCCATATTTGCACGAACCTGTTTCGTAATATTAACATATGGTCCGTCGTTTAGATTCCTTACGAGTTCTATGGGATTCAGTTTCTTCCCTTTGTTCTACCACTACTTCTTCCCTACTCAGTGGTTTTTTAATCTTTGGTGTGTTTTCATTTGTACTGTTGTCTCTATTATCTTGTGCAGCGGGTATTTCTCCGTCTAAGGCTACTTCTGCACCTCCCTGTAGTGTGTTTCCCTCAATGTCCTGAATCCCATTTTCGTTTGTGTCGGTGTTTTCTGACGTTTCCTGGTTTTCTGTCCGTGAACCTGTTGCAATTCATTCTTCTATTTCATCATTCTCTATTCTCGTTTATACTACTTTCCTCTTGTTTCCCATGCACTTGACGCACACGAAGCCACAAAAGCCGATGATTTTGTTGTTTAATTTATTCATCATTTTCCTATCTCTTTTTATCTCAGTTTATGCATTCGTAATGTTTAAATGTATTGCACAGAATGCATTTTTAGCCCGTGGTTTGATCTACTTCATTTTTGCAATCGCAGAGCTGGTACGCGGCGCATTCCATTAAACATAATCCAACTCTATTCAGCTTTCTGGATTTACAGTAACTCACATTTTTTCATATTTTTTGTCATTTTGTTCCCCATTTCTTTTGTTTATTTCCTTTCTGCTTCTCAAATTTCGCCTGCGAAATCTCATTCTTTATCTATATATATGAAAATTATTTCACGAAAGTAACACGTGTATATATATATATATATATATATATATATATATATATATATATATATATATGATACACACAGACCGTGCATGGAACATGCACGGTCTGTGTGTATCATAAAAAACTTCAGGGAACCATTCTGAGTTCATTCCCATATATATATATAATATATATATATATATATATATATATATATCCCAGACCCGGGTTTAACCCGAAAGTGAGATAAGACCCGGACCCGAACCCGATAGTAAATTAGAAAAAAGACCCGGACCCGGACCTGAAAGTGAATTTTAAAATTGACCCAGACCCAGACCCGACCCGAAAGTGAAGGACCCGCACAGCCGAGTTTTTAGTTTACAAAATTTATGTGTGCGCCTTTAGATTTGGCAACAATGTATTGAATTATCACTCCACCCTCCAAATGACTCGCTGAAAGTGGAGAGTTAACGGTGACGGAAGAATAGCCTAATCCTAATATATTTTATTGTTTGTTTGTGAGTTGTGTACTGTGTACATTGGTTGGTCTCCAGTGCTTCGTTTGCTATTTATTTGAATTTGCAATGCCTTTACAAGGTCTTTTTTCGGTGGGGAGTGGTAGCAAAAAAACTAGCCTTACAAATGAATATTTTAAATATAATAATATTGATAAAACATCTACATGCCAAATTGAAAAGTGTGTAAAAGTGTATAGTGGCAATCATGTGACAAACCTAAAGCGACACCTAAATCGTGTCACCCAGACATATATCGTAAAGTTGAGGATCATGATAAAAGCCTTCCTAGCACTAGCAGTACTTCGAAAACTCAAAATACAAACCAAGGGAATGAATGTAGGCCAAACTAGTGTTAAAAACTTTTTTAAACAAATTAAAGTTGGAGTTCACCCGCAACTTCATAAGAAAACTTTAGAAAATGGCTTTATTTCGTGGGTGACAATAGACGGGCGGCCCTTTAGCATTGAGATATTGGATTTAAAATTATGGTTGAACCATTTCTATCTGCAATGAATATAAACATAGTTGCAGAGGAAGAAAATTCTTCGGACGAGACCTCTGCCGCGGACCCCATTGAAAAAGAATTGCGACAAAAGGAAAGACTTCTCCAGAAGGAAGGACGAATTCAAACTGTGTCACTGAATGCGAAGTTTGATGCGGGTGTGATGCAGTTTGAAAAATGTCCTCGCCTCACGAAAGAGAGAGATTCAGCTGGGAAATTGATCCATCAAGATCCCATGAAATGGTGGATGGAAATGGGAGGAGAATTAAAACAGGCAGCCTTGGTAGCATTGTCTACTCCGTGCGCACAAGTTAGCGTTGAAAGATTGTTCTCCGCTCTAAGCTTCATTCTGAACCCGCAAAGAAATTCTTTTCGCAATCATTATTAGACGCAGTATTGTTTTTGCGATCGAACGGTGTTGGGGAATAAAGTCTTCTCAAATAAAATAGTGTAGAATAGTCCTAATAAAAATATTTTAGTTAAGAAGCGCATATATATATATATACTGTATATATTAAAAATTAAAAAAAATCAGTTAAAAATTCAGAAATCTCTTTCCTGTCTTGCCACAACTTTCAATCTAGATTCTAGGAGAAATAAGTATAGGCTTTGCCGCTATATCAATATCTGTTTTTAAAGTTCACAGAATATGTTGCCCTCAAAATATAAAGACAATATTACTACCAAATGACTTTAATTATTTCATATTATCGGTTTTATTTTTGTTTTTTAAGATAAACAAAGTATTTAATTTTAATGCAAGAAGATGATAATTTCCATTTGAGTTCACTCAAAAAAATATAGAATTTGTTTTCACAAAATTAATTAAAATTTAGAATAAGGGGCCTGAAGAGAGTAATCATACATCGTACTTTGCCCCTTAGCTGGGTGGTAGGGCGATTAATGACGAAGATAGAGGTAAAATCCAGGAAGATCTGATTAAAATCGTTGATTGGTCAGTCACATGGCAAATGAGATTTAACGTCGATAAGTGCAAATTTTTACATATAGGTTCGCGTAACGGTAATTTTGCGTATAGTATGTCAGGGAAGGAGTTAACAAGCGTAGAGCAGGAAAAAGATTTAGGAGTTATAGTCACTGGTGATTTAAAAGTAGCGAAACAAAGTACAGCAGCGGTCAATAAAGCGAACAAAGTGTTAGGTTTTATAGCTCGGAATTTCGAGTACAAATCGCGCGATATTATAGTTCCTCTTTATAAATCATTAGTTAGACCCCATTTGGAGTACGCGATCCAATTTTGAATCCGCATATGCGCAAAGATATAGACAAAATCGAAAGAGTTCAAAGACGAGCAACTATGATGATTCCGTCGCTTAGGTCGAAGTCGTACGAAGATAGGCTTAAGGAGTTAAAATTGACTACACTCGAGACTAGGAGGCTAAGGGGTGATCTAATCCAGGTTTTCAAAATTATGAATGGGTTCGATAACGTAGATAGAGATAGCTTTTTCAAAATATCTCACTATAATAGGACTAGAAATAACGGGTGTAAGTTGACAAGTAGAAGGTTCGAGACAGCAGTTGCCAAAAACTGTTTTACGCATAGAATAGTAAATAGGTGGAATAGTTTGCCGGTAGAAGTAATTAGTAGCACGTCTATAAACATGTTTAAAAATCGATTAGACGCATCTGTTGATAGATTGGGTATAGTTTAAGGTAGTAAAATTAAAGTTTTTGTGGTTCGGAACCCACGTAAAATTGTAGGTCCCCTCCGCCACCACGGAGGACATGCACAATACACAATTACGAACACAGTTAGGTAGACTAGCTATGAGTGGATCCTAGGGTCTTTGTTGGTTTGAAACATTATAACATGTATAACTATACCTAGTTACTATTAAATATTAATACAATTAATACACCTACTTTCAAACATTTCTAAAATCGGATTAATTAATATATATGGTTAGGCTACTACCGTATAGCCATATAATGTTTTACTATGTTTCAGAAAACATGTTAATGTAGCTACGGTAGCAGTCTTATTACCTATCCTATACCAGATTATAATTATTACGTTTTTAATAATGGACCCGACCCAGACCCGGGTCATATACTGAAAGACCCGACAGGACCTGAAAGTGAACTTTCGGGTCCGACCCGGACCCGGACCAGGACCCGAAAGTAAATTAGAAAAATTACCCGCATCCGGACCCGAAAGTAAATTAGAAAAATGACCCAGACCCGGACCCGACCCGAAAGTGATAAACCCGCACAGCCCTGATATATATATATATATATATATATATATATATATATATATATATATATATATATATATATATATATATGTAAGAATTTGGATAAACAACAGTGTAGACTGTAGACTGTAGAGTATAAACCACTTCATATATAAATTAAGACGTCCAAGGAAAAATTCCTATTCTGAAGATTATATTGTATTGTCCTACTCTGTCCCGATAAAAACCGAAAATCATGCTTTAATTCTTTTCTGAATTGTAGAAGTGTTATACTTTAAACCCCTTAATTGATAGTATCAGTTAGAAAAGAATTGTGTTCGACTACAGGATTCGTCAGATGTGTGATCATGATCTACACACAAAACCAAATTGACTCGAGTTTAGACATTTTTGCTCATCCAGCTCAGTGTCTCAAACTAATAAAATAGACCATGAGTAAATTGTAATGCCTCATCTCATATGAGTTACGACAACATACGAATCATTTTGTTTTTGTGTGTAGGACACAGATGTTACAGCGTTAAATATCGTATTCGTTTTGATGTACTCTGTACACGTTCCTCAAGGTTATTACTTCCGGTCTGTATTTTCCAAAATTTTTAGTTTTCTCTTCTAAGGATAACGGCATCTTTTCCGTTGTTTTATCGTTAAAGGTGGCTTTCCAATCTGTTTCTGCCATACCTGACCTTAGGTCTTCCAATTTGTTGCCTTGAAGTTTAAGTTAAATCTTTCAAATTTTTTTCTGAAAGACCCGACAGGACCTGAAAGTGAACTTTCGGGTCCGACCCGGACCCGGACCAGGACCCGAAAGTAAATTAGAAAAATACCCGCATCCGGACCCGAAAGTAAATTAGAAAAATGACCCAGACCCGGACCCGACCCGAAAGTGATAAACCCGCACAGCCCTGATATATATATATATATATATATATATATATATATATATATATATATATATATATATATATATATATATATATATATATATATATATATATATATATATATGTAAGAATTTGGATAAACAACAGTGTAGACTGTAGACTGTAGAGTATAAACCACTTCATATATAAATTAAGACGTCCAAGGAAAAATTCCTATTCTGAAGATTATATTGTATTGTCCTACTCTGTCCCGATAAAAACCGAAAATCATGCTTTAATTCTTTTCTGAATTGTAGAAGTGTTATACTTTAAACCCCTTAATTGATAGTATCAGTTAGAAAAGAATTGTGTTCTACTACAGGATTCATCAGATGTGTGATCATGATCTACACACAAAACCAAAGTGACTCGAGATTAGACATTTTTGCTCATCCAGCTCAGTGTCTCAAACTAATAAAATAGACCATGAGTAAATTGTAATGCCTCATCTCATATGAGTTACGCCAACATACGAATCATTTTGTTTTTGTGTGTAGGATACAGATGTTACAGCGTTAAATATCGTATTCGTTTTGATGTACTCTGTACATTTTCCTCAAGGTTATTACTTCCAGTCTGTATTTTCCAAAATTTTTAGTTTTCTCTTCTAAGGATAACGGCATCTTTTCCGTTGTTTTATCGTTAAAGGTGGCTTTCCAATCTGTTTCTGCCATACCTGACCTTAGGTCTTCCAATTTGTTGCCTTGAAGTTTAGGTTAAATCTTTCAAATTTTTTTCTTTCTAAATGTGTGGGCTACGTCGTTGCCAGTGTCGTGACACCGCTTCCCATAGATCAGCGAAGTTAAGCGATAATAAGTTTGGATGGTAGTTGGATGGGAGACCATCTTCTACGCCTAGATTATGCAGCGACCCGTGGTTCGGATTCCACGTAAAGCTGTAGGTCTTCTCCGTCATATGACTTTAGATGTTGTGAAGTTGGTTAAACAACCACATCATTACATTACATTCTAAATGTGTTTTTTTTTCGTATGATGTAGTTGTCACGTAGGTTATTATTTTATTAATGTTGTGGTTTGATACTGTTGTGGGAGTTGTTTTTATGTCACCAATTAAGTTACTGTTATTTGTGAATACTAAATCCAGAAGTTATTTTTACGGTATTTTACTTGTGTTAAAACATAAATTCATCCGTAAGAAACAACAGCATTCTTGCTTGTTTCTGGTCTTCACCCGTGCGGGCCGTGCCTCCCTTTTCTTCCTATACTTCTAGACTTTATAAATGGAAAATTAAGTCCCTGCAAATTACGACATCGCCAAAATTCAATTGTTGGAGTTATTGTAAGTACGCGGAGTTCTACATGACCATTTGATTTACTTAATGTCATTTCAGTAATACGTTATTCGTGTATGTATATAGCATAACCTCCTTTTACTCTTCTTTATTTTGTTCGTTCGAAATATAAAATTATCTTCTTATATTTCCTTTCCATCAATAAAGTATTCGCAATTGTTTTGGCAATCTTTAGATGTGTTCCGGCGAGGCATGCGAAGTTGGCTTTTGTTTCCTCCATAATTCCTTTCAGGTACAAAACTTCATTTAGAGAGTGGTTTAGCTTTAAATCTTGTACCTTTCTTAGGATAATTTTTATCATTTCTTTTGTCTTTTTTTTATTTGATTTTGGTATTTAATTCTTAACTTTCTCAGTAACGAGAAAAGTAAATCTGTAGAAGATGGGAGCCGCAATGAAATGAGTTTGGTTTATTTTTTAAGGTGCAAGAGATTTCGACCAAGTTTAGGATCATCATCTCCGTCCCTGAAGAAGATCATGGAGTTGATCAAAAGCTCGTTCACCTTAAACTAAACTCATTTTGTGTGACTCTCATCCCGTATTGAATTGAACTTATTGTCCTTCAGTACTGCGTGTTTCATTGCTCAGTGGCTGGAAAAACAATCTTGTCCATTGGTCAGAGAGCCGTTCGCTTTTTATGAATGGACGCATTGGACATAAATGCACTATTTAACAAAAATTCCACTTTTTAGGAGGGGTTCAGATCAAGAATTCTTTCAGAATTTTTACATTTTCAGTAATTTTTACATAAATTTTATTTTCCCGCAGTTGTACAGGTTCGATAATTTTCAAGAGTTCATAGTCTCGAAAATGTAAAAGGAAATTGTCTTCTCGATCAAAGAGCTTTCTGTTAAGTATTGATTTTATTATATAATTTCTTTTTGACTGTTAGCCAGAATATGGATAATGAGTGATGGAAGAAGCATCTTTTAGCATACTTGCAACGTCCGTACCTTACTCATGATTTACGGGTGGTATGATGATGAACTCGCATTTTCCTCGAAACTTACAGTAACCACATTCTTAATGAAATTTACACAGAACTGGGTGATCGTTGAGGTAGATTCACTGTCTCTGTATTTACAGTTTTCTTTTACAGAATATTTACATGCATGGAATTTTATTTGTGCATTTCATGGGTATTTACTTTCTTGTTAGTGCTTTTGTATCGCTAGTATTAGTTTATTTTCCCGTTTTTCTGTCTCAATCGGGTTCATTGCTATGATGGCGATGATTGTTCGTTTTCTTCATCCGCAAGTTTTCTCTCTCCTTTGTCTTTTTCCGTTCCTTTCCTGTATTCTTGTTTTTCGCTTGTGTTCGATATTTCTGCATATCATTCCCTCCCATATTGTTTCTCATATATTAAATATTGCGAATGCATTTATCCTTGTCGTACAAGCGTTACAGAAGTTTCATTCCTTTCGTTGCACATTTGAGATGAGACGCGCTTATGTATCTTCCCATTTCATGCATTTAAAATCTAGAAAACATAAGCCAAAACTGCATTTTATGGCCCTGACATCGTTCGTCGCAGATTTTGCAGAGTTATTGGCACTGATTATTTAATGCCATATTTTTTTAATTCAGAATAGTCAAATCCTCGACTTTTCTCAATGGTTATATAAAAGCTCGGGGTAGAGGGGAAAAAGCCCTCACGGACGTTGCGGAGAGTGAGGGGGTTTAGTGAGAGACAAATGGACACAGGTGTTTTCTGATTGGTCAGAGAGAGGAGTGTCGGGAAAGATAATTATTATACGAGGTGGGCAGTGGCGGATTATCACTGAGGCTATTGAGTCTGAAGCCTCAGGCTCCCATGCTTAAGGGGCCCCCCAATCAACCGAGTTTCGATGATATAATTCGAGATTTCGCAAACTTCTTTGATTAAATATGACAGAGTACACAAACTGACAAAGTAAAGTAAAGTTTGTTTAATACTGTTTGGTTTTGGCAAACGGCAAAATACACCCTGTTAAAGTTCTTTTAAGTTTGTTTCTCAATTAGCCTGAGCACTGTACATATAATTAGTGTAAATGTACTATGTACTGTATATGTACATGTATTGTTAATAAAAAGTCATAGAAAAGGGCCCCCATATTCTTCATTGCCCCGGGGCCCCGAGGTATCTTAATCCGCCTCTGGAGGTGGGGAATTAACACACTTTGCTTCGTATGGAGAAACCCAATGAAGCTATTTTACTTGTGTATTTTTTCACTAGAAACCAAATATTTTCCTAGCAAATACAATTTCAAGGCTTTATTGATTGATGTCACTCGCAATCACCAATAATTTACTCAAATCCTTTGTAACAAGCGAGACTTTAAACTCTTCACAATTTTAATGATTAGACTTCTTATCCAGACGTTACCTATTCATGAAAAGGCCGACTTAGATCTATAAATAAACATTTAATATAACCAAACCCCGCATGACCCTAACCTACTCTAATAACTAAAGTCTGTTCCGGCTTATTTGTTTCAATGTTCTCATAAATATTGTAGGAGTTAGGATTTAGTGGAGTCGTTCTTTAAGTGGATAATTAATTAAAAAAAGGATTTTAAAAAATTAATATTACTGGAAAAAGATGATAATATAGTAATTATATTAAGTCAGGAAAACCAAAAACTGACACACCGCTCTGGCCAGACTAATGTGGCTCATTGCGCTAACGCCTGGATTATTATTATCGTGAAACGCCTTTAATATCTACATATTTACTTTCTTTTCTCTTTCGTTATTTTCATATCTTCCACTCGTTTTCTGAATATTATAGAAGGTAGCTCTGGCCGAGCGGCTCCGAATGAGAGCAGCATAGCGGGCCATTTTTAGCAACAAGAGGGAGGATTTCGAATGACTACAATTTCACTATTTTATCGTGAAGGAAACCTTAAGTTAAATAAATTTTAAATCATAAATTACATTTCTTTAGCACCAAACAGCGACCTTGTCTCAAGGACCCCGGAAACGAAACTGGTAAACAAGGTCCTTTTTAAAATCTCGTAGACCTACCCTCGATTGGCTGCCTCCTTCACAATAGTAACGATTATAATGTTTGGTTCCATTTTAAAATAATTCTTTATGAAATTTTTATATTAACATTCAGATAATTTTGTTCCCTTTTAAAATAACTCGTAAAATTCATTATAAATCGTGAAATTCTATTTTAGCATAATCATTAATATTCATGATAAATTTCATATTCGATTTCACCTTACGACACTGACCTCATCCCCTTAAAAATAAGTTTCCAATAGGAAAACTTATTTCTATTTTAACAAATTTGAAGAAGTTGAAAGAACAGACAAGGAATAATTTCAGTGACAGACTGCACACATGATATATTTTGTATCATTTCATAAAATTCGAAAAAGAAAAAATATAATCTACACAGCTTTTGCATAAAATAACACTTTACACTAATGACCATATGTACTGCCTGTAATAAAGCTATGACGTGGACAAGAAGGATTTTTCTTAAACTCGGTTACAACAAATTTCAGGTTCACAATCAATTCCAGCGATTCCCGCATCAAAGATCGCTTTACATTCGTAAAATTATTATATAGTTACCATCAGGGCAACCATAGAAAGAACAAGAAAATGTTTGTGAAACATACTGACCAGAGCGCACAGAATATCACACACACACACAAAATTTGTTTGGCAAAATTCGGACATTTTCACTTAGAACGTTACCGAATGATAATCGGTGTACATCAATTTCTGAACGTTGTTCAGATAGCACTCCGCTGTCTTTATGTCTGTCGAAAGTTGACAACGGACCTTTTCAATTTTCAATCGCAGCTCTCCTGCTTACTTCACTGGAATGCAAAGGGTTGCATCACCATGCATCAAATCAGCACTCATTGAGGTTCCGCTTTCTCTCCAAAAAATGACGATAAAAAGATATCGTCCAATTCAAAGAGGATCGAGGAGATGGAGATATACTGAAATGGAGCCACGTATCGGAATTGGACGAAATTTGCTATTCTAGGAGCTGACGAAGAAATTCGCCAATCTCATCTCAACTTCTTTTCGGTGAGCGATGTTTCTCTGCTGCGTCCAGCTGAAAGGCTCCCTACATGGTATTGATCAAACGATCACTTGACAGGCGGTTTCACAACGAACCTACTGTGTGCTGATGGAGAGTAAAGCCTTAAACACTCGTTCAAACTCGTGGTTTGCCTACCCAGTAGTAAGACGCACATTGAGCCAAGCATTGAAACAGTGGGACCAAGACTGTCCGAAAATACCCGTAGACCAAATTCACTCGAAACTGTTCTACACTCAACTCGCTGTGCATTCGGTTCCGTCTCTCTCCTTCGTCGGTGATCCACCACCTTACTCGGGTCCACTGAACGCTACTGGTGGAATCAGGATTCAATTTAGTTGCTTTCAAATCGAACCTTTTGAAATTTTGGAGAAAAATATCTAAAAGTTTGTACTGATTATCACTTCACATTTAACTTACAAAATTTTCTCAACACTTCACTCAAAACAGTAACCATAATTTTCTCTGGCCAGTTTTAAAAGAATAAAATTACAAAAAATTGACAAAGTTTTGCAACGCTTGAATCACGCTCCAACTACCATAAGATAACTTATGGCATTTACATCGAGAAAGAGAATAAAAATATATGACAATGAACAAACAAAACCATACCATAATGCACTGTATATAAATATGAAGGCGTCCATACATAGTAACCGTAATTATAATTAACAAAAAATTATTGTTCAAACTATTTTCAAAAATAACATCTATACAATTAATACAAAAGACCAAAAAGTGAAAACCAAAAACTTTGCGCGCTATCAACTCAATCCAACAAAGAACCAAAGTTACACCTCGTCAGGGAGCGTGGACAACAAGCGTCCTCAAGATGCCGCTAAAACGTTACAGGCAGTCTAAAAATGCCCCATCTCTGGTCAGCAATCGATCTAAAGGTCCAAATGCACGAGTAAACCCGAATAAAGTTTAAAAAGTAACATTTTTACCCAAGAAACAAGCATTAACTAACAAAATTTAAATATAAATACCGAAAATTAAATTAATAGGTTAATTCCAACCTGCAGTGCTAAATTTCGCAGTAAGAAACCCCATAATTTACAAAATACATCTGAGAGACAAAATACATCACGAATCCAACTGATTTATAAATCATAGGAAATCCATGCAATTCATCGTTACAAGGTGAAACTAATTAAAATTTGTCATTATTATTATTATTATAAATATGAAAAAAATACTATGAACAAAAAATACAGTGCAACCATACTGCATAGTCGAAAAATCAAAATAATTATATTTTGAAGCGAATGTCCATTGTAAGTGAACCTCTGTATAAAAAATATTCGTATCCGAACCAAACTGCATTATAGAATGAAATAATTTATAATGTTATCTACACAAACGCGCGAATGTTAATATCATCAATGGAATTTGCATTAAAACCCACGAAAGAAAAAATTAAAACTCAGCCTACCCATAAAATAAAAATAAAAAATAAAAAGAACCGAAACTAATGTCATACACCGTAGACCAGGAGTCGGCAATGTTTTTCTATTCAAACTTTAAGACCCTCTGCGCGTGCCACCATTGTATTTTTCAAATGTAGGTTACAATATTATAATTTCATAATGTGTGTGGTACGATTACTTTATAGGTTATCTTTATCATAATACATAAATACGATATAATAACACTGTAATAAATTAGTCGTCGTAAATTATACATTGATAGTTTTTTTAACTTTTAATCATTATGAAAAACATTTTAAATATCAATAGTTAGAAAAATTACATCAAAATTCGTAAAAAAAAAGTCTTTACAAAAGCCATAATGGACAGTTTGGTCAGTAAATCGTTAAATTCATTTCATCCGTTGCGTTTAGGAAAAGTAATTTGGTGCTTCTGTAGTATGCGGTCTACCGACGATTGGTTAGGTTTAATCATGATATTTTCGTTAAAACTAACGAAAATATCATGACTAAACCTAACCAATCGTCAAGGGCGATTGACAATGGGATGTAAACAAACAATTAGTAAACAAGCTAAGAAGCTATAATTAAAAGGTAGACCGCCGAATCGTAGGTAGACCGCATACTACAGTAGCACCAGTAATTTTTATATCAAAGTCACCTTGAATGTGATGCGGGATAAATATGATACAATGGAGGTGATTGTTTCATTTTTTTTTTGTAATAAATATACTTTTTGTATTATTTTTTCTCTGAATTAGGGTGCCACATAAAATGTTTTCGCATGCCTCGGGTTGCCGACCCCTGTTGTAGACGATACGCAAAGAATTTATCAAAAGAACTTATTAAAACAATTTCTGTCTTTTTAATTTATATCTGAGTAAACAATGTACACAGTAATTTATGATATTATATAAGTCATACACACACACTATAATACTGTGCTGTAATAAATAAAGGGAAGAAAACGAACCATCAAAGGGTCTACTATCATAAAACAAGCAGTATAGCTTAGCATTTCGGAGGGGGTAGAGACCGCGAAAAATGAAAAAAAAAATGCTTAATATCAACAAACCTTAATACGACACAAAAAATACAAAAACAGATGTAATTCGAGCTTCTTTGATTTTGTTGAGGTATCTCATATGATAATGTCTCGTATAACTGACGAACAGATACTTGATGGACCTCTTAATAGAAAGAGACCCCAATTTACAAAAAAATATACTTAACTTCCCACCAAAAAATAATTCTTCAACCATTGCTAATAGTATACTGTCAAATTCATTTATTTGATTTTAATATTTCGTTACTGCATGTGCCTACACACACACACACACACACATATATATATATATATATATAATTGCAAACGTTAAATATAAACTCCAAAATTTTAAACTTACTGCATAAAAATGTATCCCACTGGAAGAACTTCAACTAAAACAGACTTTTTGTTTGTCTTTTTAAGCACTTTTTTTAGGCGATACTATACGATTTATTTATTTATTATTATTATTATTATTATTATTATTATTATTATTGAGATAGATAAAATTAAAATAAAAAAATCAATCATATTTAAATAATAACATAGGTAGGCTTTATAAAATAAAAAATATCGAAAAAGCAGAAAAATGAGTTTCGAACGGGATCCCTAAATTTTAACTAATCCATAACATTTTTAAGGAACGAAAACAGAAACTGAGTCAGTCTCCCCTAAAAAAAAAATGAGTGTCAGATATGTTAAAAGAAAACGCGAGGCAGAGACAGCGAACGATCGATGGCTTTGGAACCATTTTAAATGTCGAAATTTTAAATTACAAATATTTAATTTGTAAATTAAAAATTAAAGGAATGGGTCCTCACCTTCCCAAAAAGAGGGTGTTTACTGTTGCCACCAAAATGTCGTGAAATTGCTTTAATTTATATTTCTTTACTCTGCGTTATTTTCTCTCTTAATACTTATTTTACATCGATTTGTGAATTCTATAAAGAGGCAGACGGGTCGACATGGCCGGACTTCAACTGAGACATTGGAGCCTGCAGCCCGATATTTTTTTTTAGCAAAGGGAGGGAGTGGGAAATGAAGACGATTATAACAATTTACAGGTTTATTTTAATTAGGACAGTAATAATAACGGGGGAAAACGAGCGTAAATTCCTAATTTAATACCGGACCGTGGGGGGAAACTTTAAATTAAATAAATTTTAAATCGCAAATTACATTTCTTTACCACCGAACAGCGACCTTGTCTCAAGGACCCCAGAAACGGTATTGGTGAACAAAGTCCCTCGATTGGCCGGTTATAATGTTTTGTTTCAATTTGAAATAATTCTTTATGAAATTTTTATATTAGCATTCAGATAATTTCGTTCCTTTTGGAAATAATTCGTAACAATCATTATAATTCGTGAAATTCCATTTTAACATAATCATTCATAATCATAAATTTCGTGTTCGAATTCAACATACATTATTAACCAACACTATCGGGAGTCAACCCCACGAACTTCGCTTAAAGGGAAACTGTGTTACGCACTGAACCAGGGTCGCTGGTCAAAAATTATTCAAAAAATGACTCGTTGAAATTGACATCAGATTCTCTTCAAGTTTAATTTAAATAAATGACATATAAAGGAAAATAAATTGGAAATTATGATGAACCTAACGTTCTTTTGCTGTATCAGAAAAAGGCGGAGGGGTAAAGCTTCACACTATGGTAATGGTGAAGAAAAGCAAAGCCGGTCTTCAGCCACTTCAGTAACAAATGATCCTGTCGGGAGAGACTTAATAAACGGCGTAAAAGTAAACTCATTATTTCTATAATAATAGTAGTAATAATGATAATACATTTAATAATTATTATTATTATTAGTTCCTAAATTGTTACATAACACTAAGGTGAATGACAGCAACATATATATATATATATATATATATATATATATATATATATATATATAATGGATACATCTCTCGCATGCATTCAAATGGACAATAGAATTTTTAGTGAATGAAAATTGAAGTGATTTCTATTCACCTTCTTCAGTTCAGAGAATAATTAGGACTGAAGAATGTGTACTTTTTTCCCCCCATTTCATATAAATTTTATATGACTGTAACGAGAATCCTCATTAGTGTTTGAAAGCAGAAAAAAATCCATTCGACATTTTTATGTAGATATTTTTTTGTATTGTATTTTTAAGTGTGTGTTATTTAATGAACAGCTAAAGTATATAGGTGTGAGAGGAGCATTTTTGGAGTTATGAATTTCCTTTGCAGACAAGGGAGAGCCATCTTGTTTACCATCTGTCGAGGGAGTTCCAGCCAAAGGTATTTGAACATGTTGGCTTCACGCATAATTAAAGAGGAAGACTGGAGATATGGCGTTATTTTTCAGTAAAAAAAAAAAAAAAATTTGATTATCAAAATTGTATTTCTCCGCTCTGAAAATATCGTTTGCTATAATTTATTCGTGGAATAGGCAAGAGATTTCCAAAATTCACGAATATCATTTCTAAATTCGGAGTTAAAATAATATATTTTTCATGAAATAAAACACTGCTGAATCAGACAAGCGAGCCTTTGATGAACGAATTCTTATTTATACGCACTTTTCCTGAACGTGGCTCATTATAGCGCTTCTCATTCTATTAGATTGGTTTCGAAAGCCGCCTTTAATTTCGTTGCGGGAATCAGTTAATTAACCTGCTTCGCTCTTCGTTTAAATTAACTCGTTTTCGTTTAGATTCAACGAATGATTTGTATTTGCGAGATTTCAAAAAAAGATATTCGGTTAAAAAAGCGTTTAGAAGTCTCGTTACGACATCGTATTGCGGAACTGCACTCGTGCGCTTCATCGATACTTACAGAGGCCGACGGCGATATTGTTTTACTTACATTTTAATCTAACTTAAACTAACCTAATCTTATATAACCTAGCGTAACGTAATTTAACCTAACTTTATCTAACCTAACGTAATTTAACCTAACCTAATAAATAGTGGTGTGGGTTTGAAAATTTAGAGTATTGGTCTCTGTTAGTGTCGACGGTATTTTTAGTCGCCAAAGCGGAAAAACGTCCTGTACCGCCCAGTTAGGAAAAATAATGTGTACAGTTTGAATCGAAAAGTCGTACTTATCTTTCCTCCTCCTCCTCCTCATACATTTGTTGCCTTCATTTGTATATATAATAATAATACGCGTGATTTCAATCACTTGACAGCGCAGATACTGTCAAATTCCCAGACTACCTTATCAAGAATTTTTAATGACGTCATTGTTCTCAAAGTTAAAGAAAAACCAAAAAGATGAAACGAAAAACGGTTAAAAGTTTTTATTTTTTAGATAATTTAATAAATTCATTTATGATATGGAAAGAAATAAAGGCACTAAATTGGAAAACAGGGCCAGTGGCACTCTAACCCTTGTCGCGTAATATTACAGCCACCACTTTAACCCACTGAGCCATTCGGTATTATCAGAAGAATGAGTGTACGATCAGTAAGGCGTTAGTGGTGTTATCGATGCTCCCCTTTATTCTTACGCCTTTATAAAGTATTCGTTTTCGGGTGCTGGGTGACTTACGCCTTTATAAAGTATTTGTTTTTGGGTGCTGGGTGACTCAGCAGTGAGTTAAAGCGGTGATTGTGTGATACCACGAGACAAGGGTTCGAGTCGTACGGGCTTCCAAGTTTCCTAATTATACTCTTTTCCGTTCTTTCCGCCTTAAAATGCGCTGTGATTACAAAGCTGGAGGTCGTGGGATCGAGTCCTGACCCGAACTTTATAATTTCAGACTTCCTTCGCGGGTCGTGGTTTCCGCGTTAAGCTGTAGGCCGAAAAAGGTGCGTCGACGAACCTGACCTTCGTCAGAATGAACAATTCGGGGGGAAGCGAAAAACCATGATTAATGAAGGTTACACACATAAAAACATTTGTTTTCTCCGTCAATGACAAAGAAAATGAATTAGTTACTTACGAAATATCGCATGACTTACGAGTTACTTTTATTACTCGGTCCTTAATAACGTTTATTCAATTTGACGATAAATTTGTGCCGTGAATAATAAGAGTTATTCCCTTACGATTTGTTCCGTCATCGATTGAGGACAAGGAGTTAATCGAATATTTCTTTCCCTTAATTCGAACTAATTTTCATTAAAGACGGAAAATAGACGTTTACTTTCTTGATGACGTCACATATCTCACCTCTAGGCTGATTTGCTGTTAATTTCTAACTAATTACTTATTAATTTGTTATCTGGTTTGGTTGGTGTTGGTTATGTGTTACTAATTGTTTCGTTTTGATTTTGATCTTCATTTTTGGATGTGGTTTGCCGTAATATGTTTTTATTTATTAATAATGTTCACCCGTTTTATTGTTTGTCCCAATTTTTACACACGTATCATTTATTCAAATAGAGAGAACTATGCCTTTATTCCAGGTGTGACGTAGTCCAGTGTATCTATACATCAACGAGTGTAGTAATAGTTTAAGCCTTCACTTTACTTCAATATATGGCTAGTATTATATGTAAGTGTATATGAAGGTAGCTCATTATACGGCTTCTTCTGGGACTAGAGTCTTTTAACCATCCCTTTCTTCCTTTACTGGTGAAAATCTTCACCACCTATGCTAAGTGTCTCTGGTGGGTGAAATCGGTTGGAACAGTATATTACAGTCTTGCTGTTTGTTTTGCTGTACAGAATTTGAACACTGTCTGCAGTTTCCTTGAATGTTATATATATATATATATAGTAAACCCTCGTCCAACGCGGGGGTTAGGTTCCTCGAGAACGGCGCGTTAGGTAAATCCGCGTTGGACAAACTTAATACCTTATGAGATAAATGGGGATACGTGAACGCGGCCGCGTAAAGTCTCCCATTAATATTTAGATACGTAGATTTTTTATTTACGCATAAATGAATTTCCATACCTATATTGTATATGAAATAAGAACATAATAAAATCATAAACATAATAATATTTACACATGATAAATAAAAAATACATTAAATGAAAATAGCACGTATCTTTTCTTCACTCTTTCGGATGGTGTGTATGGTAGACTCATTCACGTGATATTCGCGGCCAAGTGATGTTATGCTCATACCACCACGCAACTTATCTTGAATCTTATATTTTCAGCTAATGTCATAACCTTACGACTTTTCTTCTCTTCACTATCACTCGCAGATGCTTTGCGTTTTGGTGCCATATTGCTGTCTAAGGGTAATAGGAAAACGACGGTAAAATACGACAAAAACAATCCAACACAACTTCACTGAACTTAACGCGTTAGCGGGACTGAGACAACGGGTGACGCGAGAAGGAGGGAGATGCGGGAGTGTAGGAGAAAACACTAGAGCGCGCATTGGCACTCGTATAGTACTACTGTATTAGAGCGTGTTTGGCGGACCGTATATAATCAAATTTTCTGCTTTCGGCAAATAATTGTTCGCATTTATTTTTTCGTATATAAGCAAATTCGCGCTGGACAAACACGCGTTGGATGAGAGTTTACGTATACACAAAGTACAGGTTAAAACTTTAATAATAATAACTTTTGTATAAGGGAAATACTTCATTCTAAATGAGGTGGGCGCGGTGCTTGAACTCTATTCTTTGGCATTTTTTTATGCGATGTGACCCCTTCGCATGTCACGTATTTATTTATTTATTTATTTATCTTTTGCGTGGAGGGGTTTTAGGGGGTTAAGTCCTTATTCGGTTCATTCATTACTTTCCGTCAAGCGTCTTGTGCCAACGTTGCATAGCATCATTATCTGACGTACGTTGATTGATGCCGTTTAGCATTAATCACAGTTGCTTTTAAGTTTAGATTCTCGAGTACTTTGCGTCTAAATAACAGTGACAGTTAGAGAATTCATGTTTTTTTTTTTTAAACGAATGTCGAGGATGTTTGACATTTAAAATGCGTAAAGTACAATCGAGGTCATTGTAGAAAATGAAATGTTTTGCGTCACAAATCTCGCCCTTCCGTTATCAGCCTTTGGACCGGAATAACGCATGCGCCAATGGGTTAAAGATTAACCCGCAGTGCTTGCACGATGCGTGGGCCTGGTGTATATAGTGCTTGACACTGATTTTATTGAGACTATTATACGGGGTTAATATATAGAAGGCGGGAATGAACCAGGTGGACTCTGAGCCCTTGGGAATGCTTCCGTTGTAAGGGAAGGAGAGAACAGAAGCGGTCCCGGAATCGCCGCGTCCCAGAGGACCTCCAATTCGCCGTTCGCTCAAATAAGAGCAAACTTTAACAGGAACTCAACGAGTCAGGAATTAATAGCTATTCTTTCGACGGTGGATTTGTTTGTTGGGTCGTTCCTCGTAGAGTAAATTAGATAATTCTCCAAGATTGTAATCTTACCTAGATTTTCTCTTGTATCTCATGCGTATTACTTAAGTTTTGCCCTATACATAAAGTACAGTATCTACAGTTTTGGGAAAAATTTTCGCTTAAAAACAAAACAGTTCTGAAAAGCATAAAATATTACTAATTGGTAATATCCCGTTTTACTTTGGATATTTTTTTTCTTGACTAATAAAATTAAAAAAAAACAAAAACGAAAACCAATAATTAATTATTGATCAGTAATTTTTATGGTTTGAAGAAATTTTATTTTTAGGTGAACTTTATTCCGAAACTACCTGACAGACGCGTACAACAACCCACACGTTGAGGATGATGTTAAAAAATCCTTCAAGTTAAAAGTGTATAAAATGCTAACTTAAAACTTAAGACATTAAAATTGAAATCTTTCATTATTACAGTCATATTTTCTTCAGCCGAAAAGTTGGAGGAACAGCATACCTAAATAAAGATGACCTCCGTACCGTCGGAGGGAGGTTGGGATTAAATTCAGTCTTCTATAAATTCAAATTACTGTAGTTTCGTCGGTTAACGATGGAGGTAATCCTTATTTAGGTGGTTTACTCTCCTCTTCGAACCTTTTGGTTGAAGAAAAGTATGACTACATTGAAAAAAAGGTTCCAATTTAATTGGTTTATAGTTTTTATCATTTTGTCTGGTTTTAACCTTTAATTTGAAGGGTTTTTTTTATGTACTAATTGTCCTTGTATGTGGGCTTAAAAGTCTGCAAGTCCCTGTTTGCGAGATCTTTGGCTATTATTTGGAGGTTATCTCTCTCTCTCTCTTCTCTCTCTCTCTCTCTCTCTCTCTCTCTCTCGTTATCATGAATGATGCGACTGTTATCACTGAAAGGCAATCCTCGAATGTAGTTAGGTACCCCCAAACGAGCTGGGTAGATGAGGTTTAGAGATTCGCAGGGCTTAAAAATTCTCTATACTTAAAGTAACGGACAGTGTTTACTTTTTTCTTCGTTTTAACCTAATTTATCGGGCCTAACTTAAGCCATAGTAACCTAAACTTACGAATGAGGGGTTTGGAATTTTAACTTTACGATTTATGTGCGAGTAAAGAGGTTTTTTTTTTTTTATGTAAGTAAACCTATTCAAATATTTTCTTCCGTTTCTGTTCACCTTTTTCTCCATTTCTTTTCAATTTTTCTCGGTTACAAAATATTTCCAATGGAGATAAATTAAGGTAGACACTTTCGTCAGATGTTGTTGTTTGTTGTTTGTAATGTTCATTCAGATATTGATACCACCATGAGTGCCATGCCCCAAATGACGTCAAAGAGTTGGCATTAATTCATAAATTTAAAGGCCATTGTAAAGATCACTTATCAAGAAAAACACCCACACACCGCAGCGTGTCCTATAATGTAGTGTAGGGTTTCATTTAATCTTAAGATGATTTATGGGACACCATATATATATATATATATATATATATATATATATATATATATATATATATATATATATATATATATACATATGGTATTTGAATACCAAAGTATTTGAAAGAGTAGTTAGAGAAAAAAATTTATGATTTCTTGGAGACACTGGAAAAACTCAACGAAAATCAGCACGGATTCCGATCAGGTAGATCATGCTTATCACAACTAATAGAACACTACAACAATATCCTAGATGCACTGGAAGGCAATTACAACTACGATGTCATATACACGGATTTTGCCAAAGCTTTCGACAAATGTGATCACGGTATAATAGCACATAAAATGAAATATATGGGAATAACAGGCAAAGTGGGAAAATGAATCTACAACTTCCTCAGAGAACGTCTACAGGTCGTCAAAATTCAAGGTATATCATCGTCAGAATCGGAAGTACGCAGCTCATTACCACAAGGGACAGTACTGGCCCCACTCCTGTTCATCATCATGCTAACAGACATAGACAGCGGAGTAAACAGCAACAGTATGTAAAATGCTTTGCAGACGATACAAAGATCAGCAGAAAAATCAGCGATGTAAATGAAGTGGAGACCTTGCAGAGGGACACGAACAAAATATACAAATGGTCAGAAGACAACAACATGACATTTAACACCAAGAAATTTCAGCTCTTGAGATATGGTAAAAAAGAGGAACTTAAACAGACTGCATATTATGCTCCAGATAGACAGGAAATTCAGAGGAGCACGAAAGCGATCGATCTGGGGGTAATAATGACCGATGATGCGAAATTCGAAACACAAAATCAGATAGCGATAAATAAAACAAAAACAATAGCGGGACAGGTACTAAGAAAGTTCAAAAGAAGGGACAGGACAGTAATGATTCCCCTGCTAAAACCACTGATCATATCAAAATTTGAATACTGCTCAGTTTTGACGTCCCCATATAAAAAGGAAGAAATTAATAAACTAGAAGAAACTCGGAGACATTTCACAGCAAAGATTGATGACTGCAAAGAACTCAAATACTGGGAAAGACTACGTAAACTAAATCTGTACTCCCTGGACAGAAGAAGAGAGAGGTACACCATAATCTACATATGGAAAATGATCGAAAAACTGGTACGAAACCTCAAACTAAACCCAATTACCAATCAAACAACACTGGAAAATAGGGACAAGGGACCTCCTCAACACTGAAGGAAAATAGCTTGGTTGTTAGGAGGCCAAGACTTTTTAATCAGCTTCCTAAGGACCTCAGAAACGTTATAGGGGTCAAAGTTGAAGTCTTCAAGAGAAGACTAGATGTCTGGCTGAGGACGGTACCAGATGAGCCGGGTGTACCTGTCTATGTACGGTGGAGAGCGCAAGAAATCAACTCGCTCCTCCACCAAGCCAGACCTAGAGGCGGGGCCACCAGCTTGACCTTCGTGTGAAGAGAGATCAACGCACGGAACAGCAACGAGGTTAACGAGGTATGGACCTTTTCCGTTCTATGGGCACCATTGAAATGAGAGAAATATTTTTTACACTTATTTCAACTTTTTATTAATATAATCAGTACATTTTGGTTGGTGTGTATATATATATCGACACCTACCGTAAAATTATTGAATGCCCGGTTAGGTTAATTGAATGCCCGGTTAGGTCAACCCTTAAGTCGTGATATTTTCGTTAAAACTAACAAAAATATCACGACTTAAGTCTTAACCTAACCAATCGTCAAGGGCGTACAATTAACCTTGGCATTCAATTAACCCAATTGGACATTCAATTGACCTAACCGGGCATTCAATTAACCTAACCGGGCATTCAGTTGACCTAACCGGGCATTCAGTTAACCTAACAGGGCATATATATATATATATCACTGGCGTGCAGTCAGGATAAGCGGGGCATGCTTTAAAAAGTTAAAATAAGTTTAAAAAATATTAATTTCTTTCATTTCAATGGTGCCCATGGAACGGAAAAGGTATATATATATATATATATATATATATATATATATATATATATTATATATATATATAATATATATATAATACACACACACACACACAGGGTGTTTTCAGGAGGAAAGGTCAATACTTCGGGAGGTGATAGTATCGGTCATTGTGAGAAAAAAGTTCATATGAACATGTGTCTAATTCTGAATGGTTACGAGATAGAGCTGTTTGAATCTACAAATACAAAAACATTGTTAATGGTAATCAAGAAAGAGAAACCAATTACTGTTTCTAACATTTAAATGTTTAAACATTGGCATTTGATTTGTATCAGATACAGAAATGACAGATTTGTTACAGTTTACAATACATTTTCGAAAATCCCACCGTCAACCTCAATGCACTTTTGCAACTCGTGTGCGAAGATCGTGTTGTTCGTCTGAGTTGATCTCTGACGTTCCTGTATGCGCGGCAGCAGCATCCAAAATGCGCCGCGAGCAATTCGTCTCGTGTATCACCTCCTTTTTTGTAAATTTGACATTTCATCCACCCCGACAAACAACAATCTAACGGAGAGAGGTCTGGAGACCTTGGTGAAGTTGGTGGCCATTGAATGGGACCACCGCGGCCGATCCATCGACCAGGGAAAGTTTGATTTAGGTATTGCATCACCAGACGGGTGATAGGTGAATGTGAGGAGCTCCGTCATGCTGAAAGTACATACCAGCGCGTGTAGCCAAAGGAACATCCTCCAATAGTCCTGGCAATTCATTTTGTAGAAATTCTAGGTAACTTTGTCCTGTAAGACGATTCTCTAAAGTAACAGGGCCAATCAGCTGATCATCGATGATACCGTACCACACATTGGCAGAGAAGCGATATTGAAATTTTTTTTCCACAGTGGCATTTGGATTTTCGTCTGACCACCGATGAGAGTTACGAGTGTTGTTGATACCGTCACGGGTGAAAGTAGCTTCATCGATGAACAGTATTAATCGAAGCAATCGGCGATTAGCATTTACCCAATGACAAAATTCCAGTCGCATGGCAGCGTCTCCTGGTTGAAGGTGTTGTACACGCTGTACATGATATGGATGCAAGCCTTCCTCACGTAATGTTCGCCATACTCTTGCGTGTGGTACACCGAGACGTGTAGAAATTCTTCGTGAGCTAGTAGTAGGACTACGCTCTACCAACTGAAGAATGTTTTCTACTTCATCCACATGTTGTTGACCTTCACGTTCAGATGAAACATGAGCGATGGGAAGTGTACCAATCTCACGCAATGTGTTGAAAACCCTGGTAAACACTTCGATCCGGAATTCTGCGGTTCGAAAACCGTCGACGGTATTCTGTAACAGCAGCTGTTGCACTTCCATCGCAAAAACCGTAGACATAAACCATATCTGCTTATTCGGCATGTGTGAAGGTGTGTGGCATTCTTAACACTGTTTCAAACACCAAACAATGTCACTCACAACAGTCAGCTGTCGATTGGCTTATGTTACATGCTAAGTTACATCACAGCTTACATGGTTCAAGGTTATAGGGGAGGGAAGGGGGAGGAAGAGCTGCGCGCGCATCAGATTCAAACAGCTCTATCTCCGTAACCATTCAGAATTAGACACATGTTCATATGAACTTTTTTTCTCACAATGACCGATACTATCACCTCCCGAAGTATTGACGACCTTTCCTCCTGAAACACCCTGTGTGTATATATATATATATATATATATATATATATATATATATATTATATATATATATATATATATATATTCCAGGGAATCTGTGTAACTAGTGATTTCATGAAATCCCTAAAATGTTCAGGGATTTCATGTAGGGTTTAGTCGTGATATTTTCGTTAGTCTTAACGAAAATATCACGATTTAATCTTACATGAAATCCCTGAACATTTTAGGGATTTCATGAAATTCCTAGTTGTACAGATTCCCTGTAACATATATATATATATATATATATATATATATATACACACTATATAATCAGCGATGCACTCACAGTGCATGTGGAAGTATGAAGAGTCAAACATCTTTTTACATAGAGCACCATTCCGCTAATACACCCATTTCAGGGTACGAGGAGCTCGCAGTAGCATTGCCAAGCAAATAGGGGGTCAAAGTACTGACGAAGTTTTCATCCGTGGTTCATGGCCACTGAAAGCAACAATGCCACGTGTTAGTCTAGTCCCAAGAGCATCGGTAATGATTCATATTCAATTTATCGCAATTTTCGTTAGTTTGTGTTGCAGACACCCCCACTTATTATCAGTCCTGGTACATAATTCTTCAGGAGTAAGATGTACCGTAAGTTTGTGTTTCCTCCCCAAGGTAGCACAAATTTACCTACATCAATCACAGTTCCACTCGTACTACCTTATTCTTGCTCTACACAAATTGGACTAAAAACCACGAGTATCCGCAATCGCAAATTGTCCGTATACGAGCCTATATTTGCCTTAGAATAATATTATATATATAATATATATATAATATATATATATATATATATATATATATATATATATATATATATATATATATATATATATATATACAGGGTGGGCCGTAAGTTTCCATACATAGGAAAAATAAACATTTTTTTATGGACAACCATTTTTATTTATATAATATGCTCTACATGGTTGCCATTGTTTTGAAAACACATTTCAATACGTGTTCCCCACTGTTGATGAACACGCATTAGCACGTTGACGTTATGCTTGTAATGGCGTTGGTGATACGTTCCTTTAGATGATTTATGTCTCGTATCTTTTCCTGATACACCATGGCCTTCAAGTGCCCCCAAAGATAGAAATCAAGGGGGGTGAGATCTGGGGATCTGGAGGCCACTCCACAGGACCACGCCGACCAATCCAAGCATCCGGAAACTACTGCTGATCCAAATACCGACGCACGTGAAGACCATAATGAGGTGGAGCTCCATCTTGCTGGAAGTAAACTGGGAAGTTACCTTCCTCGTTTAGCAGGGATGGGAAAATCTCTTCTTGCAACATGTTAAGATACCTTTCGGCATTAAGATTTCCACTGACAAAAATTGGTCCAATAATTCTGTCACCCCATATCCCGGCCCACACCATCACTTTACCGGCACCTTGCATCTTCGTCGGACTCAGCCAGTTTGGGTTAGCATTACTCCAATAACGTATGTTTTGCCGATTAACCTCTCCATTGACGTAAAAATTTGCTTCATCAGTAAACAAGATCTTACGTCAAACGCATATTCTTAGGGTATCTGAAACATAAACACAAACGTTTAATTTTTCCTATGTATGGAAACTTACGGCCCACCCTGTATATATATATATATATATATATATATATATATATATATATATATAATTATATATTATATATATATATATATATATAAGCTCCTAAAACCGACCTCAGAGCCTAATTCTAACAAACTTTTAATACTTTATCTTTTCTTTGTTTTGTAGTCGCGATTTAAATATACATCTTTATAATCCAATTTTATCCCTTCATCCTCATTTCTACAAATATCATCGAGTTTTTCCCCTCTATCCCCTCCATTATCACCCCATTAATTTTGTTAATACAATTATTATTTTTTTAAGTATATATTATATATATATATATATTATATATATATATATATATATATTAGGCCGTTTCGAAAAATCGAAATTTATGATGGCTCAACGCACACATACTAAAAAGGTAATATGTCATGAATAAAGACTTCATGCAAAATATTAAGACAAGAGCTTATTGCTATCCCACCCTCAATGCATATCTATTTTACCCCTCATGAGAAAATTTTCATTTTTCTGGCAAATATATTTATTTATTTTGTGATGTCCTCTTAAATTTGGTATATAAAATTCGTAAATAAAATTGGAAGATAAGTAGGTCATTTTCAGGAATGGTCCAGTAACCCCCCCTATATTCTTTAGAGAGAATTCTAGAAAATTCTTCCTTCAGGATAACTATTCTAGAATTTCCATTTTTTCCTTTTATGGATTATATGATGTTTTATTTACTTTTTCATCTTTAATTACTGATATTTTCACAAGTTTACTGTTCTAGAAAGGTTACTTCATGTTACTTTACAACTTTCTTACAGTAATCAAGTCATAATATAATTTAGGTGAGTGATTAATGATTATATTATATTATTATTAAGACTAACAGGTGGTAAAACTTTTTCCCTCAGAATTATGGCAAAAACCAGAAACAAGTGTGAAGTCTGGTTGGTCGGACAAGTGCTGGAAGAGGGTTTTTCTGAGAAGCAGCTTCCAACTAACAGTGATGTCCTTAAACGTCTTTTTTATCACATTATGGTGGGAAAGCAAAATGTCTCTGTAGCTTGCGCAACTGTAGCCAACGAAGTTATTGCTATGTGGGAAAAAGCCTCCTTAATTACATCCCACAAGCCTTATATTGTCTCAAAGCTTAAAAGGCTTTACAATAAGCATGAAGGGCTGGTCAAAAACCGAACTCGACGAACTCCTACCCAAGAGAAGAATGAAGCAGAATTTGTCACCAGCTTAAAGAAGCTTTTCGATGTAGCTCATTCAGAAGTGGAAACAGAAATAAAATTGCAGGAGGATAAAGATTTTCTTAAGGATCAAAGGAACGATCGGAAAATGATTATGGGTCCAGAAGACAAGGAGTTTTCAAGAAAGGCAAAAGCACGACAGATAAGCATGGAAAGAATGGAAAAACTTCGCAGGAAATCAAAGGAAGAAATGAGGCAATTGACAAAGGTTGTGGATCTCAACCAATGTGAAAATTCCGGTTCAGGAGGAAGTGAAGAATCATCTGGTGATGAATTGTTCTACAGAGCACCTCATCATCATCTTCAAAAAAGGAGAAGCTTGAACCAGGTGTAATTGTTAGGGATAAAAAGTTCTTGGCTGCTCTGGACCGCACTGGAAACATCTGCAAGAGCTGCTATGCACATTGTGGCACCTGCCCTTTCAGCTGCTGGAGTGGAAATTGAAGAGATCACACTTTCATCATCCTCTATCTACAGGTCTCGGCGATCAACACGGATGCAGATGGGAGAAGACATTAAAGCCAGTTTCCAACCAAATACCCCTTTAATAATTCATTTTGATGGAAAGCTTCTTCCATCCATGCATGGGGTAAGATTGATGTAATGCCCATTGTTGTGACTGGTGCAGGCGAATTAGAAAAATTACTATCTATTCCAAAGCTTATTTCTGGAACGGGAGAAGAAATGGGGAGAGCAGTTTTAGATGTCTTGAAGCAATGGCCACAAGTAAATGAGTGGGTAGCAGGCCTTTGTTTTGATACTACTGCAAGCAATACAGGTATCCATGCTGGGGCTTGTACCATTATCCAAAAGGCCCTTCAGAGATCACTCCTTTTTCTGGCATGTTGCCACCATATCCACGAGCTTCTTATCACTGCAGTTTTTGACATGTTTTTCTCTTCTTCGGGTCCACAAATTCCCTTATTCAATCGATTCAGAGATTGTTGGGATAACATTGATCAGCAGAATTACAAGCCCTATGAACCCAATGATCTCACCTCAGAATCTTTAGATCATTGGATCTTGAAGCACAGAGACAAGCTTATTTCTTTCATCAACTCCAAATTTCAAGAGGGCCACACTCGAGGTGACTACAGGGAATACTTAGAACTTGCACTTATCTTCCTTGGTTGTCCAATGCCTAAAACAAATAAAGGCTCTGATAGCAGATTCCACTACCCAGGAGCTTACAGCAGAGCTAGATGGGGGAAAGGGCATCTATTCCTTAAAAATTTACTTATTTAGGAACCAATTCCTTCTCACCCCTCATGAAAAACAAGCTCTGATACGAATAAACGCCTTTTCAGTGACAGTTTATCTCAAGCTTGGTATACATCTCCAGTTGGAATTGATGCTCCAGCAAATGATTTGGCCCTCCTCAAGATGCTACATATCTACAAGATCCAGGTTGATAAGGAAGTGGGTGCTACAGCCCTCAAAAAACTTCAGAACCATGGTTGGTACTTGAGTGAGGATCTTGTAGGATTTGGCTTTTTCTCAAACCTCGTGACTGAAGATGATAAGGTTCTAATGCTCCACAACCTTCACCACGCGCCTCCTCGAAAAGTGAGGGCAAGAAAGGTGGACCCCTGAATGTTGCAAAACCCCAATGACTTAAAGATTACCAGTTTTGTCACAACTCAAACACAAGACTTCTTCAAGTGTTTGAAAATAGAAATTCCCAAGAAACTTGAAGACATTGAGGAGCACCGTAATCGGGTCATGGCAGTCAAAGTAATCAACGACTGTGCTGAACGAGGAGTCAAACGGCTACAGAGTTTAATGAGAAGCTCACAAAGAGTGAGGAAGAGAGACAACTGGCCTTTCAAATCATTGAAAATCAGAGAAAGGAGGTCCCTCAGCCACTGAAATCCCTATATTCTTAATCAATATATGTCTTAAATAGAATTTAAGTCGCTTTGTTTTAAAACATATTTTTCGTTCAGTCTTATATTTGCTCTAATTATCCATTAATGTAAAAGAAGTGCCATCTGAGGGGTGCCTTTTTATCATTCAAATAAAATGATATTTTGTCTATTTGTTTTTTTCCTTTATATAAAAAAATAAAAGTGTGTGCGTTTATCAAAATTCAATTTGAAAATTACCATATAATCGTGAAACGGTCTAATATATATATATATATATATATATATATATACAGGGTGTCCGAGAATTATCTGTACAATTTTTGGCTGTTATTAAAAGTCAACTATGAAGTGTAGAAATTCCGGTGTTGGCCCATTTTACAGAGAATCTCATTAAGTTTTTTCTGATACCAAGTTTTGACAAGTTTTTTAGAAATTCCAGTGTGTCCGAACATTATTTGTACAATTTCATCTTAATAAAATTCTTGATAACACACGTAAAATTTTTAAACAAGATTATTTAGAATCTGTATTTTCAAAAGTTTCTTTTATTAAAGTAACGTTGTTACAAACATTCGATATGTGCACCATTAGTGATTCGCAAAACATCCAATCGATACTCCAAATGTTGCCATGTACGCTGCAGCATATCCACATCAATTCGCTCAATAGCAGCTGTGATTCTTGCTTTTAAATCATCAATGTCTGTCACCCGCGTACATTTCTAAAAAACTTGTCAAAACGTGGTATCAGAAAAAACTTAATGAGATTCTCTGTAAAATGGGACAACACTGGAATTTCTACACTTCATGGTTGACTTTTAATAACAGCCAAAGATTGTACAGATAATTCTCGGACACCCTGTATATATATAATATATATATATATATATATATATATATATACACCAGGATTGTATACAAAGTTTTGTCCGATGAATAAACGCTGATATTCTTGTAATTATGAGGTCTATGGCTACTGAAATTCGGTTGATTTATTTAATATATAATTCTCGTGCTTCGAACACTATGCCTAGGCTATGCGTAGGCTAGGCGCTACATAGCGCCTAGCCTACCCAACCGTCAGCCATCATCATTTTCTCTTCATTCATTTCTCGCTGCATTTATCATTTATTGCTTATTTTTAAGCATGGAATTTGAACGAAAAGACGTACGTAAGCTGATTTATTTCTTCTGGAAACGTGGAATGTCACCTGCAATCATAGCAGCAGAGATAAATTCGACACTTGGTGCTGAAACAACAAATGAACGTACATGTTCGTCGGTGGGTGGCTCAATTCAAGGAAAACAATTTCAATGTCGATGATAAACCACGTTGTGGTCGACCATCACTGGATTTGAACACAGGTATACAAAACTTTCTGGATACAGAGAAGTATGCTACGACTAGGAGTATTGCATTAGAACTGGGAGTTTGTCACAGAACAATTCAGCAGCATCTTATTCAGATGGGGAAACGTTATTTATCTAATCGATGGATTCCACATTATTTAACTGTTGAACAAAAGGCAAACCGTGAACGAATATGTTTAGAGTTGTTGGAGAAATATGCTGCAAATGATTTCTTGGGACAATTAATTACAATGGACGAAGTTTGGATCTATTGGGACAATGATGGCAGCTATCACCATATGAGTTGGAGAGGAGATGGTGATATCCCAAATGTGGAAGTTCAACGGACGTTGACCATTCGTAAACATCTGCTCTCGGTATACTGGGACTGCAAGGGTGTTCTTCTTTTGGAGGTATTGCCACGTGGACAAACAATAAATGCTGATATTTACTGTCAGCATTTAGATCGCTCGAAGGTAGCAATTCAGCAAAAACGTCGGCGACTAGTTAATGGGGGATACCACCATCTTCACTACCTCCATGATAACGCGAAGCCTCATACAGCTGCTAAAACTGTTCAGAAACTGCGCGATCTCGGTTTTACAGTATTGCCACATCCCCCATATTCACCAGACCTCGCACCGTCTGATTTTTACATTTTCTCCCCACTTAAATCTTCAATTCGTGGTAGGAAGTTCTCATCTGCGGAAGAAATTCACGCTGTTCTAGATGCCTGGATTACCGCTAAACCACGGATATTCTTTGCACATGGCATCAGGAAATTGCCAGGAAGATGGCAAAAATGTATTGCAAATAAAGGCGATTACTTTGAACATCTTTCTACCACTGAAGATTAATTATGTTTGGTTTTATTGAATAAATTTTATTTATCGGACAAAACTTTGTATACAATCCTGTATATATATATATTTATGTATATATATATATATATATATATATGGGATGAATTTCACAGTTAAACACGTGAAATGAATGAATGATGTAAACCCATAAGGAAAAAGAAAAATGATCCCAAGGCCTTTCGTGTATTCAGAAGTACACCTCGTCAGTGAATGACGAGGTGTACTTCTGAATACACGAAAGGCCTTAGGTTATTTTTCTTTTTCCTTGTTGGTTTACATTATATATATATATATATATATATATATATATATATATATATATATATATATAGTGTTTACTCCATTGTTTTTATAATTTTAATTTTGCATTTATTTAATTTTATGTGGGCGGAGTGCCACTTCGTTGTTGGGTCGAGTCGAAAATAAACGCAGAATTGCGAATGTTGTCGAAAGCGTTGTTTGTTTAGAGGGAGAATTGTTGTTGTTGTTGTTGTTTTTATTTATTTATTTACATATTTATTCAAAGGGAATTCTCTTTCGTCGTGGAAAAAAATGTCACCGATTTATCCGTTTCAAATCGGAAGTTTTGCGTAAATTAGTGGTGGACCGGATATCCGCGTCATTTTTAACATCCGCATCCGCACTTCTGACTGCGGATGTTATGCGGATATTACCTCTAATAAATTATGCAGTTTACAATTAAATTAGCCTATAAAGTAGCTTATAAGGCCCAGTCATGCACATTTCATGTAAAATATTAATTATTAATGAACAAACAAATATATAAAGCTCAAAATATAAATAGGTGGTAATACAGAAAATTGAATGAAACTCGTTTCATTGAATTTTCTGTGGCTGAAACTCTTGAGAAAGTTATTATTTTTATCATAATGAAAACATTAATATTAATTTTAATTCTTATGCATTGCCTGCCATAATAGTAATATCACGAAATTTGAAAAATTATGTCATATATTCATAATTCTATATTATATAAATTGATAGATTAACTAAATATCCGCATCCGCAGATGTTGAAAAACTGACATCCGGTCCACCACGAGCATAAATCCACTTTCTTTCGTAATGGAAGGGACACGTTGGGTGGTCATGTCGACGGTGAAAAATAAACATTTTTATTTACGAGCGATTTGTTTATTATTATATGAATAAATTAATAAGCTGACGAGGTGAAGAGGAGGGCGGTTCTGTTGGCATTGTTACTGCGGCGGGTTGGCATTATTTGTAGTAAAGATTCTTATTGGGCAATCTGTTTAGCGGGAGGAGGAAGGGTTTACGGGCAGACGTGTCTTATAAATGGAGGGAGAGACAGCATTGCTCGTAGTTGGTGTCGTAGGCGGAAATGTGAAATTTTCATAGAAAGCTCATTCATTTTTATAAATTGTTTGTACGGATTACATGCTTTGATTCGACTATTATTATTATTATTATTATTATTATTATTATTATTATTATTATTATTATAAATGCAAAAAACTTCACTTTTTTCTACGTGAAGGTCAAAATATGAAAATAAAAACCCACTCTAATAGACAGAGTTTATTTCCACGACAGTTTCGACGCCCACTGGCATCCTCCTCGGGTGGATACAGAAACACGAAACTTCGCGTTTGGACTTCGCATTCATTCGTGTTTCTGTATCCACCCGAGGAGGATGCCAGTGGGCGTCGAAACTGTCGTGGAAATAAACTCTGTTTATTAGAGTGGGTTTTTATTTTCATATTATTATTATTATTATTATTATTATTATTATTATTATTATTAAGATCGGTCCAGCCGTTGTGGAACGAATTATTTATCTCTTCTTTCTCTTATTTTTCTTATTTATTTTCGTTCGTATCCCTTTTGCTGACGTTTCGTTGAAGTACATTTAAACATCTTCGGAATTTGTTTGAAATTAAGTTGTTTATAGGGTTGCGACAGCGCTTATATGCTTAAAAGCCTTTCCATGAATACAACACATTAATTATAATAATAATATTATTATTATTAGTTGTGATAACAGTAATAATAGTAATAGTACGAAAATGGCAAAAGCCGTTTAAAAATCGTAGTTCAATTGCCGTACCAGATAGGCAATTAACGTAAGCATAGCATACACCTCCATACCGCCACGTATACCAAACCGGGTCAGTTCAGTTTCGCGTCTTTATACATTCTCCATATCATAATATCAAACGTGGATTATTTTTTTTTAAGCTTAAATCTCGGTAATTTGGACTTCGCGTGTTTCCGCATTTTATTTTCCATCATGCAAAATTGCATTTTTCCCAGCGAATATCATCAATAAATCTTTTTAATATCACGTATTATATAAAACGTTGCATTTATTCCTGAAGTCCGTCTGTATTGTTCCATTTCACGCTTTCAGTAGGTGGTGTGTTGTGTGTATCGATGAGTTACAGGCGTATAGTTTATGATATGTATTTTTTTCATGTTTTTTAATCTCTCTCTCTCTCTCTCTCTTCTCTCTCTCTCTCTCTCTCTCTCTCTCTCTCTGTATATATATATATATATATATATATATATATATATATATATATATATATATATATATATATATGGTGCTTGAGCACCATTTTGTGTTTCCTTTCCTTCGTGGTTTTATTCATCATAAATATTTTTCACGTGTTACTTTCGTGAAATAATTTTCATATATATATATATATATATATATATATATATTATATATATATATATATATATATATATATATATATATGGGATGAATTTCACAATTAGACACGTGAAATGATTGAATGATGCAAACTCACAAGGAAAAAGAAAAATGATTCCAAGGTCTTTCGTGTATTCAGCAGTACACCTCGTCAGGGAATGAGGGGAGAAGGCGAGACGACGAAAATATATACATATGTACAACGGAACAGAGAAATAAAAGAGATTAACACATTTTAACAAGATATTGTCAATTTTATACATTCCCGCACTGTTATTGAAATTATTTTCAAAATGGATAAATGCACATTCTAGAATATTCCTTTCGGTTACATCTGTTTTTTTAACGAGAGCTTTAGAACTATCCCACTTAATACTATAATTACATTTTTACATGTGGTTAAACAATGCATTAGAATTATTTGTTGTTCTACACGCATATTTATGCTGTTTAACCTAACTTGTCGTCCCATGAGCTAGACTTCAATACAAAATGTGCGTTAGGTTATGGCTTAGGATTCTCTGTCCCCAAAAAGCCCAGCAGTTTACTGATTGCTAAGTCTTTTATTAATTTGGAAAAAAATAGTAATATATCCGAAAGTGAGGTGACTTTACCCAAAGGTTGTGTGTATAGTGCTTTGAATACATGGTGTGAATCGAAATATCCTTTGAGGTTTGAAAAAGCCCTAAAAACACTTAAAAATAACGATTCATTACATATTACTAAAGCGGACAAATCTAATTTGATCGTCATCATGGACAAAAATAGTTACATTGAAAAGATGAATACGTTATTGAGTGACCGTGATACGTACAAACCTCTAAACAGAGACCCACTGGAGGATGTTAATAAAATGTTTAACAGAAAATTAAGAGAAATCTTAAAAAATAACTATAATGGGCTTTCTAAGCAGTTTCTTAGTATTAATCCGTCACTACCATATTTGTACGGTTTAGTAAAAACACAATGTTAATAATCCTATGAGGCCTATTGTTAGCTCAGTAGGCCCCGTAACCTATAAGTTATCTAAATGGTTATTTAGTTTATTAACGGCGTTAGTTGGCTCTACTGTATTTCCAAGTCACATATTGTAAATAGCATGGATCTTATTGACAAGCTTAAGTTACCTAATGACCCTAATTTCAAACTGGTAAGTTTTGATGTATGCTCGTTATTCACAAAAGTCTCTGTTGATGACCTACTTGATTTTTTAAAAGATAAGATCTCTGAATATTCTTTTCCCTGTTCAACCCAACACTCTTATTGAGTTAATTAAGCTTTACGTCAAGGATTCTAAATTTCAGTTTGAAAATAAGTTTTATGCTTTATCGTTTGGATTGGCGATGGGAAATCCCCTCTCACCAGTATTGGCTAACTTATATATGGAATTTTTTGAAAGCAGAATTTTACCTACTATTGTTAATTTTAACCTTGTTTGGTACAGGTATATGGATGATATTTTATGCCTTTGGCCTAATAATTTGGATGTTGACTTATTTCTTGGTAGGCTCAACAGTTTAGTCCCATCTATTAAGTTCACTGTTGAAAAAGAAAATGATGGAAGTTTATCTTTTCTGGATCTAAAAATTCGGAGATGCTTTAATCAGTTCAAATTTGAAGTTTATCATAAGCCTACTAATAATAACTCTTGTGTGCATTTTTATTCCGACCATCATTCCTCGATTAAATCTTCTATTTTCTCTGCTATGTTTCTCAGAACATTGAGAGTTATCAGTCCTGAATTTTTAGATTCCGAGTTATGCAACATCATGAATATTGGTACTAAATTATGTTACCCTATTTCATTGTAGATAACTGCCTTAGGAAAGCCAAGAATAGGTATTATAATAGTGTAACTGTAAAGGAATTTGAGCGTACAAATATCCTTAGCCTACCTTACCATGTAAATTTTCAATATCTTCCGACTTTACTAAAATCAATTGGTATCAGTGTAGTCTTTAAGTATAATAATACTGTTAAATTACACTTAATAAAGAATAGCCTGGATAATCTGGTTGGTTGTGTGTATTCGATCGGATGTACACAATGTAACTTTATATACTGTATATAGGCCAAACGGGTAAAACGTTAGATATGAGGGTAAAACAGCATAAATATGCGTGTAGAAGAGCAAATAATTCTAATGCATTGTTTAACCATATGTACAGATGTAATCATAGTATTAAGTGGGATAGTTCTATAGCTCTCGTTAAAAACACAGATATAACCGAAAGGAATATTCTAGAATGTGTATTTATCCATTTTAAAAATAATTTCAATAACAGTGCGGGAATAAATGCAAAAAACTTCACTTTTTTCTACGTGAAGGTCAAAATATGAAACTAAAAACCCACTCTAATAGACAGAGTTTATTTCCACAACAGTTTCGACGCCCACTGGCATCCTCCTCGGGTGGATACAGAAAAACGAAAACGTTTTTCTGTATCCACCCGAGGAGGATGCCAGTGGGCGTCGAAACTGTTGCGGAAATAAACTCTGTCTATTAGAGTGGGTTTTTATTTTCAGTGCGGGAATGTATAAAATTGACAATATCCTGTTAAAATACCTTTTGCCTCTAATCAATTCTTGTTAATCTTTTTGTTTTTCTGTCCCGTTGTATATATTTTTGGTCATCTTGCCTCTACCCTTCATTCCCTGACGAGGTGTACTTCTGAATACACGAAAGGCCTTGGAATCATTTTTCTTTTTCCTTGTGGGGTTGCATTATATATATATATATATATATATATATATATATATTATATATATATATAATATATATATATATATATTACAGGGAATCTGTGTAACTAGAGATTCCATGAAATCCCTAAAATGTTCAGGGATTTCATGTAAGGTTAAGTCGTGATATTTTCGTTAGTTTTAACGAAAATATCACTACTTAACCCGCCATGAAATCCCTATTTACACAGATTCCCTGTAAAACACACACACACACACACACACATATATATATATGTATATGTGTGTGTGTGTGTGTGTGTGTGTGTGTTTTAAGGATGTGACAAATATCTGCATACGCAGAACATCCGCAATTTTTTTCACACCCGGATTCACATCCGCAGATATACAAGCTGAATATCGGCAGTCGCATCCGCAGATGTAATTCCTTTTACATCCCTGGCATCCCTCATGTGTATGTGTATATATATATGTATGAAAATTATTTCACGAAAGTAACACGTGAATAATATTTATGATGAAAATAACCACGAAGGAAAAAGGAAACACAGAATGGTGCTCAAGCGCTTTCGTCTAATGACATCCTCAGGAACACATATCCTGAGGATGTCATTGGACGAAAGCGCTTGAGCACCATTCTGTGTTTCCTTTTTCCTTCGTGGTTATTTTCATCATATATATATATGAATAGAAACGACATAAGTTTAAGGAACGTTTCTGCACACGAGGAGGAGAGATAACGAATAAATGAAAAATGAGGCGAACCGCCCGGGAATCGAACCCAGGGCCTTCCAATTGCCGGTTGGACGCGCTACCATTATGCTACGGACCTCACTCAATCACAAATCGAAATTCTCCCACATAGGGCACAAACCAATGCCCTGAGAAGGCACCCTCGCAAATCGTGAATATGCGCATATAACTGCAATGACCGCGCAGTTATATGCGCATATTCACGATTTGCGAGGGTGCCTTCTCAGGGCATTGGTTTCTGCCCTATGTGGGAGAATTTCGATTTGTGATTGAGTGAGGTCCGTAGCATAATGGTAGCGCGTCCAACCGGCAATTGGAAGGCCCTGGGTTCGATTCCCGGGCGGTTCGCCTCATTTTTCATTTATTCGTTATCTCTCCTCGTGTGCAGAAACGTTCCTTAAACTTATGTCGTTTCTATTCATTTATATACTGCGCGGTCATTGCAGTTATATGCATATATATATATATATATATATATATAAATGATTTCAGAGTGTTGCGTCATTTGAAACTTGGTTCCATGTAATCTTGCGTACGAGAACGGCCGTATCTTCAATGATTTATAAATCTCGTGTGAGAATTCGTATATATATATATATATATATATATATATATATATATATATATATACACAACAAAATAGCGCCATAAATTATCTTGTGTTTTCTCTCTCTCTCTGTCACACACACAAACACACACATTATGATTTGTATCTTTACCCATTCATCACGTGGAGCGTTCATTAATTCATTCAAATCCTCTTTCAGATATTTAACCCTGAAGAGATTTTACAAGATAAAACATAAAAGATTTTCGTAGCAAAAAGGGAAAATAAAGTAACTGCTACAAGGTCCAAATCCTGATTCACCTAAATTTTCCCCTTGCAAAGGGGAAAAACAAGTTTGTTTTTTTCTCTCCCCCTTGTATTATTATGGTTAGTCGGTGATTACGCTACTCGTACGTTGCTCACCCTTTACTCTCTTTATATCCCTCATTTCGCTATTATAACCCAAACTTATTATATCGTAAGCCTTGAATGGATGAGAGAGAGAGAGAGAGAGAGAGAGAGAGAGAGAGAGAGAGAGAGAGAGAGAGAGAGAGAGATTATTCTCTTTATTCCTGTAAGAAAATTTGAAAGGAAAAATATTGGGCTGCTTTTTTTTTTTTTTTATCCTTTTCCTTCAGTAATTTGAGATTTTAAGTAATTATGAGAGAGTTTTCAGATCTTGGAAATAATCCGAAGGATTTCGTGATGTAGTTTTTAGTAATTAAAAGCATTTTAATTTTTACTTTGCTTTTAGTTGTTGGAGGTTTTTTTATTTTTATTTTTTGTAAAAAATCGGGTTTCCTTTTTTTGCTCATTTGCAGAGCGTTAATATTTATGATATTTTGAATTATTTTTGCCTTGTTTAATCATTTATTACTTTTTTTTTTTTTTTTTTTTTTAGAAATTCTCTTTAACGTAATTTAAAAAAGTCAAATTTAGCGAAATTGTATAAATTAAATGACCTAAATTTGATCTTCATTGCTTCATTTTTCTCATTCGCGTATCGTATTTTTTGACTCATTTTCTTGCTCAATTATTCGTACCTCATTCACTGACTTTATTTTTTTTAATTTATGCAGTTTCTCTTATTACGTTCATTGACTCATTTCCTTACTCACTCTTTTCATATTCCTCAGTTATGACTCAATTTGTACGTACCTTACGCGTCTCCTATATCATTTTGTATCCCGCTTGGGATGATTTTCCTCCTATTTGGTGACATTCCCGTGAATGAATCGTTCCCCGCACAGCGACTCTTAAGCCTATATCGCACGGCCGTTTGTTGGTGATTTTCATCATTGAATCGTGCCCCGCTTAAAACCGATTAGAACCCGTTTACGCATTAATCGTCAACATTCAGGGGTTGAATATGTATCGCTTATATTAATCTCTATTCAGCGATAATATTTCAAAAATTTTTACGCCCCGATTATTGCAGATTAACGCGTAAACGGTTATAATCGGTTTTAAACGGGACACTATTTAGCGATGAAAAATGACAACGAACGGGCGTGTGACAGGGACTTTATTTTAATATTTACTCGTATAATACTCATCATTTTCTTTACTCACTAATTCCGAGGCTGAGTTTACACATACACACACCTTCCTCTTAATGTTTATATACAGCGAAGATTGACGCTTCTCATATCGAAGAAGACGTAAAATCTATTGATGAAATCTTCAAAATGCCCCAAAATCTACTTTTTTTCAAAAAACTTCCTCGAATGTCATTGAATTTTCACTTTTAAAAGCTGATTTGATAAAACCACTTTTTTTTTTTTTTTGAATGAATGAATTTTCGATGACAAGTCATGAATAATTTAAGCGCAGACTTTACTTATATATATATATATATATATATATATATATATATATATATATATATACAGGGCCGGATCTAGAAGTTAGGAGGCCCTAGGCAGATCTAGAAATTGCGAGGCCCAGGCCTATATATATGAAAATATGGACTTAATTATCGGTACTATACCAGCAATATTAGAATCCCGCATAGACAGAACTATGCCAGCACTTAAAAATTAAACCAAACCAAAATAATCACGCATGGAAATTGTATAAGAAATATAAATAAACCATACAAATAAGTATAAATTATAATATGAATCAAGATTTGTATCGAAAATATATTATAAGACAACGATTTCTAAGATTTATATAATATTATAGGTAATGACTTTCCATAGTATACAAACGTTTTTCATATGTGATGTATAAGAGATGTTGACATTTCATTTTTTATAATAGTGAGCGATCGACTTATCAGGCTAAATATTAATGTTTTAATATTTGGTTCAGATGCTCCTTGAATATTACAGCAATGCTTTTCTACTTTTCTTCGAGCTAAACTCTTCAATTAATTGAGAATAATCTAATGAATTTGTTATATCGTTTTCTATTGATAACATAGCTAATGATTGCAATCTCGCTTGAGACATGGTGGAACGCAAATATGTTTTAATAAGTTTGAGACGCGAGAAACTTCTTTCAGCCGAAGCAACAGTAACTGGGATGGTTAATACTATTCGAAGTGCAACATAAACATTAGGATAAATCTCACTTAGTTGTTTTTGCACTATATAAACAAGGGCATTTCCGAGATCTGTTTTCTCAGGTATAAACCTGCAAAGTACTTTAAGTTCTTCATAGAGTTCTAAATCATTAATATCACTTGAACAGAACGCGCAAAACGGCTTGAGCGAGGCCCCCTTTGGCGCGAGGCCCTAGGCGATCGCCTAGTTCGCCTATAGCTAAATCCGGGCCTGTATATATATATATATATATATATGATGAAAATCCGCAAGGAAAAAGAAAAATTATTCCAAGGCCTTTCGTGTATTCAGAAGTACACCCTGACGAGGTGTACTTCTGAATACACGAAAGACCTTGGAATCATTTTTCTTTTTCCCTCTAGGTTTGCATCATATATATATATATATATATATATATATATATACACAATTTTTTGTATCTTAGATTTATCGTTAACTGTTTTAAAAAAATTTCTTCCTAAAAAAAAAAAAATTATATTTTGTGTAAATTATAAATTATAATTTTTGGTAAATAATTATTTTCAGTTGAAACGACTGTCTTCATTTATTAAAATATTTAGAAAATGTTTCATGTGTGCGCTTAAAAGTGTTTCTTATAATTTTATTGGAAGGGCTTCACCCTGTTTTTTACCGTCCCCTTTGAAGATAATTTACGATAAACAACAGTTTAATTGTCACTAAACGCTTAAGGGCCCGGCATTTGAGGGATTAAGGGGCGTATTTTATTTACAGTTTCAGAAAAAAAAAAAAGAAGTTCGCTCAGAAACAATTTCTAAAGAACCATGAAAAATTAATAATTGGTAATATTCTATTTTTGTTTCAATATTCTTTTTGGTAAAAGTAAACAAATTTCGAGAACAAACCCAAGTCCGAAATGTGATTAGTAATATTTATGTTCTTCAGAAATTTTGTTATTAGGCGAACATTTTTCGCAACTGTACATTTGTATTTAAATTTAAATCAGCAGAAACACTTGTGAAACACCCTGTAAATATCATCTCGGAGGTGTTACGAAGAAGAAATGCTTTTAAAAGTAAATCTGGTCATTTTATTTGAGTTATATACTTGAAGCTTGAGTTTTCCTGTTTTTATATTGACCTTATAGTGACCTCCTTTTTAGTTTGTGTGGGTTCGAACGACGGTTCAGGATCAACCTGCGGTCGACCCCCTTTGTAGCATCCCGTCTCATTTGCGGGATTTCAATATATATATATATATATACAGTATGTATATATATATATATATATATATATATATATATATATATATATATATATATATATATATATATATAGGGTATAATTATTTGGTATAATTATTTGGTATATATATATGTTACCCGTATTGACTAATTTAAATTTTTGATTGTTAGGTTAGGTTAGTTTTAGGTCATTATTTTATACATATATATTATTCAAAGGCCGAAATCAGTCAATACGCGTATTGATTCGTCAACTGGGATTTCCACTTTAATAGAAATTTAAATGGAAATAATGTAACCTAACCTAACTTAATTTAACTCAAATAAACTTGCCGAGAGAATGACATTAATCCAAATTTAAGATTTTTACAAAGAGCGATAACTTAATATTACCTCGAAAGTTCGACAACAGCTCTTCATTCAACGAGAGAAGAGGTTAACCGAGGATATTAAATTATATCTTTTACATCTGAAGTCGCGTTAACATTCGTTAGAAATGGTTTTAGTTATTTATTTATTTATTATTTTACATCAGAGACAGGCTTTAACATTCATTTTGTTATAGAATAGAAGATATTTTGTTTCAAATATACCCTAGTAAGAGTCAGTCAGGAAAGATACAAACTGGCGTTGTATACACCGCTCGGCGCTCAGGCCAGACAAATGCGGCCCATTATTATTAATAATATTATTATTATTATTATTAGCCGGCATTATTATTATTGTTATTATTAACCAATACTAGTAACCTCAGTGTCTTCACTATGCTTATAGGGAGACGGTGTTACCCATTGAGTTACGCGAACTGGCTAAATTTATACTTATACCGATTTTGGCGTATATATACTTTTAAAGTTTAAGTAAATCTGAAATGTCATGTACAGGGTGTTCCTTAAGTCCCTTTATCCCTGAACCTTTTCCTACTAACTAGTAAAGGAAATATGGGACACCCTATTCAGTACTTTATTATTTGAGGCAAGTTATTGTAATGTTAAAAACAAAACTTTTCCGTAATAAACCGAATAAAACTATAAAAAAAACACGTTTTTATCATGTTTTGTGTAAGACCGAATAAACTTTATATATAGGTGGGTTTTTTCCCGTATAAAACAAAAGTTTTATGGTAACAGTTAATTCGATGGCCGCAGGCCAGACTGCCATACATTTATCACATTCTGTACAAAAAAAAAAAAATAAAAAAATAATGAAACCCCATTTTAAGAAGGAATAAAAATGACTCTTATTATATAACATTCGAAGTTGTTCAAATTGAATTCCACTCATTATTTTTTAAAAATCTCGTGATATTTACACACCATAAAATTTAATCCTCTTTAAGTAATTATCAATATAGAAAGTAATTTACATCAAATTTTGCATACTTGGCTCTTGTTCAACGTCTCTTGAGAACTTTTTACTCCCCTTTCCATATCTGCAGTGCGGTACAAATGACATTTGGTGACTTGCTTTTGTTTGCTCCATTCCTTTAAAACGGTCAATGATGCGTTACGATATTACTTTATGTCATGAGTTTGCGGGTTAATGATGATGATGATGATTGTAGCTTTTGAAAGCTATGGTGGATATTGGGTATATCTGTAAAGACGCCTTTTGCGGTGATATAATAACTTTAAAAAAAAAGTCATTATCGCACCTTTTCCTACTATTAAACTAGTTGGCAACTTGACTGAAATGAAAATCTGCTTCATTGCGTGCAACCATGTTGGGATTAATATATATATATATACACGTGCTGTCAGGTTCCATTTAATTAAGCCTTCTTTTTTTTTTCTTTCTTTTTGCCAACCGTCTTATCCGTACCTTTCTGTTATCGGAAGCTTTTGATTATTCTAGCGTGTACAGGTTTCCCCTCCGGCTGAAGATGAGGGACGAAGGCACCCGGGACACCACGACATAATGAAGGTCACGCACGGATTCCGTAGTGAATTTAAATGGCACTCTCTCGTCCTTATTATTTAATGCCTTGGGTGTACTTGGGAGTCGAACGGTTTCTTAGATTGCAAGTGTGCTGAGACCCAATTTCATAGCGTTATCGAATTGCTTGTTTTTAACGATTTCAGGAGGAAGAAAAAACAACTTGGTTAAAATGGTCGTGTGACCGTATGGTTTTTATCGTAATTTCTTTTCAGATTTTAGTTTTAAGACTCTTGACGACGAATAAGACGATCAAATACGATAACTTTCTCCGTAATTTCAATTTGCAGCTTAGTTCATTCTGTACACGAAGCTCACGAGAACCAGATTAAATTAAAATGTAATGCTAATCTTTCAGTTACCTGAATTCCTCCCCATGTATTCGTATTCTTTAATTGTGAACGTCTGTTGCTCCCATTTAAGCTTCACTCTTGGTAAAATATATTTTTATGAAGTAAAAATACAAGATGTGCAACAGCATAAAGGGCAGTGTTATTACACACACACACACACACACACATATATATATATATATATATATATACAGTATACGTGTGTGTGTGTATGTGTAATAAATATTTTCATGCTCCATCAACACGAATATACTTATCCGTATAACTCTTGTGTACGTAATGCTATCAGGTTGTTTGACATCGCCCGTAATCGGCACCGAAGGTGGTAATTAACTTCATTAAAGCTAATCTGATGATGTAATCACAGAGCCAATATCCATTAGACCTTTTACCCGCAAGAAGATGAACGTTGTCTTCTTCTCCTCGCAAATCCTGTTCTGTCACGAGAAATCCGATCCTTTAACATGATTTTTCGTGTGGATTTGGTTTTGAGGCACGAATATTTGTTAGCAAATTTTAAGGGAGTTAAAGCTTAGATTGAGCGTCATATTGGGTACGATTTTACGTGTTTTTCAGTGGTAGGGGGATTCGGAGGGGGGGACGGTGTTCGGGAGGAGTTTGCTGATGTTATTTAGGAAATCCATTTTGTGAAAGTCGTTTAAAAGGTCGACGAACATTGTTTTGCCTCGTACACATATATATACATATATATATATACACTTTGATTTATCCAATGGGAACAGTTTAAACATTCTGCACGATCATTACTCGGATTTTGATGGGATAATGTTGTAAGTTCAGCTATTCTGATGAACTAATTTCATACACAGCTGCAGCAGGGATCGCTATTGTGCCGTTCTAAGGCCAAAAACATTTGTTACTTCTTTTCGTTCTATTTAAACTTCTCATTAACGACTCAAAGTTTTGAAGGCGAAAGTTTAATGAATGAAGCGGATTTGAAGATTTTTTATACGTAACTTATGATTGATTTCTTCGTTCATATTCACATGTAGAGACAAATTTTAAATCTTTATATGTAGATATGTTACAGGGAATCTGTGTAACTAGGGATTTTACGAAATCCCTAAAATGTTCAGGGATTTCGTGTAAGGTTAAGTCGTGATATTTTCGTTAAACCTACGGGAAAATTATTGAATACCCGGTTAGGTCAACTTTACACCCTTGACGATTGGTTAGGTTAAGTCGTAATATTTTCGTTAAAACTAACGAAAATATCACACCTTAACCTTACATGAAATCCCTGAACATTTTAGGGATTTCATGAAATTCCTAGTTACACAGATTCCCTGTAACATACATATTGTTTCAATGAAGTTTAAAGAAAGATCAAATGTAATGATATATATATATATATATATATATATATATATATATATATATATATATAATATATCTGTGTATAATGTGCGCCTAGGTGGTGTAATATGCACCTCAGCGGTGTAGTGGTTAGCATCGCTGATTACGAATCCATCGGCCCCGGGATCGAGACCCGGTGACGGCAGCCGGCGCGCAGCAAAACCCAGCTGTTCATCCTTCCACACAATAAAGAAAGTGGTTGGTAGATAAATGGGGATCCTGGGTGGCCTAGTGGTTAAGACGCTGGGCTGCTGGTGGGGCGTGGTTCGGATTCCACGTTAAACTGTAGGTCTAAGGTGGAGTGAAAAACTTGACCTTTGTCAAAATGAACAATTCGGGCGGAAGCTAACCAAAGGTGTGTGTGTGTATATGTATATATGGAATGGAAATGGAAAATGTTTTTATGTCGGGTGATTTTTAAACGTGTGACACTTTAAAAATTGTTTTTTATTAACTGAAATAAAAGCACGAAATCTTTTTTCTACCTTCCTTACACATGGAGAATTAGTCCCCTGGGGGCGAAACATGCTCTATGTGATGTCCTCTCAGCCGACGATACTTACACAATACTTTCGGCTGAAAAGCCCTGTTCAACAGATTTCCTGCGGTTTATGATAAAGGAATATCATGGCCACCAATATCACCAAACCTAAACCCCCGTGACCTTTATCTGTGGGGTTATTTAAAAGATAGATCGTTTTAAACAGAATCCACACACAACAGAAGAATTGAAAGCGTCAATTGGACAAGAAATTTCTCACATTTCAAAAGATACTCTGTCCAAAGTACTGCAAAATTTTGTTGTTCGTGTGCAAAGAGTTTATTAGCTGAGAGGGCATCACATAGAGCATGTTTTGTACTAGGGAACTAATTGCCCATGTGTAGAGAAGGTACACTTAAAATTTCCTTCTTTTATATAGGCCTACTTCAGTTAGTTAAAAAAAATTACAAACTTTTAAAGTGTCACGTGTTTTAAAAATCACCCGATATATACTCGTATGTAAGCCAAGAACTTATATACCAAAAGATAGTAATTAAAGTTAAAATACTTTATTTTTTAATTAGTACTCGTTAATTTTTGCTAATCCCTCTTAACTATTTTGTTTACGCTGTACAGATATATATGTTTTGGTTTCTTACCTTCTCCCTTCATTCCCTGTCGAGGTGTGCTGCTGAATACACGAAAGAACTTGGAATTGCTTTTCATCTTTTTTGGGGTGCGCATCATTTATTTATTTCATGTGTTTAATTGTGAAGTTCATCCCATATATATATATATATATATATATATATATATATATATATATATATATATATACGCATAATGTAAAAAATTGCCTAATGTTGACATTAGGCAAGTCAACCATCTACTGTTAACATTATGCAGGCCAAATTTCCGATTGTTGACATTAGCAATTTTGTTACCTAATGTCAACATTGACCAAGAAAGTTTTTACAGATGTTGACAGAGGCTCGAATGCCTGTGCTACGTGCTATGACATTTATTTATGTATGTTATTTCAAGCTTATATTTATCAATAAAAGGTTAGGAATAGGTTAGGTACCTCACAAAAAAACTGTCATGCAATTCATATTGAATTAGTTTAGGTGCAACTGCCTCAGAAAAAACTGTCATGCAATTCACGCCGAATTAGTGTAGGTTAGGTTAGGTTAGGTGCAGTTGCCTCAGAAAAACACGGTCATGCAATTCACGCTGCCACCCTGAAAAATCATGCAAAAGCTCTTAAATATGCTTTTGGCTGAGAGACTAAATTTTACTTCTACTTTTACGTTAGAATTGCCAAGTATTTTTCAATATTATGCAACATTTCAACATTAGCCAAAAGACAGGCATCTAATGTCAACATTATACAAAATTGTGCTTCATATTGACATTATCACCATTACTTTCAACATTAGGCAATTTTTCACATTAAGCGTTAACATATATACATACACACCTTTGGTTAGCTTCCGCCCAAATTGTTCATTCTGACGAAGGTCAAGCTTTTCACTCCACCTTAGACCTACAATTTAACGTGGAATCCGAACCACGCCCCACCAGCAGCCCAGCGTCTTAACCACTAGGCCACCCAGAGTACCCATTTATCTACCAACCACTTTCTTTATTGTGTGGAAGGATGAACAGCTGGGGTTTTGCTGCGCGCCGGCTGCCGTCACCGGGTCTCGAACCCGGTGCCGATGTATTCGTAGTCAGCGACGCTAACCACTACACCACCGAGACGCATATATATATATATATATATATATATATATATATATATATAATGCAGAAATAGGGGCCAAGGACGAGCGCCCGGGAAAAAACCCTCCATAGAAGGAGAGAGCAGAAATCAAGGTTTCCGAGGCTCAACGATGCCCTTTTTTTATATATATAGATTTTGAGAAGATTGTGTAGTGTGTAAGATGCACGTATGTGTAGTGAGGAATGGAGGGAGAATTGTGTGTGTGATAGCATGCTGGACTGCTCGCACGATAGATGAGACACGGAAAAGATCAGCTCTAAGGAGGACAGTGACAGGAGAAACCGAGTTCCAGCAATCCCCTGTATCCTGCATTCCTGCCTAACCTTCCACCCCGCTCTCGAGTACTTCTTTGGTCGATTGGTACCTACAATCTCCTTATATATATATATATATATATATATATATATATATATATATATATTATATATAGAGAGAGAGAGAGAGCGCTAAATGCGCAAGTTGCTTCGACATTCGTCCGTGACCATTTTTTCACTCAGTAGTTCCTACAGGTTTATATATTTTTTATTTTCAAATATTTAATCCCTTTCACTTGTTAAAGTAGGAAAAGGGGTTCTATAAGAAAGTTTAGAAAAAGCATTTTTTACCGTCTATTATTTATACAATGATTATTTTTTTCGAATTTCACCCGCGTTAGGATTTTCATAAAAAAAAATCGAAGTCAAATAAATCGTCTCTTATGCTTCCTCAGACTTTACACACCCTCTGGGTTTTTTTTAAGTTAGGTTCCGCTAGGTTAGGTAAGGTTAACGTGAGTTAACATAATCTCAAAAAAGTAGGTTCTACAAGAAAACCGATTTATTCACAAAGTTAGATCTAATTTGCAAAATAGTGGCTTACTACTGGCGCTATATATATATATATATATATATATATATATATATATATAATATTATATATATATATATATATATATATATATATATATATATATATATATTAGTTTATCGATTTCTTCCTCCTTCGTTTGCTCTTTCTCTTCTGTAGAGGAACTTTGCCAAATTAACATAATTCTTCACATGAATGAACGCTATTCTTTGCCTAGCGTGCGTGGGATTATAAAATACGCCTCCAATTAATTTCGACATTTTAAAAGTGTGAACTTAATTGCCAATCGAGTTAATGAGAGATTTTGTGATTTCGTTTCTCCATCCAATTCCTTAACATTATATGTATTTGTTCGGACGAATGGATACTTTTCAATTTCCTGTATTGGTTTTGGCTAATTAAATTCGCAGTCAGAAATTAGATATTTTTTTTCAGTCATGGTTTGAGGTTTTTAAGCCACGCGTCATACGTGAATTTCAAAGTACTGAAGTTTGGTGCTACGTTGTCCGCTGACGCAAAGTGAAAAATAATTGCTTTTCTCTCTCATACATTCAAAAATTCTTAATGGATTTGGTTTTTCTCTTAATGGGAGTGTTTCTGGGATGATACTGATACTAATCATTGAGGAGGGACAGAAAATGGCACAGTGGTGAGGCCGGATGAATGCGTCCCATCGCGCTAACTATTGAATTATTATTATTATTATTATTATTACCAGCACCTTCGGGAGTCGAACCCCCGACCAGTGTGTTTTCATGCGCTTCAGTTCTGTTTCTTGGATAACGACACCTCTTGGATGTGACATTTTATGGACATGTTTTTTTTAAGGTTAGGTTGGGTTAGGTTAGGCTAAAGCTCGTCTTGGCTTGGTTTGGCCTGGCCTAGTTGTTAGGTTATTAGAGTGGTGATGATATTTCATGTCGACGAGATGTCTATGAGTTTACTGTTTCGAGGCAGTAGTTCGTAATCGGAAACCAAAGAACGAAAGTAGTTCCCCTTTAAGATCCCTTTTTTGTTCATTCTCATTTAAGTGTGAATCTTTAGTTTTTGTTTTCCACGTACAAAAAGTAGAGTTTTTGAATGCATACATAAAATTTGGAATTGCTCTTAGCAAATTTCTGTAGCTTTAATATATATATATATATATATAGATATATATATATATATATATATATAATATATATATATATTATATATATATATATATATATATATGAAGTAAAAGATAGAAAAACTCCATTGTTATGTTGTGCTGAAATTTTGTAAAAATTACTGAGAAGATTGTAGGTGGTTCGTGCTTTCAACTTCATGGTATTCTTATGCCAGGGGGATTTGCGCGCGTGAGTGGTAGGTCAGAACGTGAGCTCCTGCGTGACTCCATGCTCATCCAACCGAATGTTTAATTGGTTCGTGAGTTGTACTGCCGTGGATGGATTACTACGCGCGGATGAATGCAGTAACGAACATTAAATATATTAGAGAAAAATAATGAGCAGCCGTATATCAAAATGAGTTTCAAAATCAATTGAAATCCTCGAGTCATGATCTAAATGTAGGAAAGTCATGAAATATTCTTGAAATACGAGTAATAAATAAACCATTTTAAATGGTAGGGTGACTGCTTGCATAAAAATGCTGTACGCAAAACTCGAGAATGAATCGTACATAGAAGTACAATCATGGGTAAAAGTGAACTGCGTATGTATTGGCTTAATAAAAGGAGGAAAGAGAGTTGTCAGATACCACCATCAGTTAAATTGTAGAGAAATCGATGTAGGTTAATAAATAGTGAAGTAGTTACAGAGAAAATAATGTAATTACCTCTCAGTCTGGATAGCTATTAAATAGTAAAATAATCTCTTGAAACAATATTTGTTTTGTTGCGGAAAGAGTGCGAGGAATGCCGACTGGAAATTGTTAGAGGATGAAATAACATCCTCAATGGGAAGATTATTTCCCAACTGACATCATTCCCATTCCCATCCGCGGTCCGAAAGGGGGAATGTTCGATATTGAAAATCTGGACTTGAGAATAGAGTTTCCCGATCTGGGTAAAGGTAAAAAGAGGCAGTGCCTACACTGGAGGAGGTGGAGTGGGGTGGGGGAATGGGGATGAATCGATTTGAGAATTTTCCCTTTTGAGATTCCTCTTTCTGATTTCTTATTCTTGAACGAAGACTGAAATGGGAATGACCAAGATTTGGAAGAGAGAAGATAAAGAAACTGCGAAATATATGTCAGTTTGCTGTCAAGAAAGAGCTCGGAAGAGCTACAGTGTCTTTAAGCGATGCTGATTCGTTTGCTTTTACCCTAACATTTAACAGACGCAAATACCGAAGACTTTCCGAGGACCCAAACCCCCCTCTCGTTTTGTGTCAGTTTAAAAAAATTTGCAGAACGGTTTAAACACTTCGAGTGAAAATTCTGAGAATAGGGCACGCTTCCTATAGTAAATGTATAGAAATCCTATAGACAGAATTCGGTCGTAAACATGACGTGAAATATTGTTTATGTAAAGTTTGTAAACGAATGAAAGAGGATTATATCTCGTGGGTTTTCTCACGTCAAATCGATCATTATTCATGAGTTTGGCGATCAAATTTATATGTGATGATGCGTCCAACAGTCTGATAAAGTGATAATTATTATTGACAAATGCAAATATTCACACCACTAGCTTTATATTCGCGCAGAATCCGGCATACGGCATTTCGTTGAAGATGCGAGTCGAACAGATATGAATAAACTGTCTTAGAAATCTTATTTCAAATGTATAGAAATCTACAGGAATCCGCGTTTAATCTCAAGATAGTCGTTTATACAGAAAAAATTTGTATCTCCATCTTCAGTGAATATGGTCTAAAAATGGTTAATTCCAACATACTTTGGGAAAATATAAGGAAGTACAGTATTATTTAAAGAGAAGAAATTGGTTGGAGATATACGTGTACAGTATATAACTTTCTTCTGCACTTACAAATATGCTAAAAGGTAAGTCATAAACCGAACAGAATCTATATCAAACAGAGATAAGAAGGCTATAAAAACTGACCCTTCTTCTTTCTCAATAAATTCATACATAACGAAAATGTATGAAAATATGGAAAAAAAAAGAAATATAGATAAAAGATACGTAGATAAAAATTTAGAACTATAAATAGACGGACATGCATAGGGTTAGAGTATAGATAACGAGCGAGACTGCCACTCTTTAGGAAAATACTTTAATATATATATATATATATATATATATATATATATATATATATATATATATATATATATAATATATATATCGGTTGTGGGGTCAATCCCAGAATAGGCACCTGATGTACCTCAATCCCAGATGAAGCACCTGCGTTCAACCTCAATCCCAGAATAGGCACCTTGCAAGGAATTAAATAAAAAAAATCCTGATGATTACAAAATTTATTGTTTATACAAAGTTTATTACAAATGTAATAAAGGCAAAGTTATAAAAGGTTTAAAGTGGTTTAATGAATAAAGAAAATTTTAGATATTATTAATAAAATATTAAATGTGAAAATCAGGTAAAAATCAAACTGGTAAGAATAGCAAAACTAATCAAAAAAGCAGAAGATATAGCAAAAGATTAGGTTAGGTTAGGGTTGATTTTTTCAAATATTGATAAAACAATGAAATTATATCTCTAAAAACTGTTTATATTTTTTTCTCCTCAATCCCAGATTAAGCACTTGTGTTTTCCCTCAATCCCAGATTAAGCACCTAACAATGATTTCAGGTGCCTATTCTGGGATTGATCCCGGTTGTGTATAAAGTGACGCAAGTGAAGAGACAAATCTGAATACTTATCACATGTACTTTATAACAACTGTATATTCGATGCTGTTTACAAGTTAAAAAACAAGTATATATATATATATATATATATCATGAAAAATTTGTATATACACACTATACTTTAAATTTAGGATCCACAATTAACCCATTCCTTGGCTGACATAAACGAGGTCAGATCCATTAATTATTTTTCAGCAAACAGTGAAACAGAAGAATGTATAAATGAATCATGTTAATAAATGATGTTTCTTGATAATGATCTGAAAAAATGTGAATTTTAACGATATATCTCTTTCAAAATTCAAAACATGATAAGTAATTTTTATTTATTTAAATGTTATCAACTTCTCTGCGTTGTTTCAAACAAAGATGATTTTGTGGAAAATGATAACTTATCAACATCACGTGTCATTTGACGCGATCTTTTGTACCGATTAGCTCCTCCATGGACAGTAGTAGTTTAGTTCCTAGTTTTTGTAGGACATTTTAAGAGGTTAATTTAAAACAGGGATGACATACTGGTATAAGTGTAGCATAGAAATGGTTTTAATTGACGAGGTATGGTATAGAAATAAATGGAAAAAATGTAACTATTTTCGTAGCGTTTTCGCTGCGTAAGACCCAGTTTTAATAAAAGCGGAATTAACGTCACTACGTAAAACTTGTTTAAAAACAACTTCATTTCTAAACAACAGAAAACAAGAATAATATTAAAAACAAAATAAACAGATTCAGTTCACTACCTACCCTGCGCTATTTTTCACTACATTAATGGACTTTTTAATTTTAAAACAATGAAAACATTTCTTTTTTTTTACAACTGCCTTTCTTCAAGTAAAACTTTTTTCTTTATCTTCCTGACAATACAAGAGGCAAAATTCTTTGCAAGATGAATTGTGAATCAGTAATCGTTTTATTGTTTGGGAATAAAAAGCTTTATAAAATCATATTTTAAGTTTACAAAAGAAAATAAATTACTTGCCAACTTTGATAAGAATTGCTTTACTTCAAAAATGTATTTGGGCCAAAAAATAACTTCCTCCTTTAATAATTTATTGGAGCGAGAGAGTAAATTTGACTAAAAAAAATATTTGAATAAAGAGTAAATTATTGTCTAATTTTTTGTACCGATTAGACATGGACATTATTGGGTACAAAGATAGAGTTTAACATCATAAAAACTTGCACCAAACTTATTGGAGTTTAGGTAATAGAGTCCACTTTAAAAAATACATTTGGCCAAACAGTAAATTGGTGTGTAATAAAAAAAAAGTCAGTAATTAAAATTATGGCATGAGTACAGTAACGTGACTTAATTCGTACTGAACGTTTTTTAAACTACAATATTATATAAGATGATGCGAAAGTACTGCCTCACGGTGGGTATTTTGTTCCCGGGATATTTCACATACACAAATTTTCTTCAGGTTTAACTAAACTAATTTATACTAGTTACGTATCCTCGGTTAAATTAAACATGGTTTTAAAAAAAATTGTCAATAAAAGGAGTCTTGGTCCAAACTAATGTGGAAACATTTAAAATTAATTTTATTATTAAAGTTTTTTTAATAATTTTATAAAAATTTTAAAAATAAAAGCTCTTAATATACCAGGTGTTCCCCCAAAATGCCCCTATTTCTAGATAAATTTTCTAAGCTAACGAAGAGGAATCTAGATACAAAGACAAACGCAATAGGTACTTAAAACATAGGTGTTTATTAACCTTAATTAAACAACATTTTCAATGCAATCACCACTTTTTTCTGACACAATATTCAACCTTACACAAAGTTTGGCATGATAATTTTTGGAAACAGTTAGCTGGGATGTTACTGATTACCTCATAGACCAGGATTGTCTAATATTTTTTTGGCTCATGCACCCCCTTACAAATTCATCTCAGCGCTTGCTCCCCACCTCCCTAGCTGAAATCTAGATTCAAGAACCTTCCCGATAGCGAGAAAGGGAATGTAAAGCGTTTAAAGTATACTTGCAAATACATTCTTTATGAGTGAGCCAAATTATGCTTTTCCACTTCGTACGAACTTGATAGAAAAAAAAACAGGCAATGAACAATAACAACAAACAACAAATCAGTGAGCGGATGCTTTTACGTCCTACTCATGAGCAGTTTGAAGTGAGGAAGAGTACTTGAAAGTGCTTTGAAATATTACAAACTAACAGCGCAAATATTTAAGGCATTTAAATGCCTTTTGAAGCGCGTATTGGAACATTAAGGGGAGATATTTCCCTAGAATTCATATTTTTTCTCATTTTTGGAGCAGAAAAGAATAGAAAGCAATTTGTAGAAATACCCCAGGGGTTTCTCAAGCAACCACTGGAAATGCTTCGTGCATATCAGTTTCAACAACCCTATCATACTAATAGACTTTGGTCTTGAGGTCTTCGAGTGTCTTACGCCTGGTAGAATAGATCCTGTCTTTTATGTAATTCCACAAAAAAGTCAAGGGGTGTGAGCTGAGTTGAGTATGGGGTCCATTCCACTGGCTCATGAAGGGCGATTCGTTTCTCGGAAAAATGCTTCCTCAAAATGTTGCCAGTTTTACAAGCAATGTGTGGAGGTGCTCCATCCTACCGAAGACCAAAGACTTAGCTTTCCTTAAAGACTATAGCCTAGTAAGGCCTTCTATGGCTTTACTAGGCTATAGTCTATTGGTAGCTCTATCTTCTTTTTTACCTTATTTCGTAGAAATTAGGAAAAGTTTATTGTTTGAAGTACGAAATGGTGAAAGAACGGTGTTACTGTACAATATTTATAATTATTAAGTAATGAAAGATTAGAAATATGTAGGTATATGAGGAATAAAAACTCCAATCTGTTACCTTTCTCAAGAAGAAACCCTCAATAATAAAATATGCATCCATTATAAAATAAGACAAAAATAGGAAAACATTTTGGGACTCTCTCTCTCTCTCTCTCTCTCTCTCTCTCTCTCTCTCTCTCTCTCTCTCTGTATATATATATGGAAAACCTTTCATAAACACGCACGGTTTTGCAGAATGCAAAATTCACCCCCATCATCTCTTGAATAGAAGGTGAAGGCGCGCGTCACTGCGCCACGACGGGATAAAAGTAAACACAACCTGTCGTATATTTAAACAGCCGAGGAAACGCATAACGCTTTCGTGTCCAAAGGCATTTTACATGTTAATCTTTCCGCGTTATGCGTTTCCTCTGTTGTGCAGGCAAATTTTGTATATATATATGTATATATATATATATATATATATATATATAATTTATATATATATAATGAAACTCACAAGGAAAAAGAAAAAGAAGTGATTCCAAGACCTTTCGTGTATTCAGCAATACACCTCGTCAGGGAATGAAGGGAGAAGGCGAGATGACGAAAATATATATCTACAGTATGTATCATACATTAGAACAGAGAAATAAAGAGAGATTAACACAAAGTTAACAAGCACTGATTAAAGGCAAAAGAAATTTTAACAAGATATTTTGAATTTTTTACATTTCCGCACTGTTGAAATTATTTTTAAAATGGATAAATGCACATTCTAGAATATTTCTTTCAATTATATCTGTTTTTTTAATGAGCACTTCAGAACTCTCCCACTTGATACTGTAATTACATCTATACATAGGGTTAAACAGTGCATTAGAATTATTTGCTGTTCTACACGCATATTTATGCTGTTTTACCCTGATATCTAAAGTTTTTCCCGTTTGATCTATATTGTGTACATCCGATCGAATACACACACACACCCACACACACACACACACACACACACACACACAGCCAATCGCATTATCCGGGCTATTCTTTATTAGGCGAAATTTAACCATATTATTATGCTTAAAGATTACGTTAATGCTAATTGTTTTAAGTAAGGTCGGAAGATATTTAAAATTTACATGGTAAGGTAGGCTAAGGATATTTTTATGCTCAAATTCATTTACAGTTACACTATTATAATACCTATTCTTGGCTTTTCTAAGGCAGTTTTCTAGAAATGAAATAGGATAACATAATTTAGTACCAATATAATATTGCATAACTCGGAATCGAAGAATTCAGGACTGACAACTCTCAGGGCTCTAAGAAACATAGCAGAGAAAATAGAAGATTTTATCGAGAGATGATGGTCAGAATAGAATGCACATAAGAGTTTCAGCTTAGTATGCTTGCGGAAAATTTCAAATTTGAATTGATTCTTATGCATCTCCGAATTTTTAGATCCACAAAAGATAGTCATCCATCATTTTCTTTTTCAACAGTGAACTTAATAGATGGGACTAAATTGTTGAGCCTACCAATAAATTCGTCAACATCCGAATTGTTAGGCCATTCAAAGGCATAAAACATCATCTATATACCGCTACCAGACAAGGTTAAAATTAACAGTGGGCAAAATTCTACTTTCAAAAAATTTCATATATAAATTAGCTAATACAGGTGAGAGGGGATTTATAAATTCCCTCTCAACCTGTATTAGCTCCCTTCCTTAGGTGGGAGAAATCTCACTTATCTTATAAGAAAATACAGGGTATTCATAAAGTCACGCAAGTGAATATGGTGGTGTACATGCATATTCACTTGCGTGATTTTATGAACACCCTATATAAATATGCGACGTTTAAGCTAAAGTAATATATTAAGTTTGAAAAATATTTCTTCATTAAATTTACATAAATCGACAAATTGATATTGAATGTCAAAGTTAATAAAAGCGAGTCGTTTGTGTCAGAAATTTGATGCAAAATATGACTAAAATGTATGATGTTTACATTCGTAAGTAAAGGTTTTTTTAAAGATTATTATAAACTAGTTATTTTGGAGCTATTGAAGAATAGGGACCCCAGCCTTCTTTAGTTAGCTTTATAAGGCTAACTAACGAAAATATCATGACCTAACCTAACCAATCGTCAAGGGCGTACAGTTAACCTAACGATTGGTTAGGTTAGGTCGTGATATTTTCGTTAGTTAGCCTTATAAGCCTAACTAAAGAAGGCTGGGGTCCCTATTCCTCAATAGCTCCCTTATTTTTAAGGGAGTATTAATGAAATAGATCGGGAAGTGAATGCATCTTCATACTGAAACATGATATCTCTACTAAAGAAATACATATCGGGTTATTTTATAAACATCTGATACTTTAAAAGGTTTTTTTCTTTATTAACTGAAATATAAGCATGAAACTTTTACCGTACCTTGTACCTTCTTTACACATGGGGAATTAGTCCCCTAGTGCAAAACATGCTCTATGTGATGTCCTCTCAGCTTATTAACTCCGCGTATGAACAACAAAATTTTGTAGTATTCTGAAGAGAGTATCTGTTGAACTCTGAGAAGGTTCTTGTTCACTTCATGCTTTCAATTCTTCTATTGCGTGTGTGGATTCCGTTTAAAGTTTAAACAATCTATCTTTTAAATAATCTCACTTTTAAAAGTCACAAGGATTTAGATCTGGTGATGTTGTTGGTTATGATATTCCTTTATGATAAACGACAGAAAATCTGTTAGAAAGGACTCTTCGTCGAAAGTATCGTGTAAGAAGTGAAGCACCTCATTACTCGTGTAAGATCTGGCTTTGGCTATGCAACTCCTAATGCATTTAATAAAAAAAACAAATCTTTTGAAGTGTCAGATGCTTAAAAAATTAAAAAATTATCGATATATATATATATATATATATATATATATATATATATTATATATATATATACATGTAATGTGGAAGTTATTTTTTCACCAATAAAATTTGCCATTTTCATTTCAGTTTCATACATACTGTACACACACACACACACACACACACACACACACACTGTATATATTGAGTGTGTGAGTGTGTGTGTGTTTTCCTGCTGACTTTGTTTTTATACCTCGACAACAGCACAAAAGCAAAAAGAAAATGTAATCTTTGGTTTGCAGGAGTTTTGTTGAAACATTTCAATAAATCGCTATTATGTAGCGTTTGATTTCTTAGAATGAAAGGTATAATAGCGTTAATAGATGGTACGATCAGTGCTGTGCTGTAAAGAATATTTGTGTAGCTCTCATTATGTCCGGATTAGAAATTAAATGCATTTATTTCTCAGTCGAATTTTCAGTTCCGGAGAGAGAGTTGACAGTCAGAAACAAAAGGTTATCGCAGTTATATTTGATTATTATTAAAATGAGACATGCAAGCACATGATTATCGATTCGAAAGGCTAAATTAGAGTTGCATTTTAACGATGCGTAACTTTTCATGTAACATTTGTAATATATATATATATATATATATATATATATATATAAGATTACAAGGGTCAAAGTTGTAAGTCTTCAAGAGAAGAGTAGGTGCCTGGTTCAGGACGGTACCAGATGAGCCGGGTGTACCTGGCTATGTGCGATGGAGAACGCAAGAGAGCAACTCGTTCCTCCAGCAAGCCAGGCCTAGAGGCGGGACCACCGGCTTCACCTTCGTGTGAAGAGAGACTAACACACGGAACCTGAACGAGGTTAACGAGGTTTTATATATATATATATATATATATATATATATATATATATATACTACCAGTCAAAAGTTTAAGTACACCTACTAATTTCCAATGTTTTGCTGCTTAGCTCATAACATAAACTTCAAATGTAAACTTAACAGGTACTAGAGATGAATTTGCTTACCTGGCTTTCATATTGTATGCTTCAGTGCATCTGCCCTATGCAGTGTGTTGTAACACAGATGCTTCTTCAAAATAGCCTTTAAAATGTGTTAATTTACGTCTAGCATGCAACCTAAAATTAATGCCATTAGCTCTGCACAAAGGTCCAAAAACAGTTTAAAAGTCTACTGGGGTAGTATGTTTCTTCAGGAGTATGTTAATACATGTGTTCAGTTATTAACATGTGCTGCGGGTCTTTACATATAAAATCCTTGCAGAGGAGCTAACTGTGTAGTTTAAGGTATATTTCTCTGTTTCAAAAAGCAAAAATGGGTGCCAAAGCTCAGTTAACAACAGAAAAAAGACCGTCGATTAATGTAACTTTGAGATATGAGGGCGAGTCACTGAGGAAAATTGCAAAAAAATTAAAAGTTTCTGTGAATGCGGTTGCTTGTGCCATTAAATGGTACGAAGAAACTGGTCAAAATAAGGACAGAAAAAGGCCAGGGTGACTAAGAACCGCAACAGACTCAGAGACAAGTATATCCGAGTCACCAGTCTGCGCAACAGACGCCTCACAGCACCTGAAATCAAAGCCCAGCTGAAGAACTCCAGAAGTACAACAGTTTCAACATCAACTGTTCAGAGAAGACTAAGAGAGGCAGGATTAAAAGGACGAACTGCAGCAAAGAAACCACTGCTGAGACTCCAGAACAAAAAGAAAAGGCTAGCCTGGGCTAAAAAACACCAAAAATGGACTGCTGAGCAGTGAAAATTTGTCTTTTGGACTGACGAATCAAAGCTCGAAGTTTTTGGATCTAAACGCAGTGTTTGTGCGGCGCAGAGCTGGTGAAAGAATGACACAGCAGTGTGTTGTGCCAACAGTGAAGCACGGTGGAGAAAGTGTGATGGTCTGGGGATGTTTTACACGGGAGCAAGTTGGAGATCTCCACAAAGTCACTGGAATACTGAACCAACGTGACTATCACGGCATTCTACAGCGCCATGCTATCCCATCTGGACTGCGACTAGTTGGCCAACAGTTCGTAATGCAGCAAGACAACGATCCTAAACACACTTCCAAGCTGTGTCAAAATTACCTGAAGCAGAAAGAACGGCAACGTCAGCTCACAGTTATGGAATGGCCAGCACAGTCCTTGGATCTGAACCCCATCGAGCTAGTGTGGGATGAACTGGATCGACGAATGAAAGCCAAGCAGCCATCCAGTGCTCAGAAGCTCTGGGAACTCTTACAAGAGTGCTGGCAGCAGCTTTCACCAGACTATCTTCTTTCTCTTGTTGAGCGCATGCCTCGAATTTGTTCTGCTGTAATTGCTGCTAGAGGAGGCTATTTTGATGAATCTAAAATTTAGACTTTGCTTTTGGTATATTGTCCTGATTTGTTGTTATCTAAGTTCCCATGTTTGTATTTATGAATTTGTGTCATGATAACTTAGTTAATAAATAAAAAACTTTAAACAGAATTTGAAATTTACGAATATTTCAGGGTGTACTTAAACTTTTGACTGGTAATATATATATATATATATATATATATATATATATATATATATATATATATCAGGGTTGGCAAAAACCCAGCAAAACCCTACTGGTTTTTGGGGTTTTTGCTGGGTGTTTGCCAACCCTGATATATATATATATATATATATATATACTTAAACTCCAAGACCATAAATTGGGAAGAAATCAGATCGCACATGGCCCAAGTAGAGTGGAGAACAGTTTTAGAGAAAAAAACAACTGAAGAAATGCTAACAACCTTGGAAGAAAAAACGCTGAGAATTTTAGAAAAATATGTTCCGAAATTACAGCCAAAAGGAAAGAGGAGCTGGCTACAGAGGCAAAAGAGAAGAATATTCCGCAAAAGAAAGAGAGTGTAGGCGAAGATAGCCAACTGCGGAGATAATGCCAGGAAAGTAATACAAGAAAAACTGGAGGGTATCGATAGGGAAATACAAGCCCTGATTAAGGACCATACAGAGAGGGAAGAGGAAAAGGCGGTCGAAGCAATAAAGGAAAATCCAAACTACTTGTATAGCTATGCGAAAAGGAAAACATAAACACGCGCCGCTGTTGGACCCTTAAGGAAGAGAAATAATGAACTAACCGACGATCCAAAAGAAATATCTGAAACATTGAGAGCCCAGTATGAATCAGTTTTTTAGTACCCCAAAAAGTGACAAAGTGACAAAGCGATACCTGACATAGATGCATTGTTTGAAGAGAAATTGCAAGGAGAGTGTATAACAGACTTTGATTTTACCCCAGAAGATGTAGTGAGCGCTATAGGACAAAAGATTAGTTTGAGAAAATTTATGGTTTCTTTGAGACACTGGAAAAATTCAACGAAAATTAGCACTGATTCCGATCAGGTAGATCATACTTATCAGGGCCGGATTAAGCATTGTTAGGGCCGGGGGCAATGAATATTTTCGGGCCGTTGTCACTAGAAAAACAATTCTTTACCTGATACATCATACATGAGTGATGTGATCAGCTGACTGGGATCGATCAACAGAAAACGAAACAAAAACAAAGATGTGATTACAGAAAATGTATACTTTGTTCACATAAATGGGATACTAAACTAGGTTTTCTAGAAGCGGAATCTAGATTTTTTTTTTCTTCCTCACGGTCGACCAATTATTTCAACGGTAAATTATAGCGTTTACATAGTTTCTTGGGGCCGGTCAGCATCTGGGGCCGGGGGCAAATGCCCCTTTTGCCCCCATTATAATCCGCTACTGATACTTATCACAACTAATAGAACACTACAACAATATCCTAGATGCACTGGAAGGCAATGGCAACTACGATGTCATATACACAGATTTTGCTAAAGCTTTCGACAAATGTGAGCACGGTATAATTGCACATAAAATGAAATATATGGGAATAACAGGCAAAGTAGGAAAATGAATCTACAACTTCCCCAGAGAACGCCTACAGGTCGTCAAAATTCAAGGTATATCATCATTAGAATCAGAAGTATGCAGTTCAGTACCACAAGGTACAGTACAGTAGTGGAGGTCTTGCAGAGGGACACGAACAAAATATACAAATGGTCAGAAGACAACAACATGACATTTAACATTGAGAAATTTGAGCTCTTGAGATATGGTAGAAAAGAGGAACTTAACCAGACTGCATATTATGCTCCAGATAGACAGAAATTCAGAGAAGCACGAAAGCGATCGATCTGGGGGTAATAATGACCGATGATGCGAAATTTGAAACACAAAATCAGATAGCGATAAACAAAGCAAAAAGAGTCGCGGGACAGGTACTAAGAACGTTCAAAAGAAGGGGCAAGACAGTAATGATTCCCCTGCTAAAAAGAATGATTATATCAAATCTTGAATACTGCTCAGTTTTGACGTCTCCATATAAAAAGGAAGAAACTAATAAACTAGAAGAAACTCAGAGACATTTCACAGCAAAGATTGATGGCTGCAAAGAACTCAACTACTGGGAAAGACTACTAAACTAAATCTGTACTCCCTGGAAAGAAGAAGAGAGAGGTACACCATAATCTACATATGGAAAATGATCGAAAACCTGGTACCAAACCTAAAACTAAACCCAATTACCATTCAAACAACGGTGGAAAATAGGAAAGGCAGGATGTGTAGTGTTCCTAAATTAAAGGCCCGACAAGGGACCTCCTCAACACTGAAGGAAAATAGCTTGGTTGTTAGCGGGGGGAGACTTTTTAACCAGCTTCCAAAGGACTTCAGAAACGTTACAGGGGTCAAAGTTGAAGTCTTCAAGAGAAGACTAGATGCCTGGCTGAGGACGGTAACAGATGAGCCGGGTGTACCTGTCTATACGGTGGAGAGCGCAAGAAAGCAACTCGCTCCTCCACCAAGCCAGACCTAGAGGCCGGGCCACCAGCTTGACGTTCGTGTGAAAAGAGACCAACGCACGGAACAGCAACGAGGTTAACGAGGTATGTTATATACAGTAAACCCTCGTCTAACGCGGGGGTTAGGTTCTTGAGAACGGCGCGTTAGATAAATCCGCGTTGAACAAACGTAATACCTTATGGGATAAGTGGGGATACGTGAACGCGGCCGCGTAAAGTATCCCATTAATACTAAGATACGTAGATTTTTTATTCACACATAAATGAATTTCCGTACCTCTAGTGTATATGAAATAGGAACTTAATAAAATCATAAACATAATGATATTTACATATGATAAATAAAAATATATTAAATGAAAATAGCACGTATCTTTTCTTCACTTTTTCGGATGGTGCGTATGGTAGACTCATTCACGTGATACTCGCGACCAAGTGATGTTATGCTCATACCACCAGGCAACTTATCTATAATCTTTATTTTTTCGGCTAATGTCATTCTTAACCTTACGATTTTTCTTCTCTTCACTATCACTTGCAGATAATTTACGTTTTGGTGCCATACTGCTGTCTAATGTAATGGCAGAACAACGGCAAAATACAACAAAAACAATCCAACACAACTTCACTGAACTTAACGCATTAGCAAGACTGAGACAAAGGGTGATGCGAGGGGTGACGCGAGAGGGAGGGAGATGCAGGAGTGTTGGATAGTGTAGGAGAAAACACTAGAGCGCGCATTAGCACGCGTACAGTACTACTGTATTAGAGCGTGTTTGGCGGACCGGTATAATCAAATTTTCTGCTTTCGGCAAATAATTGTTCGCATTTATTTTTCCGTGTATAAGCAAAATTCGCGCTGGACAAACACGCGTTGGACGAGGGTTTACTGTATTTCTCTTCTTGTTTGGTTTGCGTATAACAGAAAGTACTCTCGATGATGATGATGACCTGAAGACGTCGTATCAACTACTTCCTCAGGCACTTTTACGTGAGTGCGGTTTATGGGATCGTGGGGACAAGAAAACGTTTGGCAAAGTTTTTCCTTGAATTTGCTTGAATCAAAGTGCCTTAATAATTGAAATTAGATTTAATCTATTGTCAAGTCATTATTGGTTCGACTTTAAATCAAAGTTACTTTACTACTCGGTTATAATTTATCCCAAGACTTCTTAGTGCGATGTTGCTTAATTTAATGTTGTCTGTTCGCTTCTCCTCTACGGAGTTCCGAAATTAATCGCGCGTTTCGGAATCTGAATTAATCTCTCCATACAGATTGGGCCTTCGCTGCCCCTTATCCGGAGATGCACGTCTAACCACCGCGTGCAGAAATCTGGCTTATCGGAATCGGAATTTTTTGGACGTGAAGCGCCTTCTTTTATATTAGAAAAACCGAAAGTTCCTAACATCATTCGCGTGGGACTTCTGTCACGAGTGAATACGTCACTGCAGTGCATGACTTCCATTTAGAAGGAAATACAGTATCCGGGAGAAACCCATCTCTTTTTCCATCTTTTTTTTCAAAGTACGTCAATTATATAAAATTAAATAAACCCTTTGTTTGCATGGGTTGTGGCTATGAACTTGACTGAATTTTACAGCCTCGGGCGTTGTCTGATTTAAATGAAATAAAGCGTTTCTTGTGAACTGGAAATGGAGGGAGATAATATAACAGCCGTCCTACCTTTTAAAAAAATAATAAAAAAAACTAAACCGCTCGTATTAAAAAGTCTTGTATTTACATTGATATATATAGTTCTATAGTACTTTAATCCTCTGAAGGGAAGCTAATTTATAAATGCAAATTATCTTAGTTCTGAAGAGAAACCTGTTTAAAATTATCTTTACAAAACAGCTCTGTATTAGGCTCTAAAGCGGACATGCTATTGTCACATTGTAACATCTTCAATCAAACGGTATTTTATAACAGTTAGTAGGTTTATCTAATTGCAATCATTAATTTATAAAATAATTGGAATAAGCAAAACCTTAACGTATACCATCATGAAATAATTATTTCTATTACATTTTCCTTTATCAATCCTATTTTAATTTCAGAAAATTTTATCTTTTTATACCTTTATTTATTCCTTAAACCTTATTAAGCTATTCAATCTTTTTAAAACAAAATCCAACAGTATTTACGTTTTATCAACTTACAGAAAACGGGATTTTAAGAGATACTATCATAAACAATACATTGTGTAAAATAAATAAAGCCGGGAAAGAAAGAGAAAGAATATAGAAACACACAGATGAAGAGGATGAGTTGGAAAGTCCTATAACTAACCTAATAATAATTATAATTAATCGGTGTATAGTTTATAAATTATTTTTATTTCTGAATACTTCAGATGTTTTCTCTTGACTTGCAGCGGAAATAAGCTCTTAGTCATTTTCTAGATTATGTACTTATTCAAATTGACGTCATTAAATCGTTAAAAGTATAATGTTTCCTGAGGAACTATTATTTATTAAAGGCAATTTTATATATATATATAAAATTTAGTGGTGGACCGGATGTCAGTTTTTCAACATCTGCGGATGCGGATGCAGATCTTTAATTTCAATATCCGCGTATGCGGATATTTAGTTAATCTATCAATATAATATAGAATTATGAATATATGACATAATTTTTCAAATTTCGTGATATTACTATTATGACAGACAATGCATAAGAATTAAAATTAATATTAATGTTTTCATTATGATAAAAATAATAACTTTCTCAAGAGTTTCAGCCACAGAAAATTCACTGAAACGAGTTTCATTCAATTTTCTGTTACCACGTACTTATATTTTGAGCTTTATATATTTGTTTGTTCATTAATACTTTACATGAAATGTGCATGACTGGGCCTTATAAGCTAATTTAATTGTAAATTGCATAATTTATTAGAGGTAATATCCGCATAACATCCGCAGTCAGAAGCGCGGATGCGGATGTTATAAATAATGCGGATATCCGGTCCACCACTAATATATATATATATATATGATAAGAGCACTTAATCGAATTTCAGCTGTTACAGTACGGAAAAAGAGAGGACCTAAAATCCATGCAATATGGACATGAAATTCAGAGAAATTCTAAAGCAAAAGATTTAGAGGTTGTAATGACAGATGATGCGAAATTTGAAACACAAAATAAGATAGCAGTACACAGAGCAAAGAGAATAACTGGGCAGATACTGAGAACCTTTAAACCAAGGATTCCCAAACTTTTGAATCTGTCGACCCAATCACAGACTTATTGAGCCTTCATCGATCCCCCAATCACATACTCAGTAAATAATAATAATTATATATATATATATATATATATATATAAACTAAATCAGCAAAATTGAACAAGTGTAGAACAAAACTAGCTAATAAAAAATACCTTTTACTTAAAGAAGTTGATATCCTTAATGAGATGGATGGGCCTGATGAACGTTAACAAGGGCATGGATATTAGTCTGAAGATTTGTGAGTTAGAGTCTTAAGTCACCACGTTCATCGATGTTAAGTCTGTTTCTTTGTTTAGTCAAGAGTGCATTCACGTGGCTGAATCCAGCTTCTACCATATATGAACTTGGAAATGCGAGTAAAAACGGGTCAGCAGCTGCCCTAAGGTTTGGATATCTAGTAGCAGTATTTTCATAGCTTGATTAAGTTTTTGAAAAAATAAAGCACATGATTAACTAAAAATTAAAATCCATTCATTTTTGTGGAAAAGCATCGACTCGCTCAGTCGCAGCAACGGTATACTTGTTTAGGACGTGAATCAGTGATCTCTTTTCAGACACGTTCCACTAGTCTGATACCAACTACTGCTTACTAATCTTTAACATATAAATTCAGTAATTCTAATATTGTAATTATAATCATTAGATCATAGTTTTCCATCTTATTATATGAAGAATAGAAACTTGCTCTGCCTTTCCTTTATTTTATATAAAATTTTAAACTTTTAAAGTTAAACTTTTTCGACCCCGAGAATTTTATCGACCCCCTGTCGACCCCTAAACATTTATCGACCCCCTGCGCAGTTCCATCGACCCCTGGGGGTCTATATCGACCACTTTGGGAACCACTGCTTTAAACGATGGGATAGGAATATAATGATTCTTCCACTGAAAACTCTGATCATACCCAAATTGGAATACTGCTCGGTCCTAACATGCCCATATAAAAAAGAAGACATTAGACAGCTAGAAGGGACTCAGAGAAGTTTCACAGCCAAGATCAAGGGGTGCAAAGAACTAAATTACTGGGAAAGGTTACCTATATTCATTGCAAAGGATAAGAGAGACACACACCATTATTTACACTTGGAAAATAATGGAGAAACTAGTCCCTAATCTTGCCCTGAACCGTAACTCCCCAAACAACAGTGGAAAGTAGAAAATGAAGACTGGGTCGTGTTAACAAATTAAAGACTAGACTATGTCGTGTTCCCAAACTAAAAGCTAGGCAGGGAACATCATTAACCCTGAAGGAAAATAGTTTTGTTGTGAGAGGACCAAAACTGTTTAATCAGCTACCCAAAGACCTAAGGAACGCGAGTGGTGTTGCGGTGGACATCTTCAAAAGAAGATTAGACACCTGGCTCAGAACAATTCTCGACGAGCCGGGCGTACCTGGCTGTGTGAGGTGGAGAGTACAAGAAATCAACGTCACCAGGAGCGTCACCAGGCCAACTCGAGAGGAAGAGCGACAAGCTTGACCTTCGTGAAATGAGGAATCATCGCGCGGAACATTTGAAAGGTTGTGTGTGTGTGTGTGTGTGTGTGCGCGCGCACACGTAGGCAAGTGAGCATAAAAGAGGTCGAATGTGTGGGAATTCACGGATGTAGTGGGGTAATTTTTGTGAGGTAACATTTGGTACCTCGGAACATTTTTATTGTCGGCTAAAAGAAGTGTTGGTCCTAATTAAGTTAGGTTAGTTTAAGATAGGTTTGCGAGTACCTCACTATTTAATGACAACAGAAACCACCCTTCGATCCCTCATTTGCGTCCCAAACACTCGTCACGCCCTTTTCAGTTCGATGGCACTAAGGTTAGGGTTTTTTTTTTTTTGTGTATCACATTCTCTTACCAGTGTCCAACAAAAAATATAAAACTGAAATGAAATGAAACTTAGTGAATGACAACTTTTCAATATGAATTACAATGAATTAAATTTGCATTTCGAGAAGTCCATTTCTGGATGCTGTTCCATAAACTTCTTGAGGACTTCCTGTTTTTTCTCTCCTTCTGAAGTAGGGAGACCGAGTTCCTTCTGACGTTGATCGTACATCATTTTCTCAAGCATTCCTCGAGTCTCGCCATACAGATCAGACAACTTTGATGATTCTGGATTCACTTTCCGAGTATTCATCTCAGGATAGGATTTTACGAGGCTGGACCACCAGTCCATTTTGTTTGTCTTTTCCAGTGCAATTATAAGGGTGTTTCCATTATCTATGAACCAATTGCATTCTTCCACCTTTATCTGGTTATACAGCTCCCCGTTAAGAATCGGAGGTTGACCCTTCACTCCCGCCTTCAAAATGTGAGGAGAGAATTCAACACACAAGTCGCGGAATTTGAATTTACCTCGCAAAGGTACGCTCACCTCGAATTCCTGACGTGTTTGTTTCCACCTGTAATTGGGGAGATCGCATCCATTGCCTTCGTTAGGTTTCAGCTTCCATATGTCTTTATCCGGGATAGTATACTTTAACTGCCTTAACATTAATTACGAGACTTTTACTGGTAATGATGAGGGTTTGAGACTGATTGAGTTCATGGAAGATAATTTTTTACGAAAGATGGTTACCGAACCAACACTCGGTGACAATATTTTAGACGTGGTGATGACGAACGACGAAAATATAGTCGAAGGTTTAGAAGTAGGTGAGAGTTTGGGATGTAGTGATCACCAAATTATTAGGTTTAAGCTATTGATGGAAAACAGTAAGGATAGTAACGTAATAGAAGTCCCTGATTTTCGTAGGGCTAATTTTGATAGTTTTGCGGATAGGGTAAGAGTAGTGGACTGGATAATTTATTTATGAGTAATGACGCAAATTTTCATTGGGAGGAGTTTAAAGAAAGTTTTTTTGAATATCGAAAGGGAGTTTATTCCACGTAGGCCCAAGCACATTAGTAATCATGGTAGGCCCAAGTGGTGGACGAGGGAAATAGGTGAGTTCATAAACGAGCGTAAGAGAGCATATAGACTTAATAAGCGTAGTGGCACGGTAGCTAACTTTAATAGATATATCGAGCTTAGACGTCAGGTTAAAAGATCTGTTCGGAATGCTAAGCGTAATTTTGAGATACTTGTAGCTGCGGATAGTAAACATAATCCGAAAAAGTTTTTGAGTATGTGAATAATCGTAAGCTGATAAAAGACAACATAGGCCCTCTAGTGGACGCTAACGGCGCTTTGGCTTCCGACGCTCAGGCAATGGCGGGTATTTTTAACAACTTTTTTGCGATAGTTTTTACCGTAGAAGACGTAAATAATGTCCCCGACGTGGACGATATCGTTCCATGTAGTAGCGAGACTATTTTGAATGAAATAACTTTACGAGGGTGAGATTGCGCACTATATCGATAAGCTAAAAGTTAGCAAGTCTCCAGGCCCTGAGGCGCTTTATCCTAGGCATTTGAAAGACTTGAAAGACGTTATCGTAGGCCCCTTAACAAAAATTTTTAACAAGTTATTGGAAGCGGGGATTATTCCTGAAGGCCAAATTAGCTAACGTTACGCCCATTTTTAAAAAAGGCGACCCCACAGTAGCTAGCAATTATAGGCCTATTAGCTTAACGTCAATTGTCGGTAAACTTTTGGAATCTGTAGTTAGGGATCGTATCGTCGAGATCTTAGAAAGTCGCGATTTGATTAATAGTAGTGAACATGGGTTTCGACGCCATAAATCTTGTGTTACTAATTTGTTAAGGGCCCCATACACGCTCAGCCTGCCCGTCCGGCTGCCTGCACAGCTCAGCCCGTCCAGGTCAAACTGCGCGTGTGTGGGGGTAGTTCAGCCCAAGATCTTGACACGTTCAGGCGACCTTTCCGGCGAACAGGGAATCAAGCTATGTTTGATTTTCGGCCCCGCCCATCCGTGAGGTTCCGGCCAAACTGCGTGTGTGGGCAACAGAGGTTGCCTTATCAGTCCAGCGCTCATTTCTTCAGCAAAAGTGACCGATTGGTTGTGGAAGCAGGAGTACAACGCAAGAAGACAAACAATTTTGGTCCGAATTTATCGAAATGTATAAGAAGAACACGTGCTTATGGAAAGTGAAAAGTAAAGAATATTCGAACAAAGGTAAAAAGGCAGCAGCCTATCAATTGTTAGTAGATAAATTGAAAGAAAAAGACATTTCAGCGAGTAGGGAAACGGTAACATACAAAATAAATAACATGCGAAGTGCATTTTGGGAAGAGTTCAAAAAGGTTGCGTCCTCTATAAAGTCAGGAGCGGCTTTTCGCATACAAGTATCTTTTTGAATTAATGGAGAAACTAAAGACAATAGCTTCAGATAGGTTTCCTCATCCATCCTGAGATAATTGAACCAATCTCCTGGCTCTAATCTTAATTCTTCTAATAGTGACGTATGTGATAAACTATCCCTTTTCATCACCCAGTCTTTCGTCCACTTTGTCCTATCTTTCTTCTTTCTCTCCTGCCTTGATATATATGCTGCAGCAACTGCTCCAACTGCGAGTAGATTAAATTCCTCGTTGTCCAGCGGAGTTGCCATGTTCATCACGGTCAAATAAGTTAACCACACTCTATCGTACCTTTTGCAAACTGAGCTCTGTCGTGAAGCTGGCCTGAATCGTGTGTGGGCGATTAGCTTACCGTGAGGCTTGCTTGAACGGGCAGCCGGACGGGCAGGCCTGACCGTGTATGGGGCCCTTTAGAGTTTTATAACGAAATAGTGCGTGAATACGATAGGCATAGAACGGCTGACGTTATTTATTTAGACTTTCAAAAAGCGTTCGTCACAGTTCTACATAGAAGATTGATTGCGAAGGTTAAAGCGCACGGTATACGCGGTTAGGTAGCTAACTGGTTAGAGGAATGGCTTCGTGCCAGGAAACGGAGGGTCGTTGTTAATGGATGGTAGGGAATCGAGGTGGTTGGATGTAGGTAGCGGTGTCCCTCAGGGTTCAGTGTTAGACCCATTGCTACTCGTAATCTACATTAACGACATAGATGTAGGCTTGACCAGTAACGTGTCAAAATTCGCGGACGACACTAAAATAGGCGGTAAAGTTCTTAATGTGGACGATAGAAATAGGCTCGAAGACGATGTAATTAGGATTATGAAGTGGACGGATAAGTGGCAGATGCAATTTGATGTAGACAAATGTAAAGTTTTGCATATAGGTTCTCGTAACAACAATTACACGTACACGATGGATGATAGACAGTTAGCGAGCGTTGACAAGGAAGTAGATTTAGGCGTACGCGTATCTAAGGATTTAAAAGTTAGAACCAGTGCCTGGAGTCTTGAGCAAAAGCTAATAGAATGTTAGGCTTTATAGCGCGTAATTTCGAATTTAAATCGAAGAATATTATATTGCCCCTTTACAAGGTCTAGTCAGGCCTCACTTACAATATGCCGTTCAGTTTTGGTGCCCGTATTTGCGTGAGGATATTGATAGGTTGGAAAGGGTTCAGCGACGCGCCACGAAACTCATTCCGTCACTACGCAACAAGTCTTACGAAGATAGGATTAAAGAGTTAGACTTGCATTCACTCGAAACTAGGAGATTAAGGAGGAAACTTAATGAAGTTTTCAAAATCGTTAATAAAATCGATAACGTAAATTTTGACAAATTGTTCATTTTCGATAATAGCAATACTCGTAATAATGGATTTAAATTACGTGACAGACGTTTCATTACTAACATCGCTGAAAAGTTTTTACTTTTAAAGTAATTGATAAATGGAATAATCTTCCCGCGTCCGTCGTGAACTCTACCAGCGTTAATATGTTTAGAAACCGTTTAGATAGTCATTTTAAAAATATTAACGTCGTTTAAAATAATAAAACAATTAGCAACAGGAGTTCTGGAGGTAATGGTCGAGGTTTGAGTCTGTTGACGAGTAATGCCAGCTTGTGACATGCCAGCGTGTGATATGCCAGCAACAAAATTATATTAAAAAAAATGAGACTAACACGAACTTAGATGTAGCTCGTAGCGTAAACTAACCCACTTTTTGTTATACTCTTCATACTTTTTTTTCTTTTCTTATCCTCTTTACTTGCTTCTCTGTAGTTTGCATGGTATGACAATGTTTGAGTTAAGACTGTGTTTGCATGGTTTGTAAGCGTTCTTATTTTACTTCTTTTCTTCTTTCACCCCCTTCCTATTCTCTTCGACAATTTTTCCAACTTGTTGGCAGTGGCCGGCGGATGATGATGGTGAGTCTTTCTCTCTCTTCTGAATGAATGTTAACCCACGAATGATAGGTTTTGCTACTTAACACCTTATTCTCTTCTTTTAACCCCCTACTCTCTTTTTTCTGTCGGGCTAACTTTAGAGTGGATTTTAAGGTCTTTGTTAGCCTTAACTTCTGTAGATCTGTACGTCATCATCGTTTTCTGCAGAAAAACTCTTTTCCTTGTTCCAATTTCGCACTAGATAATTCCATTTCTAATTTTGTTGCTTCTTCCTCCGTTAATTCTTTGATTTTGGGTTCCTGAAATGTCTTTTGTTCTTCCTCCTCTTTGCGCTTCTCTCTCCCTTTCTTCCTTCTAGCAGCTTATAAAAGTTCTTCCTTTTTGGGGTTCGTTCTTCAACGCGAGATCTTTGTGTTTGTTGAACTTATCTAACACTAACACCATCTGTTTAGAAGTCTCAATGGGAGCTCCAGTATAAAAATCTGTTTTTCTAGCAAGAAAACAGTGTGTGTGCATGTGTATGTGGTTTTGTCTCCCCTACGAAATTGCGACAATTAGATTAGGTTATGCTGCACAAAGTTTGGTTAAATTAGTTTTTTAGACTGGGTAAATGTCGCGGTTTTATAGGATAGGCAAACATGTGTGTGTTTGTGTGTGTGTGTGCGTGCGTGCGTGCGTGCGTGCTTGTGTGTCAGTACAGTCATTTTTCGAATAACCACCAGTATTTTTCATAAAAATCTTTCCGCCTTTGCGAACGGTACTTTTCTGTGATAACGTCACCTCTTGGTATCATATATATATATATATATATATATATATATATATATATATTAGTGGTGGACCGGATATCCGCATCCGCACTTCTGACTGCGGATGTTATGCGGATATTACCTTTAATAAATTATGCAATTTACAATGAAATTAGCTTATAAGGCCCAGTCATGTACATTTCATGTAAAGTATTAATTTAATGAACAAACAAATACATAAACCTCAAAATATAAATATCTGGTAACACAGAAAATTGAATAGAACTTCTTTCATTGAATTTTCTGTGGCTGAAACTCTTGAGAAAGTTATTACTTTTATCATAATGAAAACATTAATATTAATTTTAATTCTTATGTATTGCCTGCCATAATAGTAATATCACGAAATTTGAAAAATTATGTCATATATTCATAATTCTATATTGATAGATTAACTAAATATCCGCATCCGCGGATATTGAAATTAAAGATCTGCATCCGCATCCGCAGATGTTGTTGAAAAACTGACATCCGGTCCACCACTAATATATGTATATATATACAGGGTGTCTCAAAAGTCACTATCTATTTTGAAAAATAATGGGAATTACGAAAAACTGGTTTAAGACATGAAAAATATATTTATTTCAAAGTAAGTGCCACAAAGAATTAGTGCTATTTATTTATCTGTCTCCACATGGCGACCATCAGTGTCTCTACAGAGCTCAAAGCGATAAGTTGTTTCCCGGAACACACTTTCCAGCATTTGAGGTGTTATTTTCTGAACTGCATCGGTAATACGATTTCGAAGTTCGGCTACATCACTAATTCTTCTACCAGTGTACACCTTAGACTTAATGAAACCCCAGGCGAAAAAATCTAATGGTGTTAAATCGGGTGAACGTGCTGCCCATGGTTGTGTTCCTCCACGACCAATCCAGCGACCGGGGAAGCGTCTGTCAAGATAATCACGTACAATTATTGTATAATGGCACGGTGCTCCATCCTGCTGAAAAACTACTGTGTCAAGAATGCCATCTGTAAGAAGTTGAGGTTCGAGGAATTGTTCAAGCATGTCAAGATAATAAACCAATTAACTTTTTTTAAAGACACAAATTTGCACCAGAAGTACATATCTTTATGCCAGCATAGCATTTTTAAAAAAAACATCTAATGTCACCGAAATAGATAGTGACTTTTGAGACACCCTGTATATAGCTGACTCATTCACAATAAGAAATTTAGTCTTTAATGGTGTGACCTTTTAACCAGATCTACAGTAAACGAAATTTCGATGAAGTGCAGCCATAATAGCCTATCAGAGAAGTGGTTTCGTTATAAAAAGAGGAGATTCTGTCAGATTAAAGCAGGGATTTTCAACCATGTCTCTCACCGTGTCCCCTTTTGAAAAGACAAGGTGTTTTGATTGTTTTCGTGTACTTCCATACAAAATGCACGTGTATATACTGACCCCTGAAAAATCTAATATATATCCCCTATCGAAAATCCTTGGATTTAAAAGCCTTGAATAATTTAATAACGTCTTTTTTGAGAGAGAGAGAGAGAGAGAGAGAGAGAGAGAGAGGAGAGAGAGAGAGAGAGAGTGTTACAAGGAAAAGGAGTACCTCAAAAGGCCTTGCGGCCCATACCGAGGAGGTACCAATGGCAACGGGTGCCAGGGAAAATTTTCTACATACTCAAATAGTGTGCAAGATTTGGTCTAACCTTTTCTTGAAATGATCCACAGAGGAACTGTTCACAACTTCTGAAGGTAAATTGTTCCACGTGTCACAGATCTTATCCAGGGCGCGTAAGCGTCGATTGTAGCCCATATGCCTAAAGGAAGGGATTAACTTTGTGGTCCTCGCCTGCACTCGCTCCAAGCTCTCAATATCTTTCCTGAGGGTGGGCGATCAGAACTGCACAGCATACTCCAGGTGCGGCCGAACCAGGGAATTGTACAGAGAGAGCACAATCTCCTTGTTCCGAAACTGAAATTGCCTCCTGATATAACCCAACAGCTTCTGGGCTTTCTTTTCCACCTCTACGCACTGTTTGGTAAACTTAAGGTCGCTGCTAATTAGCACACCCAAGTCCTTTTCCAAATCAGTGGCCTCGATATTACTCCCCAACATCGAGTAGTCCGATTTGGGATTGGTTTAGCCAATGTGCATCACCTTGCATTTACCCAAGTTAAACGGCATTTGCCATTTTTCGGCCCACTCTCCTATCCTACCTAGGTCCGCACGCAGTTGCTCGATCGCTTCGGGCGTCCCAACATTGGCCCCAAGCTTGGTGTCATCAGCGAATTTGGCGATCCGACTGACGATGCCACCGTCGATATCATTTATGTAAATGATAAACAACAGTGGCCCCAAAACGGAACCCTGAGGAACCCCACTAGTGACCGAGGCCCAACCAACCCGAACTAACCCCTTTAATTACAACCCTCTGCCGCCTATTCTTCAGCCAGTTTTCAATCCACCTACATACTTACCCACCGATACCCAGCGCGCGGACTTTAGCCATTAGTCGGCGGTGAGGTACCTTATCAAAGGTTTTCTGAAAGTCGAGATAAAGTATATCAATCGCCCTACTCTTATCATACTCACCCAACATGACGTGGAAAAACTCGAGGAAGTTGGTGAGACACGACCTATGCCGTCTAAACCCATGTTGGGAGTCCCCAAGCAGCTTGTAGGAATCCAAATGGTCAACGATCCTATCGTGCTATTATCCCCTCTAATAATTTACCTACAACTGAAGTGAGACTAATGGGACGATAGTTCCCTGGACTTTCGTGATCCCCTTTCTTAAAGATAGGGGTCACGTTGGCTTCCCTCCAGTCACCAGGCACCTGGCTCGTCTCCAAAGATTTGTTGAAGACTGTAGCCAGGTGGGGAGCCACCTGGTCGCGCACCTCCCGCAACACTCTGGGGAGAAACTGGTCTGGCCCAGGAGCCTTAAACGCGCTCAGTTTGTCCTTAAACGCGCTCAGTTTGTCTATTCTATCGGCATCGACTGTCGCGGTACATCGAACACTATCCAGGCCAGCACCTTCGTGCCTGACGCCTGGCTCGGGGATGACGCGGGTGTCCTCCCTGGTGAACACTCCCGCAAAGTATTCATTAAGCACATTAGCGATGTCCGCGTCGGAGGTCCGCAGAACGCCGCTTCGGTCCTAATGGGCTTTCTACTATGAGAGAGAGAGAGAGAGAGAGAGAGAGAGAGAGAGAGAGAGAGAGAGAGAGAGAGAGAGAGAGAGAGAGAGAGAGAGAATTGTAAAGTAAAGTACAGGATTATTAACACAAAACCGTAAAAAAAGAAAATTCTTTAACTATTCGTGTGCTGTCACGTATTCTTTTATGAAACTACGATTTACAAAATGTGATTAAACGAACCGAAATCTGAATCAAATGAATTTCAAAGTAGATTTCAGTAATGAAAATAAGTGAAACGCTAATGTCTTAACTTAATGAAATCACTCGATTGCGCCAATTGGGTCAATACATCGATCGCAGTGGAAAGGCAATGATAACTCACTTCAAATACGAAATTAATTTCGCTTGTTTTTTTAATTGTGAAGTTAACTGTGTTTTTCTACTGCATGAAATCTCCGTGTGTCGAAGTTGATTTTCAACTTAAAGTTTACTGCATAAACTGAAGTTAAAAGCCGTGAAAAGTTGGAGAAATTGCGCTACCATTTCACTCAAATTGAGAAGTGTGTGCGCAGCAGAGAACGCTTGAGTTAGAAAGTAATTCAGATCCCTTTTCAAGTTGTTGTTGTTGTTGTTGTTGTTGTTGTTGTTGTTGTTGAGTATGACGTCGCGATTATGTAACGATTCCAGGGAGACGTCATAACACTAGCGTTTGTCGAGCGTTCTTCGTAGCAGTATGTATTCTTTCAAGCAAATAATTAATCACCACTTTAATATTACATTTTCAGTACAAAACTTTTAAGAGTAAATTGAAAAATAAATAGCATCTCCTTTAGGTTTGTAATTAAACTGCACTTGAGTCTGAATTAAAAAATGAAGATACGTCACACTCTATAAGAGCTCTTTCCTCGATTTAATCAATGATTCATATTTCGAATTTTAATTATTACGATTCGATACTCGTACTTTAGCGAAATAAAATTTTATTATGAAATATTTTGCCCTTGAAGCAAATACAGATATTTGCAATAGATTCACTCGAATAAAAATCATCAGTATTAGAAAAAAAATGGTAATAATGATATTTGATTGAGTGGGCGCGCGCGCAAACACACAACACACACACACACACACACACACACACACATATATATATATATCCTTTCAAACTTTCAGGTGCGATGATCCCTCATTTCACGGAGGTCAAGCTTGTTGCCCGTTCTCTCGAGTTGGCCTGGTGAAGTAGAGAGTTGCTTTTTTGCGCTCTCCACTTTATATAGCAGGTACCTCCGGCTCATCTGATATTGTTATGAGCCAGATGTATGGTCTTCTTTTGAAGACGTCAACTACTACACCAGTCGTGTTCCATAGTTCCTTGGGCAGCTGGTTGAATAATCTTGGCCACTCTGACAACAAAACTGTTTTCCTCGAAGATGTCCCCCCCCCCCCCCGTCAAGCCTTTAGTTTAGGAACACGGCACATTCTTCCTTTCCTGTTTTCCACTATTGTCTGAATGGTTATGATCGGTGTATTCAGCAGAGGAAATTATATTTCTATCCTTTCTTTCAAAGGTTCTTAGTATCTCTCGTTATTTCTTTTACTTTGTTTACTGTTATCTTATTTTGTGTTTCAAATTTCGCGTTTTCAGTCATTACATCTCCAATTCTTTTATTTTAGAGTTTCTCTGAATTTCCTGTCCATTTGGGGGTATAGTATTTCACGAATTTTAGTGCTTCATTTTTCCATATCTTAAAAGTTGAAATTTCTCAGTGTTAAATTTCATGTTGTTGTCATCTGAACAATTGTGAATTTTGTTCGTGTCTGTTCGTTGAGATTTTATATCATTTTGGTTTCTTATTTTTCTACTAATTTTTGTTTCATCAGCAAAGGATGTTACTGTGCTGTCAGTGGTAACTTCGTCATATATAGGCCTATCAGTTAGTGTGAATATGAAGACAGTAATAGAGCTAATACTGTTCCTTGTGGTACCGAGTTACGAACCTCCGATTCTGATGACGGTATTTCTTGGACTGCAACGACTTTGCTGCCGCTCACTAAGAAATTGTAGGTCCATTTTCCTACTTGTTTTTGCTATTCTCCTATGTTTCAATTTATGTGCTATGATTCCATGATTATACGTGTCGAACGCCTTGGCTAAGTCTGTGTATATCACATCATAATTATCATTGTTTCCGAGGGCATCAATGTTGTTATATTAGTGTCCTCTCAGTTCTGATGAGCACGAACTTCCTGATCGGAATCCATGTTGATTATCATTTAATTTTTCCTTTTCTCCAAAAAGTCCTACGTATTTTTCTCTAATAATTCTCTCTCTCTCTAATATTTATAACCTTTGGTTTTATATAATATATATATAGAGAGAGAGAGAGAGAGAGAGAGAGAGCGAACCCATACGAATTTCCTTATATATATACACACACACACACACCTTTGGTTAGCATCCACCCGAATTGTTCATTCTGACGAAGGTCAAGCTTTTCACTCCACCTTAGACCTACAGTTTAACGTGGAATCCGAACTACGCCCCACCAGCAGCTCAGCGTCTTAACCACTAGGCCACCCAGTGTACCCATTTATCTACCAACCACTTTCTTTTATTGTGTAGAAGGATGAACAGCTGGGTTTTGCTGCGCGCCGGCTGCCATTACCGGGTCTCGAACCCGGGCCGATGGATTCGTAGTCAGCGACGCTAACCACTACACCACCGAGTGTATATATATATATACATACTGTATAATAATTACATAATATGAAAATGAATTTCTGATATTTTATGTGAACGATTGAACTTCCATTGTGAATGAAAGGTATCTGGTTCGTTCCCACCGATCTGACCGAAATAAAATAAGTTATACTAATTTACTCGATTGGTGAAAATCCATACATTTATTAATTTCATTATAATGTTATTTAATCAAATTTTTGTAGTGGATCTGTTCATAGAACTTCGTACGAATAGGCTGAGACGTTGCTGAGTTTACCTTACTCGGATTCAAAGGTGTTCGTGTACCTAATGGATAAAGAGATGTTAAATGTCTAATTCCAAGTCTATCGTAGTACAGCGCGATGTATCTCTTTCCCCGATGTAGCTATAACTAAAATATCTATAACTAAAATATTTTGGAAACCTGACGACACATTCTAGCTAAACTAAATGTATTCCTTTGAATATCTAAGTTTCACAAGTTTGACCGATGTTCAGCTGTAAGATGTCTGTTAACGTTTATAAGTTAATAGACGGAACGGATAGGTCTTACAATCAAGATCGCATCAAAGATGGTAAATGCCGGGTATATAAATACGAATCACGATGTTAAGGCTTATATCCCGAAACGATTCGGTTTGTATAACTGCATAAGCTTTTTCCGTAATAGCAGGTGAAATACGTTGAACGATAATAGACGCGACTTTAAGATGTATATACTTGCAACAGGATGTATTGAATGTTTATCAATACAACTTCACGATACGAATGTTCTCGAGACAGCTGTAACCATAAATACACTTTGCACTGTCAAAATGACATACCAGTAAAAGCTGTCACAAAAGCGTATTGAACGATTATGAACACGACTTCGGAATGGCATTTTCCAACCTTTCTACAAACGGCTTCGTCGAATGGGATCTGCATTGCAAAAGAGGGCTCTTACGCAGCTTGAATGAGGTCATGCAGGTATCCACGCAGGTATTCATATTGCAGTCGTCGGGCAATATAAGGAACGGGTTCGAGACGCTTATTGTTATGATCTTAGAATGTATGGTCCTCATGTTTAGTATACCCATCTTAAAGAGAGAGAGAGAGAGAGAGAGAGAGAGAGAGAGAGAGAGAGAGAGAGAGAGAGAGAGAGAGAGAGAGAGAGCATAAAAAGGAGTAACTAAGGGATGTGAACGAATTATAGAATCAAAGTTGAAAGTTGAAGAAATAAATTTGTGAATAAAAATGATTCTTTTCCGAGATGAATTTTTCATATTTATTCTTTGGAAGGGGTTCGAAATGTTTTATCGAATTAAATCTTTGGCGTACATATATATATATATATATATATATGAAAATTATTTCACGAAAGTAACACGTGAAAAATATTTATGATGAATAAAACCACGAAGGAAAGGAAACACAAAAAGGTGCTCAAGCGCTTTCGTCTAGTGACATCCTCAGGAACACTGAAGTACATAAAAGGTTACGGCCTATATATAGGTTACAGAAGGAAAAAAAAATAAATAAATAACATACACACAAACATACATAATATATATATATATATACATATACATACATATCTACACACATACATATATATATATATATATATATATATATAATATATATATATATATATATATATATATATATATGCAATAAACGGAGAAGTAAAAATAAAAATTAAAAATTAAAGATTAGAGGATTAACAAAGAGGCATACAGATTTGTAAGGAAAAATATCGATTTTTAGCACAAGATCAAATGAATTAAAAATACAAATTTATACTGGAAATCTACCCGGGTTTTAACACTTTGCCTTTTAGAGTCAAGTTTCGATATATATAAAAATAAAATGAAGATTAAAAGTTAATAAAGTAGCGTACAAGTTTACCAAAGATTTAGCGTCCTACCCTTTTTATCTAAATTTGTTTTGAAGGAATTCAAAACAACAGGATCGAGTTGAAAAAGACCTTTGCTTATGTTGAAGTTATTTGAAAGTTGGATAATGGCAGACTCAAGAATATTTCTATTGACAATGTTGCTAGAATGAAATAAAACTGAAGCATTATTCCAATCAATACAGTGGGATAACTCTGACAAATGGACAAAAAGAGCACTGGACAACTGTCCTGTTCTAACGGAATATTGATGCTGTTTTATACGTGTGTGCAAATCCTTTCCCGTCTGACCTATGTAAAAGGAATCACATTGTTTACACCCAATTTTATAGATAATGCCTGAATTATTGGTAGGGCTATTTTTTACTATGATATTTTTCACAATATTGTTATATGAAAATACTAAATTAATATCCAAAAGTTTAAGTACATTAGCAATGCCTAAAAAGCCCGGGAAAAATGGAAGTACTAAAATATTTTTGACAAAGTACGAGTGTTATTATTGACACGATAGAAAGTTCGTTTTGCCTTGTTGAGACAAGATTCCATAAACGCAGATGGGTAACACAGATCACTTCCAATACCGTTGATTTTTTCCAATTCGGCATCGATGTATTCCGGACTGGCGATCCTAAGGGCGCGGAGAAACATTGATGAAAAAAATGGCCTTAGTGGGGGTGTCATGTCCGAGTAAAAGTGTACGTAGGACAAATTGTTTGTTGTTTTCCGATAGATACTAAACTTAAAACCTGGGGCTTTCCCTATGTACCCGCACATCCAAAAATGGGATTGAATTGTCTTGTTCCACTTCTAAAGTAAACTTAATGGAGGGGACTTTATTAACTTTTAATCTTCATTTTATTTTTATATATATCGAAACTTGACTCTAAAAGGCAAAGTGTTAAAACCCGGATAGATTTCCAGTATGAATTTGTATTTTTAATTCATTTGATCTTGTGCTAAAAATCGATATTTTCCTTACAAATCTGTATGCCTCTTTGTTAATCCTCTAATCTTTAATTTTTAATTTTTATTTATACTTCTCCGTTTATTGCATATATATATATATATATATATATATATATATATATATGTATGTGTGTAGATATGTATGTATATATGTATATATATATATATATGTTTGTGTGTATGTATGTTATTTATTTATTTATTTTTTCCTTCTGTAACTTATATATAGGCCGTAACCTTTTATGTACTTCAGTGTTCCTGAGGATGTCATTAGACGAAAGCGCTTGAGCACCTTTTTGTGTTTCCTTTCCTTCGTGGTTTTATTCATCATATATATTACCCCTGAGGTAGCTGTTATCGGTGTGTTTTTTTTAATGTGGTATGCCCTATAGGCCTGGATGGGAAATACCGTCTCTATATCCTATAGATCCCTGACCACAGAGTACGCCGAATAAAATTCTTGAAGGTCCTGTAGATTTCTTATCACCAGTTCCCACAAGTCAAAGAACAGAGAAACACGTCGGCGAGTATTATTTTAATCATATTTAGCAAGAGGGATCTTAATCAATTACAGTAAATCAAAGGGTTTCTTCACAGAAAGTTCATAATATGAATATTTCTTCAATAAAAGTTTATAAGTATAACAATAGTTAATCCTTAATTGTAAGATATTAAATAAGCCGGAGACCCCTCTAAGACACCCTTGTCCATTCTGAGTCTCCAAGCTTCAAAGCAAAGCTATTCTTAACGAGGTGGAATGCACCTCTCCACCCCGGAGATCCGTCTCCTCGGAATCTGCCGTAAGGGCGTTGAGCCTCTTCTTATATAGTCAAAGGAACGGAACTTGCCAACGCCACCATGCAAGCGGTTGATGTCACCTGGGAACGCTGGAGAAGCGAGCGTCTCACAATCCATTGTGTTTCCCAGGTGTAATCAAAGAAACCGTCCGCGTCACTGGCGTGTGATTTCCGTTCGGAACAAAATGAGTCCTACACTAGCGTGTGAATTATTAAATGAATGAAATTACATAAAAATAATGGTGTCATCAGGGCGCGGCTTTACTTCGATGATAAATCAAAATATAACATGTATAACATATAATATATACAGTGATGTAGTGCTGTGGGAACGCGTGGGAACGGCGTTCCCTTACTTTTTTTGGTAGACGGAACGGCGTTCCTTCACTATTTCAAATAAATCCGAACTTACAAATCTCTAACGTCATGAAATTTTAATTCCCACCCCTAGAAGAAATATGAGAAAGAATCATTAACTGCTTCATTTCTTTTAGCTTCGACTGAGGCAATGCTAGCCTATAAAGATCTGGTGAAACAGTCACCACGGCGTACCAGTTGTTAACTTTTTTTTAGTTAATCATTCCTGTTGTTAGCTATTTTTATTGATCGTACTGGATGTCATATATCTAATGACACTGGAAATACTGCATCTTCAACCTTGGAATATATCCTAATATCCAGTGCATATGACCTCAAAATATCCCTGAAATTGGTCAGATTTCAAAAGATTTCCCGGGGGGCTTACATTGCCCCCGGACCCCCAGCTGTATGGGCTCGCCACGCTCGCCATTGTCTCCCCCGCATCTGAGTAACACTTTCAAAATGCGTTCCCTCACTTCTTTATTTAGCACTACACCACTGTGTATATATATATATATATATATATATACACACACACACACTGTATACTGTTAATCGAGTCGTTCTTAATTAACTTCAAATTAATTTTAATTAAATAAGATAATACAAAAGGCTTACATGAAAAAATCTAGTTTCTGTAAATTTATTTTAATAACAACTGATTCCCTACCGATTCATCGGGTTGAATTGCCTCTAAAACTCTTAATTCAACGGTCAACGAAGATAGAAAGAAGAGGGATAAGCGGTAAGAGAAAAGTCAGAAACGGAAAGAAAAAAAAAGTGAAAGGCCCCAAGGGGTCAACCGCGAATCTTTGTTGGGGCGGAGAGCAAGTTCTCCATTTCTGGTTTACTCCAGCAGTAATCGGTATCGATATTCCCAGTTGTTATTATTGTTCTTGTTTACGAGATGATAATAATATATATATATATATATATATATATAATATATATATATATATATATATATAGGTTGTACCTTCTAGACTCCTTGAAGTAAGAACTGATTCAGATATAGGATGTTAGCTACAATAGGACAGAAAAACCTTTTACTAACTTGGAATCATCAGCCCCCACGTAACCACCCTAATAGATGTCAACATAAATTGGAGTGAAAATTTTTTTTAAAATGCTTTCTTCAGCATTATATATATATATATATATATATATATATTATATATATATATATATATATATATATATATATATATATATATATAAAATGCTGACCTTTTATTCCTAGAATCTACGTTCATAAAGAAAAGAAAACCTAATTTAAATACTATTCTTTTATACATTATTTGCAACTGAATTTTAAGAACAAAATATTAGGAAAATAGCGTTTTATTAACTTTTTAAATTTAACTTTTTTTTTTCTTTTTCTTTTAAATCTGTCTCTAATACAGATAAATTATTTTGTAATTTAATTTATAAAATATATTTAGTCGAGAATGGGCCAAGGTCCATAACGTTTACTGACAAATAGATATTTACACAAATATTTACGATATACAGTGTGTACACACACACACACACACATATATATATATATATATATATATATAAGCAAACAACCACAAGGAAAAGGAAACACAAAGTCCGAGCGCTTTCGTGATATATTCACATTATCCGTCTATTTTCTGTTCCTCCTTGATAATGTGAATATATCACGAAAGCGCTCGGACTTTGTGTTTCCTTTTCCTTGTGGTTGTTTGCTTATTAATAAGGTCACGTGTTATTTTGTGATTTTAGTGCATATATATATATATATATATATATATATATATATATAATATATATATATATAGAGAGAGAGAGAGAGAGAGAGAGAGAGAGAGAGAGAGAGAGATGTTTCACTGCACCAGCATCCATAGTTCAGTAAGCAATACCGTTTCCCTATAAGCGAAGTGAAGAAATTGAGATCGGGGGTTTGACTCCCGACGATGCTGGTAATGATAATCGGGGAGTTATCATATTAGGTCGCATTAGTTAGCTTAGCACTGTGCCAGTTTTTGGCCCTCGTGACGGATTATATTATTAATCTTTCAGTACAAAACTTTTCAGAATTGGCAACACTGATTTTGTTCCTTTAGAACAGTGGTTCCCGACCTTTTTTTAGGGCAACGTCCCCTTGTGTCCATCAGTATTTGCTGGTGCCCCTTCATAAAGATAATAATATAACAGGTTGAGTGATAAGTTATTTATTAATAGAAAGTAACAATTTTAAAATTTCCTAACGCCCCCCTAAGATTCTCAAACGCCCACTGTGGTGCGATGGCGCCCACGTTGGGAACCACTGCTTTAGATGGTCTTAAAAGTTGACACTTGAAGAAAAATGCTTTTATAAGCAATACGAAAACTTCAGAATAAACTAGAAAATTAATTTAGGGTTTCTGGAGGGACCCCAGCCTTCTTTAGTTAGCTTTATAAGGCTAACTAACGAAAATATCATGACCTAACCTAACCAATCGTCAAGGGCGTACAGTTAACCTAACGATTAGTTAGGTTAGGTTGTGATATTTTCGTTAGTTAGCCTTATAAGCCTAACTAAAGAAGGCTGGGGTCCCTATTCTTCAATAGCTCCGGGTTTTTCTTATTGCTGCATCATTTAAAATGGTCTTTTTTTTCTTTTTTCATTGTTACAGATTTAAAGACTTTTTTTTAGTGTAAAATATATGAAATTTTTACGAGTCATTTTCAAAATTTAAATGTACTTCTTTAGCGAATATATTCATGAAGATACGTCTTATTGCCAGATCGACAATTTAGGATTTGCGTTCGTTAATGATGGCTGGATTTTATGAAGTGTTTAAATTAGGTCCATTTTAGTTTCTCGCGTGGTCATCCATTTATTGAAATGCGAGAGAATAAAACTTATCAAATGGATGCGCGATCGCTTTAGAAGGATATACTGTATATACATAACGTGTTAGCTAATCTGAATCAAGTACAGAAATGTTAAGGTATTTTTTAAGCGTGGAAAAATTGGAGGCCATTTTGTGGAAAGTCGTTTTCGCGAGAGAAATTGAGTGGATTTTTTTCGCCATTACGAAAGGTTGAATTGGGAACTAAGTTTGGGACCGATGGCTTTTGTCGCGCTGTAATCGATGGCAATTTCCGTTTTACAGTAATTCTTTGCTGTTAAAATAGTTTTAATTTTAACTCGTATTATTTGAGCCTCAATTCAGTTTGACTTTAATATTTAACGTATACTGCTTGCAGAAATCGTGTCTCATTTCAACTATAAGTTCGTTTATGTGCCCTAAAAGAATTCTCTTACTGATAATACTTACGTAATATTACATAATCGTAACTACCTAGGAAGTGTTTGTTTTAGATCTTAGAATTTATCTGAGAGTCCAGTAAAACCCAGTAAAGCTTAGCCTTAAGGGCCAAATTAAACAAGAAAAATAAATATCAGTGGTCCAATTAGCAGTTCTATGTTTAGTATTAAAATGATTGCAATATTATAATGTTGTAATATTGTAATATTTCTTTTGCCATTAATGGCTGTTTCATTGATTGACTGTGACTGACTGACTGATTGATTGATTGATTGAGTCGGAATTTTTGCCAATAGTCGAAACAGTTTGATACAAATTATGATATAATTGATATTCGAGTTGCATTTTTGCCTTTATTGAAAGGACCTGTTGATTGAAAGTAAAAATCGTGGCTATTATTTTTTTTCTTTTCTTTTATTAGCAAAGGAGCTTTTTCTTAAATAATTCTTAAGTAAATATGAATAAAAATAGGATGAGAATTTTAGTTTTTTTCCTTTATATTCTATAATTTAATCAATGTGTAAATACTAATGAAAATTTAGATATTCGCAGCCACTGAAAAGTCATGGAAATGTTTAGTTGAAGTTCAGTGTTTCCCGATATCTGTAAGAAAATGTTTGGGGGTCCAAGGGTAATTCTTTTTAAGTGCTTTGCTACCATTACGAACATTGGTCCAAGATTTTTATATTCCTAATAATTGTTCACTAACATAGATCCTGTCGTACAAAAAATTCAAAATGGTAGTACGTGCAGAGGAACATGTTTTTGTATGTATAATAAAAATAATTTAAAATACATTTGGGGGGGATTAAAATATATATATTTTTTTAAACTGTTTCTAATATTATGTGTGTAATCTCGTGTCTAAGTTAGATATATAATTGGCAAGTGTTTCATCATTAATTTTATCTTAAGTAACTGTTTAATTATAAATCCCGACCTAATTTTAAGTTTTTGACACTCGAAAATTTTTAATCGCCAAAACTTTATCCATTTAAACTGAAATAAAAACTAACCTATCACGTAACTCTGCATTTGTCTTTCCTCGTTCGCCGCCAATTGTGAATTTTTTTGTACACTGTAATGCAAAGCCTATTGTTTGGGTTGAATTTTTACTTTTTCCTTTCTCCATTCTTGAGAGAGAATTTGGTGAATATTCTCGCTTAGGAGAAGTTGAATTAAGGGAATAGAGTCACATTAAGATATAGACTTATTAGAAGCGAAAGATTTAAACCTATTCTAAAAAGTATTTATCATGTGTGAAATGATGAAGACGTTAGTATAAACCGAAACGTCTTTTGCTTCTTGTAAATCCATTTCTGATTGTAGTTTTCTCCCCTTTTAAAGAATTGTTGGAAAATGTAACGCAGTGCCTTAAATCTTTTGATAACACGACCTTCTCCAAGGATGAAGGAAGTAAAATTGAGTAACTAGAATTTTATTGACGAGTATTTCTTAGAGTTAGATTAAGTTAGGTTAGGCTGTAAGGTTGTCGAGGAATTTCCCGTCGACGCAATGTTTATATGTACAGTGACGCTCCTAAGTATTCGTAGAGAGAAATATTTCAGTTATATTCGTCCTTATCATTTGTACCATGCATAGGATATTTATTAAAAGTTTACCGTTCGTTTGGAAAATTTTAAGAAACAAGGAAATAATTTAACTGAAACATATAATGTCAAACATCAAAGAATTTGAGGAAAATTAAAAAAAAAAGTTAAAATGCAAAAGTTCTCGTACATTTTCTTACAAAATTATTGGATCACCTGAAGATTAGGGCCCACGTGTATTCTTGTTTTTGCTTTACAGTACCAAATATAATAATAAATTAAATTGAATGCCCGGTTAGGTCAACTGTACGCCCTTGATGATTGGTTAGGTTAAGTCGTGATATTTTCGTTAGTTTTAACGAAGATATCATTTGATAATGAGGCTGGGGGTCCTGACCTTCAGGTGATCCAAATTATTTAATACTTTGTTTGTCCACCTTTTGCTCGAAAGACTTCAATGATTCGATTTGGGTATTTTTCTACAAGGTTTCGACATCTCTCAGGAGAAATTTTAGCCCCTTCTTCTAAAGAAAATTGTTGCAATTCATTCAGATTCGAACGGTTTCTCTTGCGGACACCTTTTTTTTCAAATTAAACTATAAATTCTCGATTAAATTGAGATCTGGTATTTGACTGTGACACTCGAGAAGCTTGAAATTCCTTTAATGAAGCCATTTCATGATGCTCTTTTATGTTTTGGATCATTATCTTGTTGCAGTACCCAACTGCGAATCATTCGCAACTCCCAGAATTGAAGGCAGTACATTTTCTTCTAAAGTTTCCTGATATTTCTTCGAACGCAAGATTCATTGATGACGCCAAGCTTTCCTGGACCAGAAGTACAAAACCATTCTACCACCAGAAGCAAACCACCACCACCACCAACCACCATGTCTAACTATAGGAAGGATGTTTTTTCCTCGAATCTATTCTTTGATTTTCGCCAAACATACCGTTACTTGGTGTTCCCGAATAACTCAATTTTGGTATAGTCTGTCCAGAGAATTTCCAGAATGCAAATCCATTATTTTGATGATCTTTGGCGTACTTTAAACGAGCTTCTTTGCGAGCTTTTCGTAGCAGAGGTACGACGTAGAGTAGAGGGATGGACATTTTTAATGTTTCGACAGTTTTAACGTCTCGCAAATATCACCTGCAGCCACTCGTGGATTCGCAGCAGCCATTCTTTTAGTCTGTCAACCTTTACGTTCTGAAATCTTGCAAGGTCGTCCACACCTTGGTAGAGATTTGATTTTTCTAAAACCTTTCCATCTCTTTATAACTGCAGCAACCGTCGTAGATAGAATTCGAAGTTCTTCTCCTATCTTCATATAACTCTTTCCATCTCTTAAGATCTGTAGACAGCTCTTTACCACGATGAACCATTGTTTACTCATGCCTTGTGCAGTCATCCGTCTTCCATGAACATTCAAAAAGAAAATTCTAGAATTCAGAATTGCCAACAGTCTCTAATCAATAAACAGCCAACTACTGCTAAAAATTTTAAATTCTTCAAGCTGCCCCAAGGTGGACACACAAAGTATTAAATACATTTGTAAATGTATGAAAACTTTTACATTTTAACCTTTATTTAATTTCCTCAAATTCTTTGATGTTTTACATTATATGTTGGAGTTAAACTAATTTTTTATTTGTTAAAGTTTTCCAAACGAACGGTAAATTTTCATAACTATCCTATGCATGGTACAAATGATAAGGACGAATATGACTGAAATATTTCTCTGTACGAATACTTATGAGCGCCACTGTACATCAGTGCACCCGAATGACTGAGAAGATAGTCTTGCCGCATTACCTGTATAGTACATGGTTTGGTTAACGGGCGATAGGTTAAGCTATAACGGGTTAGGGTTAGGTTAGTTAGGTTGCGTGCATCACAGTGTCGTGTTTTCGAAGAAGTCATTATGACGTATTCAATCTAGCAATGGTACAATGATAACCAACCATGAAAGCACACCGATACACTTAAACGGCATCGTCATATCAAAAAACAGGTGAATGAAATTGAAAAAAATATGATTGCGTCATTTTCGAGAGAAGTTGTACGAACGAAGTGGTCATACGGAACAATACCGCGATGTGCATGAGAAAATTTTCTCTAAAGTTTGACTGTAACAGACGAAATGCTTGAAAACTTGAAAATGACATTTCTGTATATATATATATATATATATATATATATATATATATATATTATATATATATATATATATATTATGAAAAGTTGGCTGAATGCGTTCGTCAGTAATTGGATTTCGGTGTCACAAATACAGAATATCAGAAAAATGATTGTTTTGACACTAACATCATTATGAAGAAAATCTCCTTCAACTTTAGGAATTTCTTATAGAAACCTTAATTGGATTAAAGGAACAGTCTTCATCAAGAATGACTGCAACAACGACAGGCATTGATTTTTAGCTGTATACTGCAATTGCATTACACAACGTTGAAGGAGCAACAAAAGCTTAAGAAGCATCATTTATAACATCACAGAACAGTTCCTAACATCACCAAATAAAGCCTGTAACGGCATCGGACAAAGCGTCTATTATATATATATATATATATATATATATATATATATATATAATATATATATATATATATATATATTCGCCTTTCTGTCTGTCTGTCCTTTATGCAAGCGCAAACCGTTTGATCTAGAGCTACCAAATTTGGCACGGGAACCTCTTATGGGATGAAGAATGTCAACACAGAGTCGGTTAGCCTGCCTGTTTGTCTATTTGTATTACGGGCGGCAATGTGAAGCTCAAGATTTTCATGACTGTGTTCTTTTCTATAGTTTTATTGACCAAATAATTGAACCGACAGTAATTGGGGGGGGTTCAATTATTTGGTCAGGGGGGTTTTGGGGGATATCTGATCAGATTCAGAAATCTTGACACAATGTGAAGCTCAAAATTTTTACGGCTGCGTTCTTTTCTGTAGTTTAGCCTGTCTGTTTGTGAAATTTATCCCGGGCAGTAATGGTGGAACGGTGGGGGTGGGGGTAAGTGGGGGAGAGGGGTGGGGGTAATGGGGGAGGGGTGTAGTAATGTGGAGGGGTTGGGGTAATGGGGGAGGGGTTAGCCCCCAAGTTGCATAAAGGGGGGTGAGGGTTTTTTGGGGCATTCAGTTGACCTAACTGGGCATTCAGTTTACCTAACCGGGCATTCTACCCGGGCAACGCCGGGTACCTCATCTAGTATATATATATATATATATATATACACACACACACACACACACGAATGCCATCAGCCATAGTTTGTAACGGTACCAACCAATTAAATGAAGCCTGTCGCAGCATGAAAAAAGAAAAGTCCTTTAACAGCATGACACAAACCCTGTCTAACAGCATTACATAAAGGTAGCAACGACTCTGCAGAAGGAGAACTCGGTGAGTGCAAATATCTGGGCACTATTGACAGAAGCAGGAGTGGGATGTCTTAATAAAGGAATCTGGCTGCCGAATATAAACAGAGAAGGGATCATAGCGTGACTGCATTCGAAAAGGCAGCCTCTATCTTAAAGGCTCTTTCATAGAAAGTGACTTTTGGTCATTGTTATTATATTTCAATCGTTCTTTTATATTAAAAGTTTGCGACGTTTATTGCAAACTTATTATGGAGCGTCTTAAGAAAGTTTATTTCACTTATTACTTAATTTGTCATTAAGATAATTAGGTTTCTTGCTCATATTGTTCAGACCACTGAACATTTACGACTAAAATTTTTAAACTTTTAATTCCAGGAGAGAAAAATTGTACTTTATTTACTTTTGTTGTTTTCGAATATATCCTAGACGCACTTGAAGGCAATGAAAACTATGATGTCATATATACAGATTTTGCTAAAGCTTTCAACAAATGCGATCATGGTATAATAGCACATAAAATGAAATATATGGGAATAAAAGACAAAGTAGGAAAATGGGTCTACAACTTCCTCAGACAACGACTACAGGTGGTCAAAGTTCAAGGTGTATCATCATCAGAATCAGAAGTACGCAGCTCAGTACCACAAGGTACAGTGCTGGCCCCACCCCTATTCATTATCCTGCTAACAGACATAGACAGTGGAGTAAACACAACAGTATTGTAACATCCTTTGCGGACGATACAAAGATCAGCAGAAAAATCAGCGATGCAAATGAAGTGGAGGCCTTGCAGAGGGACACGAACAAAATATACACATGGTCACAAGACAACAACATGACATTTAACACCGAAAAAATTCAGCTCTTGAGATATGGTAGAAATGAGGAACTTAGACTGCATAATATGCTCCAGATAGACAGGAAATTCAGAGAATCATGAAAGCGGTCGACTTGAGGGTAATAATGACCGATGATGCCATATTCGAGACACAAAATCAAATAGCAATAAACAAAGCAAAAAGAGTCGTGGGATAGGTACTAAGAACGTTCAAAAGGAGAGACAAGACAGTAATGATTCCCCTTCTGAGAACACTGATCATACCAAAACTTGAATACTGCTCAGTTTTGACGTCCCCACATAAAAAGGAAGAAATTAATAAACTAGAAGAAACGCAAACACATTTCACAGCCAAGATTGATGGCTGCAAAGAACTCAACTACTGGGAAAGACTACGTAAACTAAATCTGTACTCCCTGGAAAGAAGAAGAGAGAGGTACTCCATAATCTACATATGGAAAATGGTCGAAAAACTGGTACCAAACCTAAAACTAAACCCAATTACCATTTAAACAACACTGGAAAACAGGAAAGGCAGATTGTGTCGTGTTCCCAAATTAAAGGCCCAACAAGGGACCTCCTCAACACTGAAGGAAAATAGCTTGGTTGTCAGTGGGCGAAGACTTTTTAACCAGCTTCCAAAGGACCTCAGAAACGTTACAGGGGTCAAAGTTGAAATCTTCAAGAGAAGACTATATGCCTGGCTCATGATGGTAACAGATGAGCCGGGTGTACCTGTCTATGTAAGGTGGAGAGCGCAAGAAAGCAACTAGCTCCTCCACCAAGCCAGACCTAGAAGCGGGGTCACCAGCTTGACCTTCGTGTGAAGAGAAACCAACGCTCGGAACATCAACGAGGTTAACGAAGTATGAGATGAATTTCAATTAAATATGTGAAATTAATGAATGATGCTCATCCAGCAAGGTGAAATGAAAAGCGATTTTAAGGGCTTTTCAGTTTTTCTTGTGAGTGTGCATCATATTTATATAATTATATGTAATGAATTTCACAATTAAACGCGTGAAATAAATAAATGTTGCACACCCACCAGGAATAATGAAAAACGATTCCAAGATCTTTCTTGTATTCAACAGCACACATCGTCAGAGAATGAAGGAGTTCTTGCCTTTTTTAATTTCGTTTCTGATGAGGTGTGCTGTTGAATACACGATAGGCCCTGGAATCACTTTTAATATTTCCTTGAATATACAGGGTGGCGCAAAAGTCGCGCATCATAGGAATTTTCAGTGTTGATTATAGTATATTTTTTCTTTTACGTAGGGGATGGCTGCGAAATTAGCAATAGACGAGAGGGTGAGCTCGGTTTTAATGCATGGAATACCAGGTACTACAAATCGATGAATCGGTACAGAATTTAAATTCTGTACCGATTCATCGATTTGTTGTACCTGGTATGCCATACATTAAAACCAAGCTTGCCCTCTCGTCTATTGTTAATTTCGCAACCATCCCCTACCTAAAGAAAAAAATATTATAGTCAATACTGAAAATTCCTATGATGCGCGACTTTTGCGCCACCCTGTATATACAGTATATATATATATACAGGGTGGGCCGTAAGTTTCCATACATAGGAAAAATTAAACGTTTGTTTTTATGTTTCAGATACCCTAAGAATATGCGTTTGACGTAAGATCTTGTTTACTGATGAAGCAAATTTTTACGTCAATGGAGAGGTTAATCGGCAAAACATACGTTATTGGAGTAATGCTAACCCTAACTGGCTGAGTCCGACGAAGATGCAAGGAGCCGGTAAAGTGATGGTGTGGGCCGGGATATGGGGTGACAGAATTATTGGACCAATTTTTCTCAGTGGAAATCTTAATGCCGAAAGGTATCTTAACATGTTGCAAGAAGAGATTTTCCCATCCCTGCTAAACGAGGAAGGTAACTTCCCAGTTTACTTCCAGCAAGATGGAGCTCCACCTCATTATGGTCTTCACGTGCGTCGGTATTTGGATCAGCAGCAGTTTCCGGATGCTTGGATTGGTCGGCGTGGTCCTGTGGAGTGGCCTCCCAGATCCCCAGATCTCACCCCCCTTGATTTCTATCTTTGGGGGCACTTGAAGGCCATGGTGTATCAGGAAAAGATACGAGACATAAATCATCTAAAGGAACGTATCACCAACGCCATTACAAGCATAACGTCAACTGTGCTAATGCGTGTTCATCAACAGTGGGGAACACGTATTGAAATGTGTTTTCAAAACAATGGCAACCATGTAGAGCATATTATATAAATAAAAATGGTTGTGCATAAAAAAATGTTTATTTTTCCTATGTATGGAAACTTACGGCCCACCCTGTATATATATATATATATATATATATATATAAAATTGTAATTGTTCAAAGAAGAATTAAAATGTGAATGAGGTTGGCAATTACTGCGCGAAAATTAACGAACGCATCAAGAGCGAATTTCATTACCATGTTGAGAACGTTAGCTTAATTCTATTCCGTTGGAGGTAAAGTCAATTTTATTCTGGAATGAAAGTGCCTTTCCTAATTTCAGTTGCTCCGCCGAATGCATTCACGATGGGGTCTGACGGCCTTTGCATATAGGCAGCGTTGGGCGACCTTTAAATAGTCGCTTTTAGAATGTATTTAATTCTCTGGTATCTTTCCATGCGTGGATGTCACAGCTCGTGACGAGTTTGGCAGCCTGAGTTGAAATTTTCTTCTTTAGATGGGCGCGAATTTTGTATACTGAGAAAGTTTACACGTTTTAGCAATTTCTCATCTAATATACGTGTTAAATAACAGCTAAGTAACAGCATCTTTATGATGAGGTGCATTGCTAAATACACGAAAGGCCTTGGAATCGCTTTTCGCTTTTCATTTTGCTTCTTTGTGGGTGTTCATCATTTCTTAATTTCACGTTTAGTTGTGAAATTCATCATTCATATATATATATATATATATATATATATATATATATATATATATATATATATACACGCCTCAGTGGTGTAGTGGTGAGCGCCGCTGACTACGAATTCATCGGCCCCGGGATCGAGACCCGGTGACGGCAGGCGGCGCGCAGCTTCCACACAATAAAGAAATTGGTTGTACATAAATGGGTACCCCGGGTAGCCCAGTGGTTAAGACGCTGGGCTGCTGGTGAGGCGTAGTTTGGATTCTACGTTAAACTGTAGGTGTAAGGTGGAATGACAAGCTTGACTTTCTTCAGCATGAACAATTCAAGCTAAATCTGCGTTGCTGTAATGTAGCCATTTCCACTGAATGGGGTTTACTCATTAATCACTCACATAGTCCCTGAATAAAACGACATTATTAAAAAACAAACAAATAAACACACAAATACTTACATAAACAAAAACAAAATAAAACAAACTATAAGTGGTAAGGAATAACATATTAGCGCCATATAAATGGTAAAATATTTTGAAATCCCCTGTGCGTATATATATATAGCACAGGTGTTTCCTCCGAGGTACCGCGAAATTTCATGAACATGATGAAAACGGGTAATTGAAAATCGAAAAGTTAGTGAAAATTTGAAAATTTTAAATGAAATAAAACATTCAGGATTTACTACGTCCCTACAGAAATTGAATAGGCTTAGTTTGAAGTTAGGTGGTCTTGTGAAAGGGGGGGGGGGGGGGGAGGGAGATGGAAACTTGATGTTGAACAGTGAGAAACAAAAATCCCCTGGGTGCCACGAAAGAAAGACAGATGACATTGGGGTGCCTTGAGCTAGA